>CM076569.1:880152567-880698299 GCA_034641835.2 Pinus albicaulis | reverse complement strand
AAGTTGCCATCAATTTCAATATTTTTTCATTGAATTTGTACAAATTTGTTTACATGTGTTTTTTCTAATATACAAAATGATATATATATTGATGCAAAGGCTGAAAATGTTCTAAACATTGGTCAAAATAGACACAGGGTAGAATGCTACATTCAAGAATAAGGTTTTCTACCCACCACAACTTATCTGGCCGACATTTTTGATATACCATGGGAAAGAAACATGGTGCAATGCACCTTACAAAGGTGTCAACAACTTCATGAAAAATTGCGAAGAGATCTCGTGGCTTTGACTCTACCTGCTAAGAGTCGACAAAGCCTCGAAATAGTTACACATTCATTGGGCGAAATAGTAAATGTGTACAAAAATCTTGGGCCAACGACTGATACATTTGTAGAACTCATGAGAAAGAGAAAGGAAATAGTAATGGGTCCCGATAAATGGGAGGATCTAAAACAAATATTTACAAAAGATATGGCCAAGTCAATGTTTAATTTCAAAGTAGGGCCAAAAATAAAAATGATGAAGGTGCAATATTTCAAACACCCCAATATAGCTCACTATTTGTATGATAGGCACCTTGCGGCCTATGGAAGGCTCCCATGGAAAGACGAGGTTCCTGTTTATTTTGCACAATTGTTTTACGTAGAATTTTTTTTGAAAATGCAACCCAATTACAATGACCTTCTATCAAAATTTTTTGGTCTGGGGAAAGGTCGATTGTATGACCGTAAGGGCGCTAAGCAAGATGTGGAGTTGCCTCGCCCTAAGCCACCATTGGTGAGTCGACCTTTTCGGGTCGAAACTCTGTGGTCAGAGATGGATGTGACTTTTCAAATAAGTCGAGAAGAAAGAGATGTCATGATCAACAATGTTTACAATGGATTGGGTGGAGTCGATGTTTGTCTAAATCGACAAAGAGCACGTGAGAATGCACATGTCAATTTTTTGTATTGTACAAATGAAGAAATTGACAACATGAATGTTGAAGATCTCCGAATATATGCAAAGAATTTTCTCAATGGTTGAAAAGACTTAATTCTTCATGAGGAAGAGGGCACGGGAATGATATGTGTTATTGACCTTAGGGTTCAATTATTTTAACACATACATGTGTACAATTTGTAATAAATACATGTGTATGTACATGTATACATTTATTTTTATGTACATTAATCTAACAAAAATGTATCATTATATGTTAAAACACCATTTTTAGTTGTCACGCATGATGAATAATGAAAATGTTAATATCACATTCGGGACCTCTAGTTCAAACAATGCAGATGGGTCTCACCATCAAGATATGTTATCAAATGTTAGTGTTTTTTAAGTGATATTTTTTAAATAAATAATTGTGCACACACGTACTTGTATGTATATATAATGATCAAATGTTTTAACAGATTCCGATTCCGCCTGATGTTTTTGGGATGGCGGTACCTTCTTCTTCCTTGCGAGATGTACCTTCTACTTCCTTAAGAGATGTGCCACATCCACGACAACTATGGACAATTTTTCACTTTTAAATTTTATGTTTAAGTTATATATATATATATATATATATATATATTCCAACTCAAAAATTTTCATTAAAAATTGAGATATATATAGCTATATCTTGAGTTATTTTAATTTTTTTGACTTTTAGGTTCTTGGAGATTTTCTTTTGGAGCCCCTCTTAAGAGATGTTCCAAATTCACCTACAAAAGCATTCAATTTTTCACTTATATCTATATATATATATATATATGTGTGTGTGTGTGTGTGTGTGTGTGTGTGTGTGTGTGTGTTTTTTTAATTTAGTTATAATTTATAAATTGAAGTTTATTTAAGTTTTATTATAAATTGAGATCTTGATCTTGAGTTAATTTATACTTTTAAAATTTTTAATTTTAGGTTTCTATAGAAGATTTCTTTAATCCACGGACTCTAGCGATGGAGATAGGAACATCCACACCATTTCAACCATTTGAACAAGTTGTCTAACTTTTTTTTTAATATTATTGAAAATAAGTTTATATATGTACATGTACATTTTCATCTGAATTTTTTTAATATATATATATATATTGTACAGTTTACTGCTGGAGATGTTCCCATGGGGGAACTTCTAGCAGGTGAACAAATGGAGAGGGAACCTCATGAGGTATTGCATGAATTTTTTTTTTTTATATTTTGTTTTTTACATGAAGTTCTATATATATTCTCACTCATTTTTAAAACATCAAATTTTAATGTTTGTACATGTGCATTGTGTATAAGTTTCCCATTCTTCGCATGATAGCGCGTGGATTGAGACTCTGATAGGAAATACACTACATCCATCTCTATCTGATGGACATGATTTGTAGATTTGATTTCAAGATTTAGATAGTCTTAAATTTACTTTTTTATATATTATCTAGATGCACTATATATATATATATATATATATATATAACTTGATACAGTTTGATACTTGTGAGATCTACAATTTTTGGACATATTTTATTACAGTGTTAATATAATTTGTTTTGTTCCAAAAAGTTAAGTTTTGGATGGTTTTAGTACTTTTGGCATGTGAATGTGAAGTAATGTTGTTATATAATTTGTTTGGTTTTTAAAATTTTTAAGTTTTGGATAATTGAACTACTAGTAATGTTGTCATCTATAAATTAATGTTTTGCTTCTGAACTACATTTGGCATGTTATGTAATGATGTGTTATAATTTGTTTTGTTTTTTAAATTTAAGTTTTGGATGCTTGAAGTACATTTGACATATGAAGTAATGTTGTGATCTATAATTTTTTGTTAAATTAAAAGTTAAGTTTCGGATGGTTTCAATCTACATTTGGCATGTGATATAATGTTAAATGTTTTTATTGGATAGTTGACCTATAATTGGCATGGCATGTGAAGTAATGTTACATGATATAATCAAAAGGTTTTTAAAACTCAAGTTTTGGATGGTTTCAATCTACATTTGGCATGTGATATTTAATATTAAATTTTTAATGTGTTTATTGGATAGTGAACTATAATTGGCATGGCATGTGAAGTAATGTTACATGATATAATCAAAAAGTTTTTAAAACTCAAGTTTTGGATGGTTTCAATCTACATTTGGCATGTGATATTTAATGTTAAATGTTTAATGTTTTTATTGGATAGTTGAACTATAATTGGCATGGCATGTGAAGTAATGTTACATGATATATATCAAAAACTATTTAAAACTCAAGTTTTGGATGGTTTCAATCTACATTTGGCATGTGATATTTAATGTTAAATGTTTAATGTTTTTATTGGATAGTCAAGAACTACAACTGGCATGGCATGTGAAGTAATACGTGCATGTGAAGTAATGTTGTGATCTATAATTTTTTGTTAAATTAAAGGTTATGTTTTGGATGGTTTCAATCTACATTTGTCATGTGAGATAATGTTAAATGTTTTTATTGAATAGTTGAACTATAATTGGCATGGCATGTGAAGTAAAGTTGCACGATATATAATCAAAAAGTTTTTAAAACTTATGTTTTGGATGGTTTCAATCTACATTTGGCACATGTGATATAATGCTGAATATTTTTATTGGATAGTTGAACTAAAATTGGATGGCATGTCAAGTAATGTTGTGATATAATCAAAAAAAAATTAAACCCAAGTTTTGGATGGTTGAATTACTTAATCATGTGAAGTAATGTTGTGATATAATAAAAAAGAATTTAAAACTAAGTTTTGGATATCATTTCAATCTACATTTGGCATGTGATATAATGTTAAATGTTTAATGTTTTTATTGGATAGTTGAACTACAATTAGCATGACATGTGAAGTGATTTGTTTTGATATAATCAAAAAGTTTTTAAAATTCAAGTTTTGGACATGGTTGAAGTACATTTGGTAAGTTTAAAAAAAAAAATTCACTCAAACAATAGTATGTAGTATGTAAATTTTTCATCAATGCACATAGAACATATTCGACCATTGGACAGACAAATTTTGTACTAGAATTTCAATCAGGAATAGAGATGTGGGTCAAATCCCACCAAAAGTCGAAGAAGTGCTCCGAGTCTCTTTTCTGAAAGGAATCTTCGTACAAAATTATACTGCGGATGATTTATTTAAATTGTGGATAATTTTTACCAAAAAAACCCACAAGAAAATACGTGCATTGAGTTCGTGTATATATCCAGTACATGCAACATTTTTCATCAATGCACATAGAAAAACTACTTTCAGTTAATTGCATTCTAGAACATATATATTGAGTACGTGAAACATTTTTCATCAATGCACATAGTAAAACTACTTGAACAATTAATTGCATTCTAGAACATATACATATATATCCAATATGTATGCAACATTTTTCATCAATGCATGTATAAAAAAGCTACTTTCAGTTGATACTAGAGTGTGCATGTACCAAAACAATTTGTACATGTGCAAACACTTGCATAGATAACA
Organism: Pinus albicaulis; assembly: GCA_034641835.2. Taxonomy (NCBI): domain Eukaryota; kingdom Viridiplantae; phylum Streptophyta; class Pinopsida; order Pinales; family Pinaceae; genus Pinus; species Pinus albicaulis. Next base: position 880,693,843 of record CM076569.1, on the reverse strand, counting down.
TAACAAGGAAGCTCAATTTTTAATTGAGTACTGGAAGTTCTAGAACATATAATCCAAAGAGAATAAATTGTTGGGCAGTTCAATAAAAAAAATTCCAATGGAATGCCATCTTCAATAATCCGTTCATGATCGGATTTTGACATTTTCCATTTCTTAATATTCGTTTTTTTCTTTGATTGAACCTCGATCAACTTTATGCATGCTGCACACACCAAGTGACTATATTGACAACTTATGAAATCAGGTTCATAGTCTTCAAAGTAAACAAAATTCCCACTTTGATTAGTTTGTCTGAAAAAATAACCTTTCAGTATAATAGATCCTCTTTCATATGGAAATCCATGATCATTATAGTCTTCTAATAATTTCATTTTTCATTCAGTGCAACGCATCAAATAATACTTCACATTTTCATCGTTGTCAGTAGGTGCAATTACAGCAAAAACATCTCCTGCACAATAAAACAAACTTAACAAAATTATACATATTCAAATTTATTTCTAGATCTTTATCATTAGAAAGAAATTCAAATGTTACCTTCTCTAACAAGATCAGAAACTCGATCACCATCAGATGATATTGTAGTCTCCTCTGATTGCATTTCTTCAAACATTGCAATGAACATTTTTCCCTTTGTATTTAGCTCTATATGTTTCCAATATTTTACATACATTTTGTTTTCACAAACATCATTGGATTTTGTGTTGTCTATGCAAACATGACAAAAACAAGAATATTTTCTTTTATCCAATGCAAACACATTTTTGGACGACTTTGTTTTAATTGAATGCAATTTTCGAGTCCCTTTTATTGTTTCAACGTCATTTCCAATTGATCTATCTACGTCTTCGATCCCAGTATGCCAAAAAACCATTTATATGGAAAATTTAAAGAAGAATGTAAATATGATATCAAAATACAATCAAAGATAATCATTGTGATAAATGTACACTATTTATTTAATTAGATATCCAATAAAAAATAAATTGAATGTACCTTTGTACTTCCCTTGATCGGTTAGTCTCATGGCTTAGAGCAGTGATGCACCATTGAACAACTTCTTTCACGTCCACAAGTCGGCTTGCAAAGGGGTTCATTTGATATCTTCGAAGTGCTCGTTTTATGCATGCCCCTGCACCGTCATTTTCTCCTTTTCCATGGCCAGTCTCAAAGAAATTCCAACAATGTTTAATGCAGGTTTTCTTATGAAGACAACACAACCAAAAGAATGATTGTGCAGATTTGAATTTTCCTGCGCATCACGGATAGTTGAAGGAGGAGGTGAATCCTTCCAAAATGTTCTACCAAACTCAAGGAATGTGTCATAATATAACTCAAATTCCACATGATAACAGCAACAAAAAGTGTCGTGTACAGTGATAGGTTTTACATACCATGGTTTTTGTTGAACAAAAGCACTGATTGAAACATGAATTTCATGATTCTCTTCTTTCAACTTATTGAACAACTCTATCTGAGTGGTTTCCAAGAAATGTTTTTCATGTTCTTCGTACTAATTTTGTGCTATTCTTCTTCGCATCATATGCCTTGCAATTGGAGAAACACGTGAATTGTTCTTCCAATATTAATATATTATTTTTTTAACATTTTCTCCAAGTCTATCTTTATAGAGTTGCCTACAAATAGCTCTCCAATAAGCAAGTTCATCATTTACATCTATTTTCAACCGAAATTTATGATGTTTGTGCAAAGTTTTTCGCGAGGTTTCTAATGCTCATGCCATAGATTTGACCAAGAAATTCTCTTTAGTATTTGATGAAACCACTGCCATATGTATTTCTCTACATACAATTGAAACATTTTTATGTCTAGATCTTTTAATTGAATTTATATCACTATTTATATTTTGTATCACATTTTCCTTCATTTTTTTTTATCTTTGGTTGATTTTCGAATACCCAATAAAGTCGTAACTTCTTTTAATTTCCTTAATCAGAGGAGATCTTTAACATTTGGGCTTGAACTGTCACATTTTCCTTTATGAAATACTTCTCAAAAATGCAGTTAACATGATATCGTATATAATGGTCAACTTTTTATCTCCATATGTGTGAGTGTCAACATTTTATAACATCTCATCATCGACATTGATTTCATTTGTACACATTCGAATGAATAGTACATAATAAGTTTACATATTTAGTAAATAACTAAATTAATAAATATATGTATAATTTCAATAATACGTGCATGTGTTCAACATATATATATATATATATATATATATATATATATATATATATACCTTGTGATTCAATTTCTTCACTTGAATTTCTTTCATCATTTTCACCATCTTCAATCATTGTTTCAATATCTCTTTCACTTTCTCTTTAAAAATTTTTTATCTCATCATCAATGTTTTGAGGAATATCTCTCTCTGTTTACATTGCAAAATATTTTTCAAATTAGTTCATCAAATAAAAATTAAGCTTCACATTTTACACTAGGAAAATTTTAAATATATCAAAATCATAATATTTATATTTACATACCTCTTTCAACTTCTAGTTGAGGTTGATTTTCCCCTTCAATATTTGAGAGTGCTTCTATCTTTCTTTTCCGAGATTGTCTCGTCTCTTCTCTATGTTCCTTAGGGTCTCTTTTTCGATCATATTTTCTTGTACAATTTCTTTGATTTCCCATGATAATAGAGTATGAAGTTCAAAAACCTTCATTAAAAAATTTAGACAAAAACTCAATTAAAAAAACATCACAAAAGATTTAATTTAAAAAAAACTCATTTTAATTTTTTTTCAAAAAATACCTACTCCAATCCAAAACACTTACTTTAAAAAATTCAAGAAAAAAATGTCCTATAAAAATGAAATGAAGTTCAAAATATTTCCTTCCAAATCCTACCAAAAAAATTCATTTAAAAAATTACACAAAAACTTATTTTAAAAAATAATTATAAAATATTTACTTCAACCCAAAACCAAAAAATGTCTTTTTGAAATTAAGCCCAAATTCATACTTTAAAAAAAAATGAAGCCCAAAAAATTGTATCACATACCTCCAAGAAATGTCTTTTGAATGTACCTCCAAGAAAATTCTTTAAACCCAAAAAAATTCCTTGCAAAATCAGATCAAATGTACGAAAATAATGTGTCTCAAAGAAAAGTCCTTTAAATATACCTCCAAGAAAAGTCCTTAAATCCAAAACAATTATTTGCAAAATTAGATCAAGACTTTTGTAAAATTAGAACAAACGTGCAAAAATATGCGAAAATAATAAATGGTTTCGCGACAATTTATATTGCCACGAAATGTTTTTATGGAGGGGCTCGACGGTACTTTCTGGCCAACGGAGAAATAAGTAAAAGTTCGGCTGAACTTCTAATAAATAGTTCAGTCGAACTACTTTGTCGTTTGATTTAACGTACCGTCGGGGAAAAAAACAGATCGACCAAACTTTGTTTAAGATTTCGGCTGAACTAACGCATCACAAGTTATGCAAAACCAAGCCCTGAATATGTTTCTACAACTTTGGACTGATTAAACTCCATGAAATATTCTGAATTAACTATCGGAACCAATACAAGCATTTTCAGAATTGAATCTACTTTCAGGAAATATAACTTTCATGAACTTTCATAAATATTTACTAATTTTAATTAATTTTGTAATAAAACGGATGGAAACAATTTCTGAAAGTCATTGTGATTCAATGAAATCAAAATTATGTATCTTCCAAAATGCATTGTAAAAAAAATTGAAAAAATTATCGTACATTACATTGGTCCGTTGTCTCTAATGGATAGCTTTTAGATTTTTAGTTTATAACTTATATGTTAAGAAATTTCTTGCATCGTGAAACATATTCAAAATATGCAGTTTTTAATATTGGACCAATTCAAAAAATTCTAGTAATTATGATATGCATCCATTGGCTTTGTAAATATGACGAAACCGAAGTAGACTCTGTCTAGATTGTTGTAACACATTTTGTTTCTCAAAAACACAAATTTTCAAAGAATACAACTTTGTGTATTAACCTGACCTCTTATGAATCCGTTGATTATTAAAAAACACACACTCAAAGAAACGCTAAGTTGACATAACAAATGTGTATAAAAAAATTCCAAAAAATAAGTAATAGAAAGCTAACAAAATTTCTGAAAACTTTTTTTTATTGCAAAATGAAATTCTAAATAGAAAAATTGTTTTAGCTTGTAAAAAGTTGAAGAACTGAAAAAAATGAAAGTTTTTTCTCAAAAAAAGGCAAAAAGTGTAACCCAACTTCACATTTTCACCCTAATATTAATATTAATGTGATTAATTGAATATTGCTTTGAGCATGGCCCGCGATTTATATAATTTGTTTCAATTTTTTCATTTAAATTTGTAACTATTAACATTACTTGATAAATAATTTGATTATATTATCATAAATTTTAATTCAAATTAATTAATTTTAAAATAAAATTATAAATTATAAATTATAAATTTCAATTATCTATTATTCTGTTTTTTTATTAAATTTTATTTTTTTTAACAAAAAAACACAACTGAATTGGACTAAGTACAAAAGTATTTTATTAATTATTATTAATAGTAATAAAGATATTATATTTAAAAAAAAAGAAAACTCATTTTATAAAAATAAAAAATAAAAAAATTATAATTCCAAAAGGGCATCTTAATTGGTGATGAAAGTAATGTGAAATCTATGAAAGGTTCAAATCACCCAATGGTGACTCAATTTATGTAGAGTATATGCCATATACCCTTACTAGTAGTTACATGTCACTCAAACTGCTTTGAAATAAGAAAAAAATTACCTCCCTTCTATTTCAAATTTTATTATGTATATATTCAAATTATAAAAAAAAAACCAAAACACACTATCGATATGTCTTTGCACCTCTTGATGCAAATGCTAGTATATTAATTAATATTAATATATTAATCTAAACATAGTTAAATTAATGTTCAATGTTATCAAATATTTTTAATTATAAATTATTTATAATTAAATTATATAAAATTTAATGTTATTAATATGGTTTAAAATTATTAATATTATCATTAATAAAATATAGTTATTTATTAATAATTTTATTAAATTTTATTGTTTATTTTTAATATTATTTTTTATTAATATTTAATAACGTTATTGTTTAATAATTCTTAATTGTTTAAAGTTATTTATTATTATCATCATTATTATTATTATTATATTTAATAATAATTTATTTATTATATATAAATTATATATATATTCACTCCAACCCCAAATTTGTCGCTGCTTGCTACGAGTGGTGGGCTTGGGCATCACAAAGAGACATGGGCTCGCAGGCAGTTGGGAAGGAAGGGTCGTCGTTTCGGTTCGACCACCCATCCTCGCAGCTCGATCCACAGGCAACTGTAAACAACAAATACTTTTAATTAAAATTAAATTAATTGAAGATTGTAACGTCCAGGATGAGGTAAGCGTGGGTGAAATCTCATTAGTCGATTAAGACTCAGACGAAGCATATCTGAAGTGTATTCCCTTGATATTTAATCGTGCTCGTCCATTTAAAAATATATAATAAAAAGGAAGTTAACTCATACGACGCATTCGGTGAACGAGACTAAACGTTTTGAGTATATTGGTGACAAGATGAACTAGTTAGATTAGCCTATTTCATTTTCTTAAAAATGATATTGTTTATGTTATTTGTAAATATAATTAATTATAAGATATTGCGTTTAAGTATTTAGGAGTTTTGCATTGCATTATATTAGATATTATTTTTTTTAGATTCAATTATTTTAAGTAAGTCATTTATCTATGATTATTAGTAAGTCATTCATCTATGATCAATTTTATGAGAGGTAGTAGTAACTAACTAATTTCTCATGATTTTGAATAGTTCACTTAGCCCTCATTGCATCATGTGATGAGGAAGTGAGATTGAAACTAGTGAAATGAATCACATAGCATCAATCTTCACTTTCGGGGTGTGAGTTTGATTGTGGGGAAAACTCCACGGCTAACTGTGTTTCAGCCAGAGACGATTTGGGATGGGTGACCTTCCGAGAAATCTTGGTTACCGGGTGCAAGGGCCGGAAGTGAAGATTGACGCTATGTGATTCATTTCACTAGTTTCAATCCCACTTCTTCATCACCCAATGGAATGAGTGCTAAGTGGACTATTCAAAAATCATGAGAAATTACCTCTCATGGAAATGGTGATAGATGAATGACTTACTTAAAGCAGTTGAATCCCAAAAAAAATGATATCTAAAACATTGCATTGTTTCTTTTCTATTTGAATATCTTAGTGCCATTTAAATTTAACATTTCAATTTCACTTTATTTCAATTGTGGTTCAAATTGTGTATTTATTAATATTAAGTTTATGTTATATTAAAATTAGAGATAAGATTAGGCTTAGATTATATTTAATATTAGATTTAAGTTGTATTAGTATTAGAGATATATTAACTACATTAATAATGTTATATAAACCTATTTATTTATATCAACCATTTTTATTAATATAATTGTGCTCATTTTGGTCTATGAAATTATTTATAATTATATACCAATATAATTTTATTATTAAATAAAATATTAAAAAAACTGTTTTCTAAATTATAAAAATAATATTTTAATTTAATATTTCTTTTATAATTAAATAAAATTTTATAAAAAATATTATTTCCCAATTTTATAAATTACTTTTTTATTTTTTTTAATATATTATAATATAAACTCCAAACAACCCAGAAAAATAAAAATACTAACAATTACAATTTGCATTGCTAGTACATTGAATAATAAATAATTGGGCAGCCGATGTGAATGCCACACATTAGTTTATGTAATGATACAAAAGACTTTTTTAACAATTTACCTCGCAAATTGAACTGTTTGTTTTTTTGCCTTCATCCATTCCTAGATAGATAGATAAATAATTACCCAGCCCGTGCGAGTGGTAGAGACGGTAGTTTCAGGAGTGATACAAAAGATCTACGCGAGATGATGTAACATATACTTCGTATTACGCAATAGGAAAGCCAAGGTTTATGATTCGGATTACATCATGCAATCCGAATTGAATTGTTAGGTCGTCTTGTTAGATATTTTAATATTCTTTATATTTAATAGTGGTTGATATTGCAGGTCAATTTGAAGATCTATCTGTTTTGTTTCTCTGTGGTTGTGTCCGTATTCCTTTAAAGAAATAACCGTTAAATAGTCATTATTAATTTTATTTTTTTTTAGTTTGATAAATTGGGAACTTGATGAAGGGATTCGGATGAGTTTTAAAATCATATATATTATATAAAATATAATTTTTTTTTTTTTTTTAAATAGGAGAGTGGAAAAGGTTTAAAGAAGTTTGGGAATAATTGGTGTGTATATTCTGCACTTTTCGGGTATTGGATTCTGAAAATATTTTATTTTAGGATGTGATGTTGAAAGACATAATAGAAAGTTATGGAAATATGTTAGCATTGGTTTATTGGCATTGTCTTTTCAGCAAGGGGATTGTTGGAAAGTTGAGCAAACTCATCATCCATTTGAATAACAAAATGATTGAATTGCAAAAGACAAAAAGACAATGAACTCATGATCCCATAAATTATTTTTAGTCTAGTGGATGTTAAAATATCATTTCATTTCATATAATGATGAAAGATGAGTTGCTTGTAATTGCTTTGTAGCAGCTCATTAATTATTATGTTTCCTACTTTCAACCCTTAAACTGATATCTATTGTAGATTTAAGAAATATCTCACAATCTTACCTGAATTGAAAGCTCTCTAACCATCAAATTCCAAGATATTTGGGGAATCTGCGATCAACTTAAGAATGCCCATTTCACCAACACAACACAGTGTTATCTTTTGCTATTATGACAATGGTGCTATGGTGTTGGAATATAGTTCAGTAAAATCTGGTGATTAAAATAATATGGTGATATAGTTTAGATTCCTAAAATATCCCAAAATCTAAAAAAAAATCAAACAATTAATTTATCTTGGCACCATCAAATTCAGATTCTTAAATATTCCCAAAAATCTAAAATAATCTTAAGAATTATGTCAATCAGCACAATCTCATCCTTTGCTATTGTGACAAGGGTGATATGGTGTTGGCACATGGTTCAGTAAAATCAGCAATTTCCAGCTGAATGTTATTAGCTTCTCCTTAATGTCGAGGAAGTGCTCGGTTTTAGCCAAATTATTGTTTTTCCAGAAAAGTCAACAGAACTTTCTGTTTTCTAGAATGCAACATGCCCATTCCCATAAGCCACGCTTTACTATGGAATCAGCATTCTCCCCAACGCCTTGTGTTGGTAAGGATACCTTACATATTGTTATTATCATCTTAATGGAGGCGAGGGAATCTCCTCTGATATCGGTGGGCTGTCATCGGTTACCACTGACAATATAATTTTGACTTGCCCATTCACATTAGACATTTGACAGCCATGTTGAGCTGTTCCTGACAACCTTCTTTTTCATCAATCAGAAGTATCAATATTTGTATCATGTTGGGATGATACGACAAATACAACTACCGTAGTTCTATATTTTCAATATTTGTATCATGCTGTGATGATACGACAAACACAACTGTATTTCTATGTTTTGAAAATACTAAGATAGTATTTTTGCCTACTTTCACCCTTTGCATTATTTGTATCATCAATATTGAGAGAAGTTGACTATTATTGCTAATTATGTGCATTCTTTTAAGAAAAGAAGGGTGAATGATTTATATATAGTATCATTGAGACAAAGTGCACGGGAAGATGAATGGTAACTATCTTATATCAATATTGAAATTGAGAGTTTATTTATGTACTGAACTTCTGGAAAAAGGGTTGATGGCATCAAGATAAACAATCTAAGGTACGTTCAATAAGTACCATGCATATATACATTGAAATTTCAATGTTTTATTAATGTCTTTGTTTTCCATGTGATATTGGAGAGGCATGAAAATGTACATTGGAATTTCAATTTTTTTATTAATGTTTTTGTTTTCTGTGTGATATTGGGGAGGTATGTACAACATAGTCATGAATACTTCTTATATTTTTGATTTAATTTTAATGAGACATTGATAACACAATTTAAACATCATTTAGGCATTCGTATTCCAAAGACACTTGAAATCTAGGGCAATGAGGACATTGAGATATGATATCTTATAAATATTAATGGGTTATTGAATAATTGTTGATATTCTGATTTCAATAAGGGAAATTAGATTGAAAGAGTATTGATTAATCAACATTGCTAAATGAATGTTGAAATTACAACAAGGCGTATTCAATTATTTTATTTGACATTGTTGCAACAACACATACATCGATCCAATGTTAAAAATTGTACACACTGTTAGAGTCAGCCTTTGCAGCCTTCCTTCAGTGATCAAACATGCTCTTACAAAGTGATTTTAAAGTGTCAAGGTCAAATTTTGTCATTTCAAAGAGTCTTCAAGCAAAATTTGATCACTAGGCATTAGGTCTAGGGTGTGTTTTCACTCTTTTCAAATTTGTCCAAATGTCGGTCCATGTCACCATTCAGCTGAGTGTACCATCATTCAGAGGGTTGTCATCGTCATGTAAAGTTCCATTGGGTCATTTTACACCTTGTTCATGCTTCAGTTGTGCCTTGGTAAGGTCCATTTCCCTCTCCTAGGGTTTTGGAGGTAATTTCTCTTGGATGGTCAAATCATTAGAAAAACTTGTATTCTGATGTTCAGACACCTTCCCCTATCCTTAATATACCTCATTAAACACTTCCCATCACTGAGATCCCCCAAATTCCTCATTTTTGCACAAACCCTAGTTTCTTGCCACAACTTGGCAATTTTCTAGGCTAGGCCTGTGTTTTGCCCTTTTGGACCCCTTCCCCTCACTCAATCTCTGCGATTCCACTTTCCCCTGCTTCCTAACATCCCTCCCTACTTCCCAAAATTTACCCAAGAATTTAGAAGCCCCTTATCCCCTTCATTTCGCTTCATTTCGACAAAATCCCTCGTTTCACACATCGGGATAAGTTTCACTAAAAATATGTTTCAGAGCCATCAAAGATGAAATTTGGAAAACTGAGAGAGGTTTTTGTCCACAACATGCCAAGGAAGAAACACCTCCTTCACTTTTTACACAGGTATCATGGTTTTAGAGAAATATCAAAAATACCATTGCCTCAAGAGAATTGAATGCACCTCTGAAGTGACCTTGGGAAAATCAAGTTTTCTCCTGGCATGTTTGGCCAAATGACTTTCTTGATGAGTCAAATGATAACTAGACATAAATATCTTTCCAATGAGCTATCATGAGCTCAATTTGGAGTTGAGGAAGACCTTCAAAAGTTGACTGCAACAGCGCTCTGCCTTGAGGCAGCCTCATTCTGCTCATTTTGACTAGTGTTGGGAGATTTGATTTTTGACAGGGTAAATCAAATCCAAATTGCATAATTCTACTTGTGTTGGAAAGTAGACTCCAAGAGCTTTCCAACGAGCTATCACACGCTCAATTTGGATGCCGGGAAGTACCTCAAATTCAGGCTGGAAAAAGTGAGACCCACTCGGCTCAAATGCGACCCACTTAAATTTTTGTTAAATTTTCAACTGCCAGCTCAGTTTGGACAAATTCGGAGAAAATTTTGTCATTTTCAAATTTTTGGGTCAAAAAACAGATTTTTCAGTTAAGTGGGTCTCACCCTCATATGCTCACTTTTTTTCGGGACACTTGCTGGAGGAAATCTTTGCATTTTTGGATTTTTCATGGTTAATTATGCATCCTCAGACATCACCTAAGCATTTCATCAAAATCTGGATGGTCAAAGAGCTCAAAAACACCATGAAAACCACCTTGCTGCCACCTTTTGCACCAGCAGGAAGTACTTCTGGGAGAAAGAAGTTTTGGAGGGTCAAATGAGCTCCAAATTGGGAAATTCCACTTGGGTTGGATAGCCAACATCCAGGGCTTTCCAACGAGATATCATGAGCTCAATTTGGATGCCAGAAAGTACTTCAAAATCTGGCTGAAAGGCATGCAACCCACTTGGCTCAGGCATGCGACCCACTTAAATGTTTGGCTGAATTTTCAACTTCCAGCTCAGATTTTCGGCCAGTTTGGACCAGTTTTGCTTGTGGATGAAATTTTTGGGTTTTCATGATGTAAATTTATGTTTGGCATGTAACTTTGGCTCATTTTTACCTATTCTAGAAGATTCACTCTTAAAAAAGTGAAAATCATGTAAATGAATCAGTTTCCACTCTTTTAGAGGCAAGTTGTTAGCTGCCTAGATTGTAGTTCCATGATTAGAATTGGTTGAAACTGATCCCTGAAGAGGGAATTCGACCCCTATAGGTGGGGAAAGGTGTTAGAGTGATCTATATATTGTAATTTCTCAATCATTTTCAGAGGTTGGAGAGGTTGGACTCTTGGGATACTTTTGATATCATTGTACATATTTTTCATATTTTGGCTAAGGAAAGATCATGGGTTTTGCGGCACTTGTTGGGATCCTTGTGGTGTTCTGTTCTTGATGGTGTTTCTTCTTTGTTTACTGTAAGTTTCTTCATGTTTAATGTATGCCATCCTTTCATTATGCTTCTGAACTAAATTGAATGAGTGAATAAGGTTGAATCCATTGTTTACAGTGCTTGGCCTTTGAATTCAGTTAGTTCTATATGTTTTCAGCCGTTTGGAGAGGATCCAAGTTCTTCTTTGCCCTCTTCAGCTCCTCGTCGGTCTAATCTGTCCATATATCCAATCAAAAGCATCAAGACATTCACCTACCTCACCCCAACTCGAAATCTGCAAAGGTCTGACCTTATCCCCGGACCCAAAATCTGTTTTCCCATTTCTCCAGCGAAAACCCAAAAACCAAAAAATCAAACACACCTATCTCTTTACTAGCCTAAAATCAGTTCTTATTGTAAGTCATCTCGCATCCTATTGCTCATTTTCTCGAGATTGACGGAGAGAGCCCTCTCCTGTCCTCGTAGGGCTAGCTACGAGGCTGAGCGTGGTTTGATGTAGCCTCGAGTTTTACTTCATTTCAGCCTGAGGTAGATTTGAGTGCTAACATAGTGGCGACCATACTAGGGAGAAACTCAAAACGTTTGCTTGTTATAGACGGAGTCTGAAGACACGCCAGGTAGCCTTCGAAACGCTGTTGCTATGCATCAGCGAAGTAGATAAACGCTGCTTCAGTCGATCTCCGGTATAACTTGTAATCGTAGTATTTAACTTGTAAATTGCCCCAGTACATGTATCAAGTTCAGATCTGATCGTTGATGGTGAACAACGGTCAGACATCGCAAGGCTGAAATCATTCACCTGGCGACTTAATTCACTGAACAAATCCAAAAATCAATGGTTCATGGCGACCTCACTGCTGACGGACCGGATTGCAAGAAGATACGCTCCCATGAGCCGAGATCGCATCTCAGGTTTTCCAAATAAGATGCCCAAGGTAGATTGGTCAAGGAATCTGCCTATGTTTAACGATGATGGTAAGAAAGATGTTGCTTTACATCTAGTTAGATTTCACATGCATATTCGCAAGTTGAAGGTGGATTTTCCTGAAGATTGCTTGATGAAGATATTCCTGGCCACTCTGGAAGGTGAAGCCCAATCTTGGTATGAAAATTTGCCGCTGGCCTGTATTTACTGTTTAAAGGATTTTCATGCCCCGTTCATTGAAAGATATCAAGTATCCTATCCATCATTAAATTTAGTTCATGACTGTTGCAAACATGCTTCTAATTTTATTGAAAGCCTTGAGAAATATTATGAAGATGATAATTTTATGGATGATGAGATCATGGAAGCCCTGTATGAAAATCCATTTCAGCAGCATAAAGACGATCATGAAAATTTGCAGCAGGATCAAGATTTTAGTGTGGTGGAAGATGAAGGAATTTTGCATCTTGACAGTGAACAGGAATTATATGAAATGGATCAGCAGTATGAGGAAAATTTGTATACTCCTTCACTTGAAATCAATGAAGACAATCACTATTTGAGCAAAAGAAAACAAAGGGTATTATCTCCTCTATCTGAAGACGAGATAGATCAGCTATTGAAAGGTCATGTTACAGCTCAAGTTAACGCAGATCTGCAGTGTGCACATGGTCCAGAAGGTGATGGTGAAACGTCTTCCTTTTTTGAAAAGGATGACAGTCCTGTAAGCGGCTTTATAGATCAGCAGGTTGAAGATTGTTATATGGCTGAAAGTGATGAAAGAGAAAGTCTCATTTCAGATCTGCCCACAGAAGAAGACAGCATGCCAGGAACTCAAGTTTCAATAGCAGATTGTGATAATGTCCAGTCAGCTATTTCAGATCCAGATTCAGATTGTGATGACCAAGCATACCTTGTGCTGAATTCTGAAAAGGAGAATTTTTCTGTTGGGATCATAGATAGAGTTTTTGATCCAAATTTTTTCAGTTCATCAGAATAGAGTCTTCATAAAGAGGTAATTCAGTCAGTTCATGAACAACAAGATGAGACCTTCATTCAAGTAAGTGAAACAGTTCCTTTGGATGAATTTATGGTAGATGATAAAAATGTCATATTTGAGCTTCAAGAATCATTGAAAGTTTCTTTTCTCATGATTGATGACTGTAATGAAAATCCGGTTGTCCTATCATATGAAGATGACCCACCAAATATTCAGACTACAAAAGATCAGACCATTCAAGATTTCCATTCAGATTCTTCTTCATATGTCTCATGTGTTGAAATGTTTTTACAAGAGGAGATCTGCTCATCTACCTGTTCAGAGTTTTTTGAAGCCTAGGAGCATACTTTTACTGAAGTACATGATAAAGACAGATCAGAAGCAGGAGAAAAAGACACCTTGTTTCTTCAGCAGGAGGTAAATCTTCATGTTTTTCAGGATCCAATGGAAGATTTGTTACAGTCAGCAGTGAAGGTGTTTATTGCAGTGTTCAGTGATGAAGGAGATCATGGTCAGCTATGTTTTTGGATGCCCAGTTATCAGTTTGTATTGTTGACCAGCAGATCTGATCAGGGAAATCAGTCAAGAAGCCATTTGCTTGACTGGTTACATTGGAAAGCCAATTATACATGATTGTATATATTTCATTAGTATGCAGGTGGTTGTCATCATGATTCCAAATCTTGATGGATTGCTGCCTTTTTTCCAAAAGCTTGGTAAAGTTTTGTTTTAAGTCAGTCATGAGTCATTTGTGTTTGGTCTGTTGAGTCAGTTTTTTCAAGTTATTTCAGTTTTCCATCGAGTCGGTTTGAGTCAAGTTTCAGTCAAGTTTTCATTCAATAAATGTGTCAAAGGTTTTGTGTTATCCGTTCAAATAATGATTCCATCGCCCAATGGATAAGGCACTGGTCTGCTCTCCCAAAGATCTGCCGTTCTTGGCACCTCCAAGGAGATACCATCCCCATTGGAGCCAATGTTAGTGTCAACCTTTGCAGCCTTCCTCCAGTGATCAAACATGCTCTTACAAAGTGATTTTAAGGTGTCAAGGTCAAATTTTGTCATTTCAATGAGTCTTCAAGCAAAATTTGGTCACTAGGCATTAGGTCTAGGGTTTGCTTTCACTCCTTCCAAAGTTGTCCAAGTGTTAGTCCATGTCACCATTCAGCTGAGTGTACCATCATTCAGAGGGTTTTCATCATCATGTAAAGTTCCATTGGGTCATTTTACACCTTGTTCATGCTTCAGTTGTGCCTTGGTAAGGTCCATTTCCCTCTCCTAGGGTTTTGGAGGTAATTTCTCTTGGATGGTCAAATCGTCGGAAAAACTTGTATCCTGATGTTCAAACACCTTCCCCTATCCTTAATATACCTCATTAAACACTTCCCATCACTGAGATCCCCCAAATTCCTCATTTTTGCACAAACCCTAGTTTCTTGCCACAACTTGGCAATTTTCTAGGCTAGGCCTGTGTTTTGCCCTTTTGGACCCCTTCCCCTCACTCAATCTCTACGATTCCACTTTCCCCTGCTTCCTAACATCCCTCCCTACTTCCCAAAATTTACCCAAGAATTTAGAAGCCCCTTATCCCCTTCATTTCGCTTCATTTCGACAAAATCCCTTGTTTCACACATCAGGATAAGTTTCACTAAAAAGATGTTTCAGAGCCATCAAAGATGAAATTTGGAAAAATGAGAGAGGTTTTTGTCCACAACATGCCAAGGAAGAAAAACCTCCTTCACGGTTTACACAGGTATCATGGTTTTAGAGAAATATCAAAAATACCGTTGCCTCAGGAGAATTGAATGCACCTCTGAAGTGACCTTGGGAAAATCAAGTGTTCTCCTGGCATGTTTGGCCAACTGACTTTCTTGATGAGTCAAATGATAACTAGACATAAATAGCTTTCCAATGAGCTATCATGAGCTCAATTTGGAGTTGAGGAAGACCTTCAAAAGTTGACTGCAACAGCGCTCTGCCTTGAGGCAGCCTCATTCTTCTCATTTTTACTAGTGTTGGGAGATTTGATTTTTGATAGGGTAAATCAAATCCAAATTGCATAAATCTACTTGTGTTGGAAAGTAGACTCCAAGAGCTTTCCAACGAGCTATCACACGCTCAATTTGGACACCGGGAAGGCCTCCAAAAGCTTCCTGAAAAATGCACTATGTGGCAAGAGGGAAATGCGACCCACTTGAGGGGTGCGACCCACTTGAGCATTTCAGCCAGTGTAAAAGTGAACGGGTGCGACCCACTTGAGGGGTGTGACCCACTTAAAAACAGAGCTCAGAAAATTCATGTTGTGTGCCCAGTTTCGTGTTGAATCAACTCCAGCTGCTTCCAAACAGGTTTCAAATCATTGCTCAGTAGATTTTAAGTATGGTTGTGATGTCTTGAAGTGGGAAAAATGATTTATTTAAAGGAAGAGGTGAAACCCTATATACATGGCAGATTTTTTCCTTAGGGTTTTAAATACATATGGATGGTTTCGTGAAGGTTTTGCCACATTGAATGGTTGATATATATACCTTTGCATGTATTGTCAAAGCCTCACTGTCTTCACACCTATTATACCACCGTGGTCATCATTATTGTTTTACCACTGTCGTGCCTTTTGTTTCATGATGATCATTGACATATTGTATCTAATTGCCCATTGATAACACGTTCTTATAACTCTATTTTCACTGCCCATTGACAAACACAGTCTTATGATTCATTGCTCCCTTTGACAAAGTTTATCCAATATTCTAAAGGCTGCCTGCTACCATTTGTCAAATTTCACTTGCAATTAAAACAGAGATTGTGCTTCTATCTCAATCCACCTAAAACAGAGCTGGTATCATTGTTTGTTTCCTTACAGTGCTTTGACAGTGGGGGATATTTATTGGGTGTTGAAACATACATTATAACTCTATTTTCACTGCATTTATATCAGTATACATAGTGCCAATATCCTGTTCAAAGCCATGTCAGAGACAGAGTCAGAGTATGAGCAGGAGTCGGACAGTGACTCAATCGTTGAGGTTGATGCACTGAGATGGAGCATAGCAGTGCACCAGTAGTGGTAACATATCAGAGAAGCCACAGAGCTTTGTTTCAACATCACGACGAGTACTATCTCCACCCAGGGTGGAAGGGGTCTCGTTGACTTCATCAGCAGCGCGAGTACTATCTCCACATGGCGTGGAAGGGGTCTCGCCTTCTTCATCAGCGTAGGTACATTCACAGGATCATGATAGAGACAAATACATGCTTCCTCACATGAAAGGCCATTATTGGGCTCGCATGCATGTCTGCAAAGCGAGAATGAAGGTTCTGAAGAGGAGGTTGCGCGAAGCACTAAGACGGCGAAAAAGGCCTAATCCACTTCGGATCTTGGCCGAGGCTTCGTTGACTGGGCAGGATACTTGATGGAGGACCTCCACTCCGAATTTGGACAAATTCGGAGAAAATTTTGTCATTTTCAAATTTTTGGGTCAAAAAACAGATTTTTCAGTTAAGTGGGTCTCACCCTCATATGCTCACTTTTTTTCGGGACACTTGCTGGAGGAAATCTTTGCATTTTTGGATTTTTCATGGTTAATTATGCATCCTCAGACATCACCTAAGCATTTCATCAAAATCTGGATGGTCAAAGAGCTCAAAAACACCATGAAAACCACCTTGCTGCCACCTTTTGCACCAGCAGGAAGTACTTCTGGGCGAAAGACGTTTTGGAGGGTCAAATGAGCTCCAAATTGGGAAATTCCACTTGGGTTGGATATTCAACATCCAAGGCTTTCCAACGAGCTATCATGAGCTCAATTTGGATGCCGGGAAGTACTTTAAAATCAGGCTGAAAGTAATGCGACCCACTTGGCTCAAATGCGACCCACTTAAATTTTTGTTGAATTTTCAACTGCCAGCTCAGATTTTCGGCTAGTTTGGACCAGTTTTGCTTGTGGATGAAATTTTTGAGTTATTATGATGTAAATTTATGTTTGGCATGTAACTTTGGTTCATTTTTACCTATTCTAGAAGATTCACTCTTAAAAAAGTGAAAATCATGTAAATGAATCAGTTTCCACTCTTTTAGAGGCAAGTTGTTAGCTACCTAGATTGTAGTTCCATGATTAGAATTGGTTGAAACTGATCCCTGAAGAGGGAATTCGACCCCTAGAGGTGGGGAAAGGTGTTAGAGTGATCTATATATTGTAATTTCTCAATCATTTTCGGAGGTTGGAGAGGTTGGACTCTTGGGATACTTTTGATATCATTGTACATATTTTTCATATTTTGGCTAAGGAAAGATCAGGGGTTTTGCGGCACTTGTTGGGATCCTTGTGGTGTTCTGTTCTTGATGGTGTTTCTTCTTTGTTTACTGTAAGTCTCTTCATGTTTAATGTATGCCATCCTTTCATATGCTTCTGAACTAAATTGAATGAGTGAATAAGGTTGAATCCATTGTTTACAGTGCTTGGCCTTTGAATTCAGTTAGTTCTATATGTTTTCAGCTGTTTTGAGAGGATCCAAGTTCTTCTTTGCCCTCTTCAGCTCCTCGTCGGTCTAATCTGTCCATATATCCAATCAAAAGCATCAAGACATTCACCTACCTCGCCCCAACTCGAAATCTGCAAAGGTCTGACCTTATCCCCGGACCCAAAATCTGTTTTCCCATTTCTCCAGCGAAAACCCAAAAACCAAAAAAACAAACATACCTATCTCTTTACTAGCCTAAAATCAGTTCTTATTGTAAGTCATCTCGCATCCTATTGCTCATTTTCTCGAGATTGACGGAGAGAGCCCTCTCCTATCCTCGTAGGGCTAGCTACGAGGCTGAGCGTGGTTTGATGTAGCCTTGAGTTTTACTTCATTTTAGCCTGAGGTAGATTTGAGTGCTAACACCCACCAAGCTCAAATATGTGATATATTTCTATGATTGGGTGGAAAATTTCTTTAAACTAACCAATTTCTTTAGGCTATTATTATAAAAATATGTGTTCTATCCTTTTTTTGAACTAATGGTATAATTTTGAAGTTATGCTTTTATTTTGCTTAGATATAAATCTACAAATGGAGTTCATGGTTGTAAGAAGTTATGTTTTATTTATTTTGTTGCATTAGTTAGATACACATATTTATGGAATTCAAATATCTTAATATCTTATTAGGTTCAAGATTATATTGTACATTTTGAATCAAGTTCAAGTTGTTAAATGCAAGAATAATTCAATATTCATGCATGTTGGCATTGTGATATGGAAAATGCCCTGATGGATCAAGATCCTTAAAATGGGATTTCTATCTTTCTAAAATTTGAATGCTATTCAAAGTTTGTGGGCATTTTTATTTGAGTTCAAGCCACTTTTCTTTTAAGTTCAGAGTTGGGTATAACTTTTGAAATAAGAATTTGGGGATTTTTAAGGTCTAAAGTTCACTTTCTAAGGAAAATAGTAGTAAAAATAATAGATAAGTGTTATGGATTTTTAGAAATAAAACAAAGAAACTATTTTTTGTTAACTTATCATGTTACAAGTTTTACTCAAATTTCAAGTGTGATTACTCGTTGGATGCAAAAATAGATTCTTCATCCAACAAGTACCCACTCTACTTTTGAGTAAACTCACACTGAGAAAAAATGAAAATACATGAAAATGTGTGTTTTTCAGGTATTTTTCCAATTTTCTTGGTGTGTTATACTTAAAAGTATGCAAAGTGCCAACGAGTTTCCACACATGAAATTTGAGTAAACATATAAGGGAATAAGTAAAAAATACAATTAAAATAATTAGTTTTCTTTTTTTTCCTCCAAAAATATTTACAATTTGGATTAATGTCATCATTTTGAATCCAATTAGTTTTTTTTTAAGTTGATTTTGTCAGTACATTTTTCATTTTGAGACCCATTTTTTACCTCAAAATTCCTATAATGCTTGAAAGTCGTTTTCTTTGGAATATATGTCTTTTTAAATAAAAGACCAATGCTATTTTTGTTGTTTTTTATGATGGGTATAATTTTGAAAAGTGTTGGATGGCCTTATATTTTGATTTCCCTTACTTACATCTACATTTTGTAGGTGAGTCAATGTCCTTTTGCCTTAATTTTTGGCTAGTACTTTTTTTTTTTAAGTTGGAGTAAATCTTCAAATTAAATCAAAGTATTTTGTTTGGAAAGTCGGATTTTGTTTAAAATGGATCTAATGATTAATTGAGCCATGTCTTTGAAAGTGGCATAATGAAGTTTAATCCAAATTTTCATATGGGTCAAAGGGTTTTAACTTTTTAAGTTAGGCCGCTTCTTTGAAAGTGTCCTTTTTATCACATTTATTCCATGAGGATTGTGCATGTGATTTTTATCACATGATTCAAAACTTTGTAGGATGGCATGATGATTCTAACCTTCTGAAAGTTGGAATATGGGTAGAAGTTGCTTCAATTGTTCATCATGGTTGTCACATGTTATATTTATTTCTTTCACTTTGTGTTCCATTTTTAGTAGTGACTGTCCTCTTGCATTTTCATGTACAACCATGTTTCATCTCGTAGAAGATGCATGCCACCTTTTACTTATAATTCCCTAATTCTTACTTGACATTAACCCCTTATTTCTCATATTTATACTTTAATATTTGTCAATACACACTTAATTGGTTTAGGATACTTTAGGTATTTGGTGTATGATCATCCACTTATATTCAAATATACTAGTGTTTTAGTTACATAATGTGTATCTTGTGATTGATCCTATTCTTCTCAAAAAAATACAAGTGAGACTTACAGAACACACTTTTATTCAAATACTTATATGCACAATGCTAGGATATTTAATGAATTCATTAACTCATTAGAAAACCACATGAAATTAGTATATCCCACATTAATTAAGCACATTTGTAATGTCCCAAAAATATATTGGAATCACCCAAAAAAACAAATTCAAAATTAATGATTGAAAATATGACGCCAAGATTGCTAAATTAGCTAGCTTTGACGATTTTAAATTTTTACGGTGGAATTCTCCATACTATAATGTTCAAATTTTGGTTGAAATGTTTTTTGAGCTCCATAAGTTGAAATTTCAATTCAATTTTTTTCACCTTTTTAATTCACCTTTTAACACCCCTTTGAAATTTTTGTAACCATTTTTCAATGTTATCTTGACCTTTTTTCTAATATTTAAGCTGCATTTAATCCAATGGAAGATTTTCTTAGATCTGTTGCGAGTTATATGTGTTTTAGTCTCAAAATTTTAAATCGTTTAACTTCGTATTCTAAGGTATAATGTTATGAACCAACATTTAAGAATGGGTTTCCTACTTTACATTTTTCATTTATGTCCAATTTTGTATTTTTTTCCTTAGGATTGATCTCGTATATTTGTGGAAATTAATCCTTCTTTACGTTTGTATGTCACAATTGATGTATTAGTTCCTTCCTTACACAAATCCTATATTTAGTACCTTATTTTCATTTGGTAAGCATTTTAATTTATTTAATTGGGATTGGGAGCCTTGTTAAAATTTCCACGATCTAAATGAGAATTTGCATGATTTTCTACCTACGTGCCTTTGTTTTCATGTTTTCTGGTACACTTGAATTTTCTTATCATTTCTTGCACTTTTAAACCTGATATGTAGTCACAGTTTGTTATTATTTTCCTATAATTGATGAATTTCTCTTGTCAATATCCATTTCATATATGTTTGTTACACTTGGAAACCTTATCTATAGAGGATACATGGTTATGAGTGTCCATATCTTGCATGCCACCAGTTTTTGACATTCTACATAGTTATATTCCATGTGCTTGGAACATAGTTGAACACTTTATGACACTCGTCTCCTCCATTGTACTTATAGAACTCTTGTATTCCTTTATAGGCTTTAAAATATGAAAAAGACACAAAAAATTAAACCTTTATTTAAAAAGAGGGAGCAGGGAAATAATTAAGATTTTTTCAAATTTTACTATGGCCCCAAGTCAATTTCACCTTAAAAAAGGTCCATATTTTGAGTGAATTCCTTAACAGTTAGGTTTTAACATTTCCTTATAAATAATTTATGATTCAAAGTTTATACTCTTTTAGTTGGCAAGTCTTCTAATCAATACGAGGATTCCATAATTTTTTTTAATAATAATGGGTGATATAATTAGTATCATTTGGTCTTAATTTTTCCCAAGCATTTTATAATTTTTTTCTTATGATTAAGGAATTTGCTTTCCTAAGTAAAAAATCTACTTGATACTCTACATTTGTCCATTTTCAACCTTCCTTGTATCAGGTTATCTTTGTATATCATCAAATGTAATATTTTTATCTTGTGCTAATGCAGAAGGATTCATTATCACATTCTCATTAGCAATTCACCTTATATCTATTATGACACATTACTCTATGAGATATACTTAAAGTCAATAGCACCTTTAGCCTTACTTTCATCATTGGTAGGTTACCTTTCATTTAGTATAGGGCATCACATCATTGATTTCTACCTAATTGGTTTCCCATTTTTGACAACGCTACCTTTATTCAAATATTGGCATTCATGTTATACGTCAAATTCCATTTCATCATTTGTTTATTTCCTCACCTTATCAATTGTGTTCATCATTGGTTTTGAATTAGAGGGTCTTTTCCACATGTTATACTCATTCTGTGCATGCATAAGCCATACTATGTGGTATGCTCTCTCAATATAATCCAAGACCTTTTCAACATAAATTATGTTCTAGTTGTGCCTTATGTTGGTATATATGGGGCATATTAATTCCTTGCTAGTATATTTATTCCTATCAACATTGACTTATTTTTTTATGGGAGTGAGTTTTAGAGATCATTTTATCACCCTAGGGCTTATTGTCATCATTGGAAGGAACTTACCTCACCTTCAACAATGGGTATTCATTAATTACCCATGGTCCATGGATTTTATATGTCTTCAATTTCAACACACATGTTCACATTTATTAGAATTTACTATTCATCTTGGTTCCCATTGTCATCATTAATGAGTTATGTTACATTTAGCAAAAAAATCCATTGATGCTTAGTTACTATATGGTTTATCCCTTAGTCAACTTCAAATCACTTATTCACATTCAAAAGAATCATGTAAGGAGACAAATCTAGAATGAAGACCTTGGTTGCAATTGCATTCTACCTTAATGCTTTGCCAAGAATATCATACAATGTCACTACCACATTACAACATTGGTATCATGGGGAACTACTTTGTACTTCACATACTCTAAGATATCGAGGATATCTTAGAGTATGTGAAGTACAAAGTAGTTCCCCATGATACCAATGTTGTAATGTGTGTGTGTGTGTATATATATATATATATATATTAAGACATGGATCCACATATTAAAACTGATAGTACACGGCCCTTGAACTCCAATCCTTACTGGGTATTTCTCTAATTTGACATGCATGAGTTATTTGTGGTTGATTTATTAGTTATCTGTTAATCACTACATGTGGTTCAAGTTCAAGTTCCACACTTTGACCTCTCACTAGTTCCTCCATGAGTTGGAACTAGTTAAATTGACTTTAACTCAGATAAACTGAGTTAATTAATTACAACTCAAAATAAACTCAACCATGGCTCCTAAAACATAGGAACCACTCTACATAACTCAAGTTAGACCCTCAAATCAAATTAACTAAACCAACTAAGTCAAACTAACTTAGTTAACTCATACAAGTTGTCATGTGATGTGGAATTACAATTTTATTATAATTTAATTCAAGGAAAAAATAAATTAGAATATTTCTTGGTGCCATTTTCGACACTCACTCTTGGCAAGAAAGGGATTATTCGATACCCTTCTCCTACCTCTATGGAACTGGAAGTTTCCTCTTGACAGTGTCTTCGTCAAGATGTCTGCATCATGTTCCTCTGTAGGAATGTACTCTAGCGTCATGATCTGTCTTTGCACACAATCTCTAAGATGGTGGTACCAGATGTCAATATGCTTGGACCTATCATGAAAAACTAGATTAATTAAGAGTTTGATGAAACTTTGGTTGTCACAGTAAATTATTGTAGGATCCATTTGTTAACCAAACAACCTAACAAGGATCCTACTGATCCAAATAGCCTCACAAGCTGCTTGAATTGAAACCATGTATTCTGCTTCTGTTGAACTGATTTCAACTGATCCCTGCTTCCTACTGTACCAAGAAAATTTTGTTGACCCAATACTAAAGATTCTGCCTGATGTGCTCTTCATGTCGGATGGACTCCCTCCCTAATCTGAATCTATGAAGCCATGAAGCTTCACTCCCTTTATCTGTCTCTACCAAAGACTGAATTGAGTGGTCCCTTTGATTTATCTCAATAGATGTTTGGATGCCTTCCAATAGAGCTTGGTTGGCTTAACCATTTCTTAAATAATTTTTTTAACCGCATAACACATGTTTGGTCGTGTGTTCACAAAGTACATCAGTGAACCAAAAAGATTCATGTAAATCGTAGCTTCTACCATTTCACCTGAATTAGCATCTCCCTTCCTCCAATTCCTTGCTAGAGGACTCTCCACGGATTTGCTGCTCTCCATATGAAACTTCGTCAATATCTCATTGGAATACTTGCCCTGAGAGACACAAATTTCCCTATATATTTGCCAAATTTCCAAACCAGGGAAATAATGCAAGAGCCCCATGTCTTTCATCTCGAATTCTATTACCAAATAATATTTGCAATATTTTATCTGCTTCTCATCACTTGTTAGAATTAAATAACTGACATATAATACTATAATCAATCATTTACCTTCAACCACAATATGTTAAAGGTTCACATCTACCTCGCTTTTGGTGAAGCCCAACTCAGTGAAATAGTTGTCGATATTGATGTACCAAGCACAGGGTGCTTGTTTCAGTCCATATATCACTCACTTGAGTCTGCACACATCTGACTCTCTGTCAAATGTCTCAAATCATTTTAGATGCTCTATGTACACCTATTCCTCAATCACTCCATTGAGGAAGGCCATATTTACATCCATTTGATGTATTTTCTATCCCATCTGCGCTGAAAGTGCTAGAATGGATCTGATTGAAGAGTACCTTACTACTAGAGAAAAGGTATCCTCATATTTTATTCCCTCCACCTAAGAGAACACCTTGTCCACAAATATGTCCTTTTGTTTCTCGACACTCCCATATGTTGCTTACTGGACCTTGTAGATCAACCTGGATCCTACAATTAACTTGTCCTTCGGTCTTGTGACTACTTCCCATGAAATGTTCCTCATAATGGAGTCATAATCCTATACCATGGCATCAACCCATAATGGTTGTTACACTTATCCTCGAATGAGGATGGCTCAGTCTCTACACTCTCTCTCATAAGAGCTATGTAGCCAATGTACCAACCTGGGGACCTTCTCTGCCTGTGTTGTGATGTGGGTGCTCCTACATTCTCTATAGCATCATGAATCAACCTGTCAGCCTATCTAGTGTGTTCCTTCCATATCTATATGTCTTTGCATGAGTGGGTGCTTCCACTCTCTTCTCCTCTGCTTATGGCTGCTCCACGTCTTTAGTTTCTTCATTTGGAGTTAATAGCTCCTCATCTACATGTATCTCAAGCTCCCTCTCAAGGGAAATTTGCATGGACTTCCCTTCATAGAATTTAACATCTCTACAAACCATTATCATCTTGTGAGATGGCAGGTACACCCGATAGTTGTGAGGTGTATCAGTGTATCCCACAAATATTCCCAACTGACTTGTTGGTTTTAGCTTTGTCCCTGCATCATTGCTAACATGACAGTAAACCGATGAACTAGAAATTCTAAAGTGTGCCACATATGGATTATTATCGGAAAAGTATTCCTCTGGTGTACTCATCCCGAGGATCCAATGAGGACACATATTCTACACATACAAACTTTTGTTACATGCTTCCTCCCACAAGTGAAACAATAGGCCCTAATCATGTAACATCACTCGTGTATCTCCCACAATGCTTATATTCTTCCTTTCTGCAACTTCATTATGTTGTGGGTTATGGGGTGTTATTAACTCTCATCAAATGCCTTCTATTCCACATAATTTATTGAATTCATTCGACACATATTCTCCACCTTTGTCGCTCCTGAGAGCCTTCACTTTCTTTCTTGTGTATTTTTCAACAAGCACTTTGAACTCACAAAATTTTGAGAACGTCTGGTATTTATTCTGCATGAAGAATATCCAACACTTACATGAAACATCATCTACAAAAATTACATAATACTTGTGCTTTTCCATGGAGGTTTTCAAGAATGGTCCACACACATCTCAATGAACTCTTTCAAGGATCGCTTGCGCTCGACTATCCTTATCATGAAAGGTGGATTTGGTGTACTTCCCCAATGTACACCCTTTCCATGTATCACGCTGCTCAAGTGCACCCTTGGGAAGTCCTATAGAAATTTTTTGCATGATCTTCAAATCTCTTTGGTGTAGATGGCCCAATATTCTATGCCACAACTCACCAATGTATCAGTTCTCCACCTTCTCTGCTTTTATGCTGAAGGCATCACAAACTTCTACATCAAATTTGTAAAGGTTATTTACTCGAACCCTGATATTATTCACCCGTCTCATGGCTATGTGACAAGGAATTCATTTCCTTTTCCCAATATCACATTGTAGCCACAGTCTTCCCACATAGAAACTGAAACTAAGTTCTTCTTCAAACCAATAACATACATGACATCTTTCAATGTGAGAGGAGAACTAGACTCCCTCTAAAAGGTAACAGTACTAATGTCAGTTGTGATATACCTCCCATCATCTCCCATATTTATATGCATCTAGAAGTCCTTCTCCTCCAAGTCATTGAAGAAATCTTTGTTGTCGGTCATATGGAATGAGGCTCCACTATCTAGGTACCACATACTACCCATCACCGATGACACCATGCATGCGATGAGGGTTAAATCCAATTCAAATTTTCAAGAAAGTACTTCACCTACCCCTCCTCCCGAGGGATTATTTTTATCCTTCTTATGTGGACACTTCGTGGCATAGTGTCCCAACTCGTGATAGTGAAAAATTTTGATCTTCAGCAATTCATTCTTCATGTATGCCTAATAAATATCTTATTTGGAATGGGATGGATTCCCTTTCCTTTTATTTTTCTTTCCAGCCAAGGCACATTTTTCCTCATCATCATGCTTTGATGAGGATCGATCTCTTGTGTTCTTCCAAATCTGTTATTGCACCAAGTTGGACCACAAACACTCTCACTCTGGTAGCTTCTCCCTCACATTTATGAATCTTGGTAGTTGTGCCAACTCTTGGTAAGGAATAGAAGTTCTAGGCTCACTAGATAATCTTCGACAAGTATAATACCAACACTTACAAGCTCATCCTAACATTGGGTAAACTTGGTCAAGTGCTTTGGTATTGTGTCGCCCTTCTCCATCTTGATTTTCCTGAGCTTTCCATTTAGTGTTAGCTTCTTGTGGTCACTTTTCTTTTGAAAAAAATCTGTTAAGTCATTCCACATTACAAATGAAGTTTCCCTTCAGTGGATATTCGTGACAATATGATGTCGAACACCTTCTAGTAGAATCCTTCTCGCCTTTGCAACACACTTCTTCCACTCTACTATAGCCTGTGCATGAGTTGTTGCTAGTTTTGGGATGTCCTTATCAATGGAATCCTTCAATCTGTTGTCTTCCAAGATTGCTTCCATCTATTCTCTCCAATAAATGTAATTCGAGCTACCCTCAAGGTAATACTCAAGCCTCAGACCATAGAACACCATCCTGATCGTGCTGCTAGCTTTGGAGAACAAATATGCAAAACTTGTTCCTCCTGCAAGTACAAACTTGTATTCTTCGCCTATATAGTGATTCTTGCTCTGATACCATGTAGAAAATGCACATAGATTCAAAATTATTATTGTAATATTCTAAAACAATAGACTTGAATCTACTCTACCAATTGCGAAAACCAATTACGATCACGAAATCACAAAGCATAAAAGAGAAAGAATTTAAATCACACATTACACAATGATTTCCTTGGGAAAGCCTCAACAAAAAACCCCGCTATCTATATATTGCATAAGTCATAAAATATGAGAATATTAAAATTCTTTTCTCCAACCATAGAAACCTTTGTACTATATTTATCTGTCTCACTGCTTCCTAGGCAATCCTAGGCCAACACTTAACCAATTTTCTTCCTACCAGGAGCCCTACTCCCTTGTGTTGTTTCCTTGGGTAATTAGCCCCTATTAATTAGGGAAACTCCCAATATGAATTTTGCAATATTTCTAGGGCCTTCCTCTAACTACATGCACCACCTATACAATTTAGATGATTATACAACTGATATTACATTTTCCTTGAATTCCAATATCGACTGGGTCATTATCTGATATGATATGAATGAGTTATTTATGGTCGATTTATCAATTATATGATTGATCACTGCATGTGATTCAAGCTCAAGTTCCAGACTTTGACCTCTCACTAGCTCCTCCATTAGTTAGAACTAGTTAAACTGACTTTAACTCATATCAGCTGAGTTAATTAATTACAACTCAAAATAGAATCATCTAGGGCTCCTAAAAAGTAGGAACCAATCTACATGACTCAAGTTAGACCCTCAACTCGAATTAACTAAACCAACTAAGTCAAATTAACTTATTTAACTTGTACAAGTTGTTAAGTGATGTGGAATTACAATTTTATTCTAATTTAATTCAAGGGAAAAATAAATTAGAATATTTCTTGGTGCCATTTTGAACACTTATTTGCATAGACACTTCTTAGGTTCATTTGACACTTGAGTATGGGATCATATATATTGTATTGTAAAAATTAAAGCTTATTGATGATATAAATTAGAGGTGTGGCACTAAATAGTTTGTTGGTTTTCGTGACATGGATTTCTAAGGTAAATATTTGTATAATATGTGATTACCATTATTTTACTTTTTTGTTTAGTAAGAATATGTGTATGCATTTACTATAAAAGTTTTAAAAATAAATTTGGTATCAAATAATTTATTAGCTTTAGTGGGACACCTTTGTGGTTAAGGGTTCGTTTATATTGGGTTTATCGTAGACCTTATTGTAGTGGGTGCTCTATGGTGGTGATTTTTTTGTCGGAAAAGAATGGAAATTAGTTCTAAAATAGGGACCAAGAAACCTAATGGGAATTTTTTTGACTTTTGAAAGCTCAATATGGAAGATATTTTGGTATATATAGATCAAAGGGTTGTTTTGGATCCACGTAGTTCACCTATGGGAATGTCAACAGGAGACTAGAAGAAGTTGCATCATAATGAAAATGGATCAACCCCGTTGTGTGTCTTAGATTCAATGTTCCTAAATTTTTCAAGAGAAGCTACAATGAAGGAATTATAGAATAAGTTATACATTTTGTATTGGTTTAAGTCCTTGGTAAACAAAATTTCCCTATGGAAGAATCTCAATAACCTGAGGATGAATGATGGAGACTTAGTGACAGAGCATCTAAATTACTTCAATATTGTGGTAAGTTAATTTTTATATGTTGATTTAAATATTTATGATGAAGACAAGTGTATCAATTTATCATGTTTTTTATTAGACTCATGGGATAGTCTAGTTGTAGCCATAGCTAGTAATGCAACTAATTTAAGTTCTTATGATGTGGTCTTTATCCCTATTTTAAAATGATATGAGGTGGAAAAAATAAAAAAATTAGAGTACATATGCATGTTTTGTAAGAGGGAATTTACATGATATATAAGTCCTCAAGTGGGAGATCTAAACCTAGAGGTATATCCAAATCTCTATGAAAATTCATAAAGAGATACTATAAACATGGAAAAGAAAGGCATTTAAGGAAGAATTGTAGATCCAAAATAATTTATAAAGATAACGGATTTTATGTTGATCCCTCTAAAGAAGAGAAGACCTCCTTGGAGGAAGGAGGGGATGTGTACTTGGATTATTCAAGCACACATGGAGGTCATGATGTATGGTTGATTGAGTCAAGTGCCTTCTTTCATATGAATCCCTATGGGTTTTTTGAATATGAAAGTAATGGTGGAAATGAAATTTCAATTAGAGATGACTCAAAAGAAAGATCCTATGATGAAAAAAATTCAAATTTATGCTCAAGGATGGAAGTATTAGAACACTCCCTGGTGTTCTACACATTTCGGGGCTTGCTATAAACTTGATATCTATAAGCATGATGGTCAATGAAGGTGTAACTATTGTGTTTGAGAAGGAAACCTATTGGATGGTTTGAGGAGCAATGTTATTACAATGCATATTTTGGACTAGAACTATATACAAGTTGTTGGGAAGAATTATTTAGAATGAGTGTAACATTTAAATCGTTATTGAGGGTGGAGATGAAGTTCTCAAAACCCTATTTCCTCTAAATAAAATATTATGTAATGGAATCTAAGACAAGGGCATATTTGAAAGAAGGGCCTTCAAGCACTATACGGTAAAGGCATGGTTGAAGGTATGTTTGATTTCACTATGGATATTTATTTCTATGAAAATTGTATTTATGGTTAAATCAAAATTAGATAAGATTCTCAAGGTCTTACAAGAGATAAGGGAATTTTACAATTATTAAATTGTGATGTGTTTTAAACTATGCATATTCCATTACTAGGAAAATATATTTACTATGTATGATATTCATAGAGGATTTATCAAGGAATACAAGGATTTATTTTCTCCAAAATTAATATGATGTCTTTGGAAAATTTAAATAATTCAATGCACTTATAGGGAATCAAATAGAGAAAAAAATTAAGGTGTTGAGAATAAACAATGATGGGGAATTATATGTGAATGAGTTCAAGGAACTTTGTAAGAAATGTAATATATAACAAGACATGAAAGTACATACGTAACACAACAAAACTGGGTTGTAGAAAGGATGAATAGAACATTGATGAAAAAATTAAGGAGCTTTCTCAATGGTGTCGAATTGGGACAATTATGAAGATCGAAACTAGCTACGTTTTCCAACCCTCCCTCTTAACTAGGGTGGTATTCATAATTGTACAACCGGTACAAGGATATTATAAAACTCAAGAGTTCTCATAAGAAGAGTCAGATTGGTAAGCCATTTTTAAGCATCAACATCATAAACAACATTGTCAACATAGTAAGGCCTTAACTTGACAAACTCTTCTCATATTAGAGCATAATGTTAGGAGGCTTTACATGAGATACCACACTACCTCTTCAAGGTGCATACCCCATATGTATTTTAACTAGATATGTCCTTTAAGGACTATTCTTACCTTGGATTCCCAATCCTCAAAGAATATATGTCCTCTTCAACCCCTATTGTCTTGGATACTTGTCCAATCCTCAAAAAGTGTCGATCAACAAGAATAATTCCTACCTTGTATAATTTATCCTCAAGGAGTATTAATATTAGATTCCTATCCAATCCTCCATTCTCCCTACCATTGCATTCAATTAAACGTATGGTTGTAAGTCTTGGCCTTGTGCATGGCACATGATATAAGAGAATACAAAGGCCATCATCACTCCCTCTCAGTCGGGGAGGATATCCTCATTCCCTCTTAATTAGGGAATAGATCCTTTCTACTTCAAAAGTATTTGAGGAGACTTCCTACTCCCTCTAAAGCATAGAGGATATCATTTCACTTACTTTCAATTGGAAATTCATAGCAAGAAGATATATAGTTTGTATTCATAAATGTATTTGCTACTAGTTATTTATGGATACCTTCAAGTAGTAGCTGCATGGATCCTCCTTTCTTTTGTATCTTATTGAGATTCTACCTTTCTGGATGTTATGGATCCATTCTCTTTCTTTCATCTTGTGACAGGGTTTAGGCCATCAACCTTACACATCAATTTCCTCTAGTATCATCAATGAAGGAATTATATTGAGCCTATCATTGGTCCCTCTAAATTTGAATGTGATATTAATGTTATGAGCATCAGGTTATTTACTAGTATTGTTGCCTTCCAATTACAATATGATGATGTAAACATCTTGACAACATAAACCATTCACTCAATCCATATGTTCATTGAATCGAGTTCAACACAAAAATTTGAACTTGCCTCAACTGTAATTATGAAACATCATTCTAGGTAGAAAAATAATATTTAACAATATAACCAATGCCAAAACATCAATATCATAATTACCTTATAATGATGGCCTATTTGGATTCTTCTTACTTATGATATCAACATCCTTTTCCATGATCCATATCCATATTTTACAAAAATATTTCTCAATGCATTCATTTTAATCAGGGTGCTCATGGATAGAACTTGATTACCAAGAAATAATATCTTTCTTGGAGTTTCCGTTATCAAATCTATTTCCTTCTTCTGGAGACCATACTTGATGTTGATTTATGCCATGCTATTTTGCAAGAGAGTCTTTATCTTTAACCATTTCGAAGCACACCGAATTTATTTTTCTGGACATCTAATATCCATATGGAAGACTTACCAAGCATATTCTTATAACTAACTCTTTCTGCAAGATTCTTGTAGATATGAACCCTAACTTTAGGAAAAGTTATTTAAAAACATGCATACGTTCATTAGAGAAATTTTGAGGTCTAAAATGGGCATCCTAGGGAATATTATAAAATAATAGTGGAAATAATAAAATATGATTAGATTTCCTCATCATGTTTTAAAGGGAAAAAGAGAAAACTAAATTTTCAACTTATGTCCCTAAACATTTACTCAAATTTTGAGTGGAAGCGCTCGTTGGATGTAGAATTCAATTTTTCATCGAAGGTGTACCCATGTTACATACTTTCGATGGACCCTACTCCAAGAAAAATGTGAAATGCATGAGAAAACGTGATTGCAATCATGCTTTTTCATGTATTTCATATTTTTAGTGTAGTAGGTTCCATCGAAAGTTTGTAACATGGGTAATCCTTGTATTCAAAATTAAATTCCACATACAATGAGTGCTCCTACACAAAATTTGAGTAAAATCGCAGGGAGATAAGTTGAAAAAGTAGTTTTTTTTTTTTTTTCTTTTATCTTTTTACCTTTCTACTCCAAAAAATGGTGAATCATCCCCCATGGTTGACATCATCATATTGAATAATATTGGTTCTTATAAAGCTGAATCATCCCCCATGGTTGACATCATCATATTGAATAATATTGGTTCTTATAAAGCTGATTTTTGTTATAAATTTTTGTTTTGAAGCCCCATTTTTACCTAAAAATTTCTCTAATGTGCTTCCATATAGCCATGTAGCCATCCTTCCTTGAATGAGCTTGCTTCTAACACCTATCAAAGAAAAGTTTCTTTTTCCAAGAGGAGAGATAATTTAACTATGCATTTCAACTGCAACCCGATCATATTTATTCCTTCATCCTTTAAGACTATAGATTCCATACAAGATGGAATATATACCAGTCATAATGCTTCTTCCAAGAACCTTCCTAAATTATGGTTCTTATTGGATTTTGATGATACTCCTCTGCAAAATCACTACCTCTAACATGATGTTGGATGAACAATAATATGCAATATTCCCAAAACTTCTCATTCTTGAAAGCTAGATGATTCCTACCAAATAAAATTTATTATGTAGACTCTAATTCTACTATCATATGCTTCTTTCTATGATGCCATGTTTTTTACAAAACCAAGACTCTTCTAGAGAATGCAACAAAGTATGATACTCTACTTTCTACTTCATAAAATAAAGACAAATTTCATATATAACCTGATATAGATGGACCTTCCTTTAATAGTAAAGATCCTTGGGATCTTCTCCTTTCGGCTTCTTCCCAGGTTATCCCTTTTCTTTAGCTATGTGATCTTCACTTATTTACCTTATTTTGTTGTTATTATTGTTTTGGAAATCCCTCTTAAAGTTTCCATACTCATTGCATTCAAAGCACTAAATTTTGGACATATTTCGCTTTCCTTTGGGCTTTCCAAACTTCCCTTTCTACTTATTCTTCAAGCTTGCAATAAAGGCTTGAGACCTTTCATTTGATTCAGTGCCATCCTTTGCCTTTATCCTAGATTATTCCAATATACATTGAGCCCATAACTCATCAAAATGTGTATTATCTTTCTTTGAGTATATGCTATTTGCAAAATTTCTCCAGTCATATGGTAGAGCATTTAATAAACAAGTAGTCTTTTTGGAATCGGAAACAAATTCTCGAAGCCCTTTCAATTAGTCTCTTATTTGTGTTATCTTCATAAGATAAGTGGCCATTTCTTCATCCTTTTATTTCATTATTATATATATTTGATTCCTTAAGTAAATATTCTTCCCTGATGTACTTATAGAGTACAATTTTACCAACTTATCATCATAGCCTTGGATGTCTTCAAATCAGCAACAAAGGGAACAAGATGATCATTAATAGATTCAAAAATGATTACTTGTGCCCTCACTTATCCCTTCTTGTATTTTTCTAACTCTTGAGTATTATCTTTTTCTGGTTCAACAACTTCACCAAGAACATATTCCATGACTTCATTTTATGTGAGTGCCAAGTCAATCCTCTTCTTCCATGCTAGGATTTTTTTTTATCCAATAATATTATTACTTTCCTTGCAAATTGTAGCCATATGATTTGTATATTAAGACTTAGAATATAATATGATACTTACTTTCCAACCAAGAGTCTTCCTTATTGATGATGTCTCCAACTATATTGATATTTTCAAGACCTTCAAGGAAACTTTCAAAATGCCCTAGAATGATGACAACTGGGATGAATTCAAAAATAGTGTCTTCAAATAGCTTTAATGAGAGGATTATGATCCTAATATTCTTTGAGTCTTCCTTCTTTTCAGGATAATGGAGTGTACTAGAGAATCTTCAACAAGAGCTTATCCTTCCTTCCTTCAATGAGATATTGATATAGTAATCTTCCTTCCCCATCAATAGGTCTTCTTCTTTTATCCTTGTGTCCTTTTTCAAATGATTCCCCTTGAAATATAATCCTTTCTTATTTCAAGAAAATGATCTTCCAGTTGCCTTATCTTCATTTACCTTTGCTTTGATCCCATGTTGGAGAATGTAGTAGGCCATTTATTATAAAAAAATCTCCTTAACCTTAATAATTTATTCTGAACTTTAGTTATCTTCTTATGTTTCTTTATTATATATTTTTCATCAAATAATTATTAAGAGAAAAAATAATAAAAACAATGGACACAAGACTTAGGCTCCGAGCAGGCAAAACCCCTCCAAGGGGAAAACCCTAAAATAATCTCTTATCATATTATAGAATCTACTTCAAATGAGAAAAAAAAAAAACCCAAAACCCTAGAGCAAGTCCTTCTCCAAGCACCAAGCCAACCCTTCAAAAATCTCTTCCAAACAAGTCAAAGTTTAACTAAGAATTAGAGAAATTTTGAGGTCTAAAATGGGCCTCTAAACAAAAATGTACAACCAAAATCAAATTTTTAAGAGCCAATAGGATTTAGGGTGATGATGTCAACCATGGGGGATGATTCACCTGTTTTGGAGTAAAAAAGTAAAAAATATTAAAAAAATAAAAAGTAAAAAGACTATTTTTCAACTTATCCCCCTACAGTTTTACTGAATTTTCGAGTGGAAGCACTTGTTGGATGAGGAATTTAATTCCTCATCCAAGGAGTACACATGTTGCATAAGTTCAATAGACCTTGTTGCATGAAAAATGAGAAATACATGAAATACGTTATTGTAATCCCATTTTTTCATGTATTTATTATTTTTCGTGTAGCAGGGTCCATCGAAAGTATGTAACATAGGTACTCCTTGGATGAGGAATTAAATTTTGCATCGAACAAGTGCTCTAGCTTGAAATTTGAGAAAAAATGTAGGGAGATAAGTTGAAAATACGAGTTCAAAAAGTAGTTTTCTCTTTTTTCCCTCTAAAATTTGAAGATGTAATCTAATATTATTTTATTATTTTATCATATTCCTTAGGAGGCCCATTTTAGACCTCAAAATTTCTTTAACGTCAACGAAGGTCAAACCACTTCAAATTTTCTTCACTTCAGAATTTCAGCCTATTAATTTAGGTTTGCAATTTTGGTCTCTTGGAATAGTAGAAAACCTTTTTTCTAGCACGCATGAATCTTCCAATAATTCCTTCCTCGATAAATTAAATGTCTCCAAAGTCAAATAGAGTTAAAGGTATGTCCAAAATAATGTTTCGACCCTCCTACAACTTGGATAGGAAATTATGCAACATCCTTCCTCATAGCAAAATGATATGTTAACCAGATAACCAATACCAAAAAATCAATATCATAATTACTAATAATGGTGGCCACTTTGGATTCTCCTTGCTTCTGAGATCAACATCCTTTCGTATGATCTATCTCCATACTGTACAAGAGTCTTTCTCCATGCATTCATTTAAATTAGGGTGCCCATGGATTAAACTTGATTACCAAGATACAATATCTTCCTTGGAGTTGTCATTAGCAATTATCTTTCCTTATTCCAAACACCATAATTGATGTTGATTTATGCTATGTTATTTTGCAGGAGAGTCTTGATATTTATCCATTTCGAAGCATACCAAAATTATTTTTCTGAGCATCGAATAATCATATAGAAGACTTACCAAGAAAATTATTATAACTAACTCTTTCTGCAATATTCTTCTAGATATGAACCCTACCTTTTGGAAATTTTATTTAAAAACATGCATACCTTCCCTTCCATATAACCATCTAGCCATCGTTCCTTGAACGAGTTTGTTTTTTACACCTATCTAAGATAGGATTATTTTCCAAAGAGGAGAAAGACTTTAACTATGCCCTTACAATTGGTCTCTTATTTGTGAAATCTTCATAAGATATGAGGCCATGTCTTCATCCTTTGATTTCCTTATTCTATATAGTTGATTCCTCAAGGAAATATTCTAACCTAATGTACTTATAAAGTAAAATTTTACCAAATTATCATAGATATCCTTGAATGTCTTAAAATCAACAACAAAGGGAATAAGGTGACCCTTAATAGATTCAGAAATTATTCTTTGTTCCCTCACTTATCCCTTCTTATATTTTACTAACTCTTGAGTCTTCTCTTTTTCTGGTTCAACAACTTCACCAAGAACATATTCCATGACTTCATTTTTTGTGAGTTCCAAGTCAATCCTCTTCTTCCATGCTAAGAAGTTTATTGATCCAATGAGATTATTCGTTTCCTTAAAAATTGTAGCCATATATCTATAAATTGAGACATAGAAGACAATATGATACTTACTTGTCAACCAAGAGCCTTCCCTCTTGATGATGTCTCCAACTATCTTGATGCTTTCAAGACCTTCAAGGAGACCTGAAAAATTCCCTACAATGATGACTTATAGGATCTCTTCAACAATATGGTCTTCAAACAACTTTAATGAGAGGATCATGATCCCAAGATTCGTTGATGCTTCCTTCTTTTCAGGATGATGGAGTGAACTAGAGAATATTCAACAAGATATTATCCTTCCTTCCTTCAATGAGATATTAATATAGTAACCTTCCTTCTCGGTCAATAGGTGTTCTTATTTTATCCTTGTGTCCTTTTACAAATGATTCCAGTTGACCGAAATCATTTCTTATGTCAACAATATGATATTCTAACCACCTTCTCTTTCTTTAAATTTTCTTTGATCCCATGTTAGAGAATGTAGTAAGGTAGTTATTAAAAAAAATTCTCCTTAACCTTAATAATTTCTTGTGAACTTCAATTATCTTCTTATGTTTCTTTAATATATCTTTTTCATCAAACAATTATCAAGAGAAAAAGAAATAAAGACAATGGACACAAGAATTAGGCTCCAAGCCAGGGAAAAACCCATCCAAGGGGAAAACCCAGAAATAATCTCCTCTCTTCTTATAGAATCTACTTCAAATGAGAGAACAAAGACCCAAAACCATAAACCAAGTCCTCCTCTAAGCACCAAGTCAACCCTTCAAGAATATATTCCAAACAAGAAAAATTTTGACCAAGTCAATGAAGGTCAAGCCACTTCAAATCTACTTCACTCCATAGTTTTGGCCTATTACTTTAGATCTACAATTTCGGTCTCTTGGAACAATAGAAAACATTCTTTATTGCACATGTTAATATTCCAAGAATTCCTTCCTCAAGTAAGTTAATGTCTCGAAGGTCAACTAAAGTCAAATATATGTAAAAAATAGTGTTTTGTCCCTCTTGCAACTTGGATTTGAAATTATGAAACATCCTTCTAGGTAGAAAAATAATATGTTAACGAGATAACCAATAGAAAAAAATCAGCATCATAATTAACTAATAATGACAACCTCTTTGGATTTTTCTTACTTCTAAGATCAACATTATTTCTCATGATCCATCTCCATATTGTAGAAGAATATTTCTGCATGTATTCATTTTAATCGGGGTGCGCATGGATCTAATTTGATTGCAAAGCAACAATATTCTCCTTGGAGTTGTCATTATCAAGTCTCTTTCCTTCTTCCAAAAACCATCCCTGATTTTGATTTTTTCCATGCTATTTTTCGAGAGACTCTTGATGTTTAGCCATTTTTAAGCATACCAAACTTCTTTTTCAAAGCATCAAATAACCATATGGAATACTTACTGAGCATATTCTTATAACTAACTATTTCTTCAATATTCTTATAGATATGAACCTTACCTTTAGGAAGAGTTATTTAAAAACATGCTTCCATATAACCTTCTAGCCATCCTTCCTTGAACAAGCTTGATTTTTGCACCTATTGAAGATAGGCTTATATTCCCACGAGGTGAAAGACTTTAACTATGGCTTTCATACTACAACTCCACCATCTGCATTCCTTCATCCTCTAAGACTATAGATTCCATACTAGATGGAATATGTACCAATCATAATGCTTCTTCCAAGAACCTTCTTAAATGATGGTTCTTATAGGATTTTGATGATCCTTCTTTGCAAAATGACTACCTCTAACATGATGTTGCATGAAAAATAATATGCAATATGGTCCCAAACTTCCCATTCTTGAAATCTAGATTATTCCTAGAAAAGTAAATTGATTATGTAGACTCTAATTCTACTACCATATGCTTATTTCTATGATGACATGATTTTTACAAAACCAAGACTCTTCTAGAGAATGCAACAAAATATGCTACTCTAATTTCTACTTAATAAAAGAGATACAAATTTCATAAATAATTTGATATAGATGGAGCTTCCTTTAATAGTAAAGATCCTTGGGATATTATCCTTTCAACTGCTTCCCAGGTTCTCTCTTTTCTTTAGCTATGTGAGCTTCACTTATTTCCTTTCTTTTAGTGTTCTTCTTATTTGAAAAATCTGTCTTAAAGTGTCCATACTCATTGCATTCAAAGCATTGAATTTTGGACATATACGTCTTTCGTTTTGACTTTCCAAACTTCCCTTTATTTTCCTTCTTGGACATTACAATAAAGGCTTGAGACTTTCCATTTGGTTCAATGTCATCCTTTTCCTTTATCCTAGATTCTTCTAAGATACATTCAGCCCATAACTCATCAAAAGGTGTATTATCCTTCTTCAATAAGAGCTTATCCTTCCTTCAATGATATATTGATATAGTAATCTTCCTTCTCAGTCAATAGGTATTATTATTATATCCTTGTGTCCTTTTGCAAATGATTTCCCTTGAAAAAAAATCATTTCTTATGTAAACAAGATGATCTTCCAACTTCCTTTTATTTCTTTACCTTTTCTTTGACCCTATGTTGGAGAATGTAGTAGGGAAGTTATTAAAACAAATTCTCCTTAACCTTAACAATTTCTTGTGAATTTCATTTATCTTTGTATGTTTATTTATTATATATTTTTCATCAAACAATTATCTAGAGAAAAAACAATAAAGACAATGGACACAAGAATTAAGCTCCAAGCTAGGGAAAAACCCCTTCAAGGGGAAACCCAGAAATAACATCTTCTCTCCTTATAGAGTCTACTTCAAATGAGAAAACCAAGACCCAAAACCCTAGACCAAGTCATCCTCCAAGCACCAAGCCAACCCTTCAAGAATATCTTCCAAACAAGTCAAAGTTTGAAAAATTCAATGAATGTCAAACCACTTCAAATCTGCTTCACTTCGTAATTCCAGCCTATTACTTTAGATCTGAAATTTCAGTCTCTTGGAATAGTAGAAAGCCTTCTTTCTGGCACGTGCCAATATTTCAATAACTTCCTCAAGCAAGTGAATATATCCAAAGTCAACTAGAGTCAAATCTATGTCAAAAATAGTGTTTCGGCCCTCGTCTAACTTGGATATGAAATTCTTGGCCTCTTGAAAATCAGACATGGAATTCTTGTCATGTAGAAACCTTGACCTTTGCACGTGTGGACAAAATAGATAGAAATTGTGTCTCCTTCCTTCACTTGGTTTTCTTAATTATCTTCTAGCCTTATTTTCTCCTATTATTACTTGATATAGAAATATTGTTGTTGC
Organism: Pinus albicaulis; assembly: GCA_034641835.2. Taxonomy (NCBI): domain Eukaryota; kingdom Viridiplantae; phylum Streptophyta; class Pinopsida; order Pinales; family Pinaceae; genus Pinus; species Pinus albicaulis. The sequence goes on along the minus strand of CM076569.1, from coordinate 880,653,983 downwards.
AGAAATGAGGTCAAATCTGCTTATATATATAATATTTCCATGAGGTTGAACACCCTCTCTAGGCCGACTTCTTGCTAGTAGGGTCCACTTGTGCTTGGAGGCTCATAAGGACTTTCTAGACTCAAAAAAATATCGTTTGTATGTTACATATTACCCAATAGGGTCTTATACAACTTAAAAATACTCTCTTGACTCAAGAAAAATACTCTTTTAACATGATATACCCTAAGAGCATGAAATGCATGCTTGACCTAGATGACCAATAAAATGAATCATGAAACCTATGCTTTGAAATAATATTTTTCTTTCTTCATTTTCTTGTAACATAAGATATATATATTGACATGAGTAAAATGACAATTATGAAGACCAAAACTAGTTACATTTTCCAACAATATCAACTACAATTTCCTCTCTCTTAATATAGGGACAACATACCTACTAATATTTTATAACTAACCTCAAAAGATAAAATTCATATAGTGAATTTCGCTGAGATGCAAAATTTAATAAGATTATACGTAACATATCAATGGATACTCCCTTATGCTCTTTACTTATTCATTTTTTTTTTATATATTCACAATCCCATTATTCTTTTTGTTAAGTGAAAATTAATTCAATCACATATAAATATGGGGATACATTTGAAACAAATATGCAAATATAAAATTACCCTTGTTTGAGGATCCAACCCATTTTTGATTTTAGGGACTTGTATGATATTTTGAAACAACGGATTAAAAAAATCCAAAACAAAGACTTAGACCTTTGACTTTTCTTATTTGATACTTACATTGCATTGGAGACTTTTATTTTCATAATTGTATTATGAGCACAAAAATAACATATGTTTTTACCTTGGTAATGTGTAATCATAAATTTCATATAGTAGCAAACTTCTCTATGTTAGTTACACTAAAAAATATTATATTATTTTTTAATTCAAAAATAACTTGTTCATAAATCCAATTTACTAGTTAATAAATAATAGTTCTTAGGTTTTATTCACAACACCAATAAGGGTTGATGCACCTTGAGGTATGCTTATCTATATCCATAATGATGATATTGTATTTTGTCATTATATGTAGGTCAACACATAATACTTCGATGGAATGTAACAAAAGTAGAATCTCTATTTGCTTAAACCTCTCTAATAAATTTCACTAGTGTTAAGACACAACTTTGTTACATGAATTTTTTCATGATAGCCATAATTTCTAAGAACATTTCCTATATCTATTTAATATCCATGATGAATTTTGGTTAAATAGCTTAAATGACGTCTACATTTTTTTTATCTTCTTTGTAGCCTGAGGTCTCCTCCAATTGCCTACAATCATGTGTCATATAACCCATTGAGTGTCCACAACCAAATTCGACATTGATCCCCTTCCTTTTGTATCTAATGGGTATGTGAATGAAAAGGTAGAAAGTCCATACCTATCCTCGTCTTCATGGAAACCCTCTCTTCGACATCATACCTCTATAGTTGTTGACTTTATGCATTATAGACTAGGGGGTGATTAACTTGGTAAATCACCATATTAAAATTTACTTACTTAGATGACCAATATGAAATGCAAGTATTTCACTTGATCTTAAGGTTTTTCCCCCTAGTCATTGTCAAAATATTCCCCTTCATGGAATAACAAATTTCTTCTTGCTTACAAAATCTTTCTAGTTTTAATGCTTAGATTCCTACTAGAATGCCCATCACTTTATTGTTACCCTTCATCATGATAATTGTAGGAAAACCCTCAAAATTCACTATCACATCACCTAACATCCTTAAGCTTTCTAAACAAAAAGATTAACTTCATTTGACAAATATATTATGTAATATTTTGTATTACACTTTATAAACTTTTAAGTTCTATAAATGAAAAATACAACCTATCATGTTGCACCATGAGATAATAATGCTTATGCTTAAGCTTTACCTCCATAAGTTGTGGAGAACTCTCCACAATGTGTGTAGCTAATATGGTATTGAATTAAACTCCTATTCACATCTAATCATTCATAATCTCTCTTTAAATTAATTTTATATATTATATTTTACCCCAATTAGGTTTTCTAATACATCGTGAAGATGTTGTTGGGCCAATCTCTATTTTACCCAATTAGGTTTTCTAATAACATCATGATGATGTTGTTGTTTGGCCAATCTCGTATTTGATTAGTCCATAGTCTCTTTCAAGCTTTCACTTTGTTACCTTCTTCAAAATTGATTGATGGATAGCTTTGGGTAGTCCATGGTCTTTTCAAACTTTTATTGTAATACTTCGTTAAAAATCTATGTTCCCTTATGTTTGGTTTGTAGCAATCTTAAGAATGATTATCATTAGTTTCCAATTATTTATTGGATGATGCAAAATTCCACCGTTGAAAAATGATGATGACTCGGTAAATCATATACTAATCGACATCATGGGTGGAGTGCTGATGGAGATCCGAGTTGGAGACGGATAGAGATATTTCACCAATGGACGAAGAACCAGCGAATGAAGAAATAATATATTTATAATCCAGACTAGAATTTCATCATGCGATTTATTTATTTATTTGAATCTTCAAATTATAAATCCTTCTTTGTTGTGATATATACTTTTGGATTTTAAAGTTAAATGTTATGCATTCCGTATATATTTATAATAATGTATATTTTAAATTATATTATTATGACAAACCATATGTAATTTGTAGCAATATATTTTATGTAATAAAATATTAAATGCTGTATTTGTTGTGATATATATTTTTAGATTTTGGATTTAATTAATACAAAATCCTCCGCTTGGCATTTCTGGTTTAACACATCTGCCAGCTTGTATATTGGTGTTTCTTGTTTGTCTGAAAAAGAGAATAATGGTGGTAAATTAGGGGCAGGGTAACTCGCATGCATCATCATGTTCATATTCCGCTGCCGGCGCTACAACGAATGATGGATTATCTGTTATATGTCACTTTAGTTTTTTTTTTAGTATGAAAAATACCCTGGTTTATATAATGTACCAGGAATAAAACAGCAAGGACTTTACATAACGATGCATAACATGTATTTCGTGACTCACCATTTCCACAGTTTACTGAAAATTACAGAAAATGTCTTGTTGTCACCATAAAGCTAGCACAGACAATGTGATAATAGCACAGTACAAAACATACCAAATCAAAATAGCGAAACTGTTAACCCCGCCCCATAAGAGGACAGGAGACAGATCAACCGGATAGCACATACAAAAAGGAACAGCAAGGTTTTACTGTAGTAATAACTACCCAAACTATACCTGTAAACTTAAAACACAGCCTCCCTAAACCCCTCTTTTCTTATATGATGTGGATTGTACCTTCCGCCTGAAGACCCTGCTTGTTAAATAGCTGATAATTGATCTTTCCAGAAACAGCCTTCAGCCCCTGCTTTGACAATTCATCTGCCACTGTATTCTTTTCATGATAAATATGTTGATAAGTAATACCAGCAAATACAGTTTTCAAATTCTCAATTCTGCAAAGCCAATGTGAAAGAGAACCCAAGTTAATTTTCTCTTTGTGATTCAGATGGTTGATCAAGACCTTTGAATCACCCACAATCCAGAAATGTTCTACACCAAGAAAAGATGCCCACCACATAAGGCCCCATAAAGCCATGATTTCGGCTTTCATATTTGTCCCACCTCCACCATTCCAGAACAATTTGTAATGATATCCTGTAGAGATACGTAGCCAAACTCCACATCCACAAATTGACTTCTGAGTAGCACCATCAAAATATCCCACTAGGTATTGAAACTGAAATGGGGCAAGTCTTTTGGACAGATCTCTGATAGGTTTCTATTTTTTATTTATGCTGGCCCATTCCAATTGAATTTTATTTACAATGTCTGCCTTAGAAAATCCTCGCTCCTCGAAAATTCTCTTGTTTCTCGCACACCAAAGGTGCCAATGAAACAGGATTGGTATTGGCCACAAGCTTTTACCCCTTTGCATCCACCATCGCATACAATCCTCCGTTCCTTCAAAGAAGGGGACCTATATTTTTAAGCACTCATACAGTAGTTGTTGGGTCTCTTTTGCAAAAGGGCAGGAGTAGAAGAGATGTTTTTTATCTTCGTCATGTGCGCCACATAAGATACATAGTCCTGGCCCATGCCATCCCCTGCATTGTAGATTCCTCTAGGTCAGATTTTTATCATTTTTTACCAACCACAGGAATATAATCATTTTTACAGGAACATCTACCTTCCATAAAATTCCGAACCAGCAGTCTTGTATCAGTTCCAATTTCTGTTCTATAAGAGAGTTGTATAACTCCTTTACTCTCGGTCCCGTTTCAAAGTTAGAGCCTTCCCATCTCAATAGATCCCCTTCTCGCATTCTGCATATGCCTTGCCTTCTCAGCAGATTTAAATAAGAATCCCATGCTTCTCCCCATTTGCCATATAGACCTAGGACCGCCTTTTCCTTCCAATTCGGGATTTCACCCTTCCAATCCGCGATTAATTGACTTAGGTAAAGGATCCCTTTTTTATTTAAAAAAAATTCCATGCCTTCTGGAAACTGAAATTTTTTCCGTATTCCCATCATGTTAATTCTCCCAGCTAGGATTTTGTTTCCATTGCCAAACTGCCAAATCAGATGTTGTTTTAAAACCAGCCACAGTTTTCCAAAGCCCTTCCAAATAGCAGAACTTCCACTTCCATATTTCCACCCCAAGACATACAAATCCTCTAAGGAAGCCCCAGCCAAATATTTCTGATTTATTATGTCCTGCCATGAACCTCCAGAATGTAGACTTCTCCACATGGATTTCAGCAGAAGAGAATTGCCAAAATGTCCCAAGTCCAAAAGACCCCATCCCCCCTTATCATTTGGGCAAGTAATCTGATCCCACCGCGCCAAATGAATGACCTTCTTCTTTTCTCTCCCCCCCCAAATGAAGTTAGCCATCATTTTGCGGATCTCATTCATGATCTTCTTTGGAATAATGTACAAATGACCCCAGTAAACAGTTAACTGTTGTAACACAGCTTGTGACAATATCAATCTTCCACCCTTTGAGAGCCATTTATTAGACCACACGTTTAATTTTTTGTCATATTTATGTAGTAACCATCTCCAGTCCTCGATATTGTAGCTCAAAGCCTTCATTCTAAAACCTAGATATGTTATTCTATCATATAGCGAAGCAGTATTAAAACCAAACATCAAAGTCAGCTCTTCCTTATTCCTCTCATTTCCTCCCACAAAATAGATACAAGATTTCACCTCACTAATCAGCATACCTGTGGCCCTGTAGAAAACTGAGAAAATCTCTTTCAGCGTCACCCACCCATTATAGACCAGCATGCCGAAAATTAAGATATCATCCACGAATAGACTATGAGTAGGCTTCAGTTGTGGGCCAATCTTTATCCCTCGAAACATGTTCATATTTCCTGCCCTGCTAATCCTTCGGCTCAATGCATCCATAACCAAGATAAAAAGCAAAGGGGACAATGCGCATCCTTGCCTTAAACCCCTCCCCGGAAAAAAGAATTTTGTAGTTGAGCCATTTATAATGATGGCCATAGAAGTCTTGGTGACACAACCCATAATCCATGCTACAGCATTAGAACCCAGACCGATCCTATGAAGCACCAATCTCAACAATATCCAGTCCACCCTATCATATGCTTTATTCAAATCGATCGTCATGACAACAGCATCCATCTTTTCAAGCCCAATAGTATGAATTACCTCTTGAGTCATCCCAACTGCATCATGTATATTCCTATCCTTAAGAAATCCCGATTGTTCCGAAGAAATAAACCTGGAAAGATTTCCTTTCAATCTCTGTGCTATGACTTTGGAAATTATCTTATAAAGAGTGTTGCACAGTGAAATAGGCCGGTAATCATCAAAGGATAGCTTCCCCGATCTTTTTGGAATAAGAACAATGAAAGTAGAATTAACAGCCCCCTGGATCTACCCGGTGACCCTCACATCCTCCACCATCTCCGTTAGATCCTGAATGAAATCATCAATGAAGTCTAAAAATAATTCCAGAGTCCAGACATCTGGACCCGGGCTTTTGTCAACAGAGAATTATCTTAGAATACCTCTTACCTCTTCACACGTCACCGATTCCATGATCCTCCTATTATCTGCCTCATTAAACATTAGAGGATATTCTGCAATCATCTCCATGTGGTCCTCGGCCAATACTGTGTCTGTTTTTGCATATAGAGACTGGAAATAATTAACAGCTGTTGTTTTAATCTCGAAATTCTTGTATAGAGTGTCATCCCCTTCTTTAATTTCCCAGATCGCATTATCCCGCCTTCTACCCGAGGCAAACTTGTGGAAAATTTTGGAATTTTTATCACCCACCTTTAACCATACAGCTCTACTTTTTAATCTCCATTCTGCTTCTTCTTTTAGTAGAATATTCCTGTATTCAGTCTCCAGATTTTTCAGGTCCTCCCAGTAGTTGTCATTATGAATGCCATCTTCCACCTCAGAGTAAATTCTCGCCCTTTCTGCAATTATATGTGTGTCTCTCTGCCTGAAGACCCTTTTCTTCCCGCAATCCCACCCTCGGACCTCCTTTTTGAGTCCATTTAAAGTATTTGTGAGATGTTCTATGGTTGATATACCCGGGCTTCTATAATGCGCTGCCAAATACCCCTGCACTAGCTTTATAAATTATTCACTTTCAAGCCACAATATGTTAAATTTAAAGGGATAACCATACACTTTCTCCTCCAAGTCCCAGACCAAGAGCAACGGTCTATGGTCGGAAATTGTGAGGTCTTCTACCTCTGCGTCCAGATTTTTGAAAGTCGTCCTAAGACCCATGCTGATCATGATTCTATCAATTCACTTCCCAATAAATTCCGGACCTTTCCTCCCATTAATCCATGTTGGACTTTTTCTAGCCATCGAAATATCAATTAGATCAGAGTTTAGCAGCAATTCTTTAATATCCCTGTCATGAGGATCTAACTGCCCTTTGTCGCCCCAAATTTCATCATGTGAAAAAGAACAGTTGAAATTCCCTACCATAATGATGTTTCTCAACAGGAAAAACCCACATTCCTCCAAATGTTGCCAGTAGTTTAACTTATTTAAATACGGAGCATAAATATTTATGATGTGGATCCGGGGTTTGAAACCCCTGCAGAACCCCATTAGTACGATGCCTCCCAGAAACCCAAACGCTGAAAGTGCATATACATTGGGGCTCCACATCACCGCACAGCCCCCTGATAGTCTGATTGCATCAGTCATCACCAGGGACCAATCTGGATATAGAGGACGCAGAAAGGCAGTAGCCCTGGCCACATCAGACATGGTTTCTTGAATCAACAAAATATCAGGCTTAATGCTTAACAAAAAATTTCTAAGGGACAGAAATTTTGCATGCCCCCCCAGACCCCTAATGTTCAGAGAAACCAGCTTCATCATGGAACATCGGTAGCAGGAGTAATTGCTCTAAGAACCCACCCAATAGCCTGTGCCACAGGTACTTCATGGAAATGATCAACATTATGACCCAACTCAGAAAAAATATTGGATATCTTTTTTTGTTTTCCTCTACTTCTACGAATAGTAACATTTTTACGGGAGGGGGGACTGAAAAGAATGCTTGATGGGGATATACCAGTGTTAACAGAAAGTGGTATTAATCCTGCTTCAGGATTTGCTAGTAGATATTCTATGTCGTTCCCCACTGAATTCTTTGGGGAATCAACATCCACTAAAGGCATCTAAGGCAGAGTATCCCCCTCCAGGTCTCTCCCATCAGGCTCCCCCAAATTTATCAAATTCTTGGAAGTCGGCCCCCAAAAACCCCCTTCACCCGGGATACAGATTCTGGGCCGAGATATGGACCCCAGGGTTCCATCAGGAGTCATCGGCTTGTTATGTATCAGAATAGAGGAAATGTGGTTAGAGCCCCGATCCCCTCCCACCATAATAACATCCAGTTTGACAGGACTTAGGGTTAAGGACCCACCCAACATCAGACCATTATCCACCGACAACACCCGAGATCCTAAAACCTCACTCGTCTTATGCACAGGTCGGGATCGTAAGTGATCACTATCTGTAACCATCAATCCATAGACCCCTTCTAAAACATTACATTGTACCCTTTCAGACAGATTACAAGAATCCATAATATTGATACTAGAGGATGGGATTTGTTGCTTACCCATCGACTTTCCGTCAGCCAAAGGAAAAAAATTGTCATCAGTCGTCCGCTCCGAAAAAGACTGATCGTCCTTTTGCCGTCGACCCATCCTTTTCCAAGCCGAACAGTTTCGTCTTATATGACCAGTCTCATGACACTGGAAGCACCGGAATGGAATGTTCCAGTAATCCAGCATCTGACGGTGCACCGATCCATCCCACTGAAGTTTTATCTCCGATGGCAAGCCTCCAGTTAACAGAATCTCAACCAACACCCAGGCAATATGCTTGTCATAGGCTTCGTGGCTCTTTGGGTCGGCATATCTGCAGGTCCCAATATAGTCCCCGATTACCTTTAAAGCTCTAAAGTTCCAAAACATCAGAGGCAGTCCATGCAGCCTAACCCACATCACATGATTCACTGGCGCATTCGTAATTGGATGGAAGCTGGCTTCCCACCTGTGGAGGGCCATAAAGCACCTATCAAGCACCCACGTCCGACCCAGAACCACGTTTACATCTTCTTCCTTCTTCATAACGAAGAAAAACCACCCCGCCTGGAGACTGCTCACTTCTGGACTATAACCTATCAGATCTTCCCATTTCTTTAACAACCACTCCATTTTGTCAGATTTACAATATTTTTAGAATTGCCACCTTCCTATTACAGCCCTCCTGGAAAGTGTCACAACTCGCTCCCACAACACGTCTGTGCCAAAATTCAAAAGACGGCATTCCTCAGAGGGTTTAAACTCCTTAGTCACCTTCTTCGGCTTATGGTCTGATCCAGTAATAGGTACCTTTGGCAATGCCCCTGGCCTCGGATCCATGTCGAAATTACCCACTGGGTCCGAAGACCGCACGAAACCCGCCCCACAATCCTTCTCAGCCAGCTGTGCCGCATGCAGGAGATCCATGTCACAGAAAGCCGCGTCATGGTCCTTAATAAACTCGGACAATTCCATTTGCTTACTTGACCCACCCCACTGGGGAATACAATTCACGTGATTCTGTCCACGTCGCCTTCACGTCGATCCCTCCACAACCTTTAAAAATCAGCAATCTTCCCAGAGATTAAAAGTGAGATTATTCAATCCCACTCTTATATGTGAAAATTCTTCAAGTTGACTGTTAACGTGTCAAATATAATTCTCTCCATTCTTCTTTAATAATTCAAAATTTGTTTGTGAAAAAAGGTTAATGGTTAACGTGTTAAATAAAATTCTCTCTATTTCTTTTTTAAATTCAAAATTAGTTTATTTTCAAATAATGGAAATTATATATATATATATATATATATATATATATATATATATATATATAGATATATTCCAATTTATATTAAATATAAATATAAAGATTTGTTTAAAGGTTATAGATTATATTGTCTAAGCATTTTTTTTATGTAAAGTTTTATGTTCAAAAATATATATGTATTGTACCTTGAATGTGATAACGATACTACATTCAAGGTTATCTTTCAAAAAGACCATACAAGATGAACAAATGAATGACACAATTATGTATTACATGCTCTTTAGGAAAGATCATATACTCTTTAAACACTTTTTTAAAGTTTCTTTTCTTAAAACATTTTTAGAAATATATTAGGAATATAATGAGCTTGCTTATCTCACTTAATCTTTATAGTCCTTTGTCAAAATCTTCTAGTGCTCACTCTTTATGATTAAGCCAAGGATGATTGGATGGTTTATAATGTTATACCTGATTATTATATGTCGATTATATATTATGCCGCATTATAATCGCCACATAATGAAATCATTCCCCATCACCACGTTCATAGCAAATATACCATTATGTAGCCCATGTCATATTTTGCAGTGAAAAATGATATTTGGTTGCTCCACTCCACATGATTTGGTGTTATCATCGGTTAGAGAATAATGATGGAAAGAACAAAAGGGGCATTAACTCACATACGTTTCATAGCCGGCTGGCCAGACTATATTTTCAGAGCATTTATGGAAGTGACTTGACATGGCCTCCATACTAGTTGAGCCAAAGCGCAGTGCAATGACAAAGAACTGCCATTAGAATGAGTAGCATAGAGTATAGGAAGGAGAACAGGGGAGACTACATATGTTGAAGCAATGAATAATTTCCAACAAAGGGAGGACAAAATTACATAGAGATATATGGGAGGAACGGTGGTTCGAGTCAAACCATCTGATGTAGAGGAAATTCATGAAAATCCAGTGGTCGCAATGAATAATTTCCAACAAAGGGAGGACAAAATTACATAGAGATATATGGGAGGAACGGTGGTTCGAGTCAAACCATCTGATGTAGAGGAAATTCATGAAAATCCAGTGGTCTAGTATGTTTTCATTAGAGAAAAGTTGATTGCATTTCTTGAGAAGTTATAGGGACATGACACCGAGATATCCCTAGAATTTCCCAACACCTTTAATGGAGCCAGGGCCTTTGTATGCCAACTCAGAATCATAGTGAGTGAAGAAAACCTTGCGATGACAACTAAGCTTCCACAAGATGGTGAAAGGTGGTATAAAAATCGCAAGATCACCAGTTAAAGTTTGTGCTCCTTCTTGAAGAGACCTCACCATTGTTTCAATTGAATTAAGGGATTCAATGAGAGGCATTGCAACCTTTATGGAGAGATGTTGTTTATCTTCTTCAAAAATTCATCACATGCGATGGTTGATTCAACAAATTTTATTACTACCACATACAAATAATATTGTTAACCTTCACCATAATAATGGTAGAAAGACCCTCAAAATTCATAATCGCATCACCTAACATCCTTAAACTTTCTATAAAAAAGATTTACTTCATTTGACAAATATATTAAGTAATATTTTGTATTACAATTTATCAACCTTTAAGTTCTATTAAATGAAAAATACAACCTATCATCTAACACCATGATATAATAATTCTTAAGCTTTATCTACATAAAGAACTCTCGAGAATGTGTAGTTAATATGGTTTTGGAATTAAACTCCTATTCACATCTAACCATTCATAATTTTTTCTTAAAATAATTTTATATATTATAATCATTCATAATTTTTTCTTAAATTAATTTTATATATTATATTTTACCCAATTAGGTTTTCTAATAACATCATGATGATGTTGTGCCAATCTCTATTTTACCCAATTAGGTTTTCTAACATCATGATGATGTTGTTGTGCCAATCTCTATTTTACCCAATTAGGTTTTCTAATAACATCATGATGATGTTGTTGGGCCAATCTCCTCCTTAAGCATAGCTTTGATTTGTCCATAGTCTCTTTCAAGCTTTCACAATGTTAAATCGTTCAAAATTGATTGATGGGATTGCTTTGGGTAGTCCATGGTCTTTTCAAACTTTTATTGTAATACTTCGTTCAAAATCGATGTTCCCTTATGTTTGGTTTGTAGCAATCTTAAGAATGATTATCATTAGTTTCCAATTATTTGTTGGATGATACAAACTTCCACTCTTGAAAAAGATGATGACTCACTTACTCATATAATAATTGACATAATGAGTGGAGTGCTCATGGAGATCCGAGATGGAGATGGAGAGCGATATTTCATTAGAACCAGCGAACGAAGAAGTAAAATATTTATAAACCAGATTAGAATTTCATCATGTGATTTATTTATTTATTTATTTTAATTTTCAAATTACAAATCATTCTTTGTTGTGATATATATTTTTGGATTTTAAAGTTAAATGTTATATATTTAGTATATAATTATTAATAATAATGTATATTTTAAATTATATTATTATGACAAATTATATGTAATTTGCAGTAATATATTAAACGTTTATGTAAAATATTAAATAGTGTATATGTTGTGATATATATTTTTAGATTTTAGATTTAATTACTAAAAAAAAATATTCTCAATATGTTTGGCATTTTGGTATGTCTTGTCCGGAGAGACTTATTCTATAACCCAGTATGATCCCAATGTGTAAGTATGTTGGAAGCCAAAAAAAAAATTACAAAATAAAATCTAAATAATGTGTGCTTAAACAATGACTTACATAACCATATAAATAAACAATAAAAACTCACTAAAAATAAATTTTGAGAATATAAATTTAAAATATGAAGAAGTTTGGGAACACTCAAAAAAGAGATATGGTTAATAAATATAAATATGAATAAATAAAATGTATGGTAAATAAATATAAATATAAATAAATTAGAGGTATGGTAAATAAATAAAACCTCTTTTTATATTTACTCCATAAACCTGTTTATATTTACAAAAACATAAAAAAAGGTTTTATTTAGGGGAAGACTATAAGAAAAATAACATGGGACAAATTATTATTAATACAATGGGACAAATACCATGGGCCAAACGCCATATTTATAAAAGAGGTATGGTAAATAAATAAATATAAAAGAGGTATAAAGAGGTAAGGTAAATAAATAAAAATATGTGGTAGGATTAGAAATCAACATCTAATTATATACCAACCCCATGGGTCAAATACCATCCACCAAATTATTATTAGTACCATGAAAAAAAAAATTATCAACCCTAACATTAATATCAAAATATTAATATTAATATTAATATATTACAATATTAATACTATTAACTTTAATAACTTTGGATTAATACAATATTGAATTTGTTATATATATATATATATATATATATATATATATATATATATATATATATATATATATATTAACTCTGGATATATATGGGAGGGGATAACAAAGACATATGATAGAGGTGGAGAAATAGGAGTGATGAGGGAGAGATGGAGATAAACTAAAGGAGAGGGGGGAGAGAGAGAGAGAGAGAGAGAAGGGTAAGAGAGGGAGAGGAAGACATTAAGATGGAGGTGGGAGAGAAAGAAGGATAGAGGGAGCGATAAGGAGAGAGGATTGGTAGTTAGAGAGAGAGGGAGGGAGGGAGGGAGAGAGAGGGAGGATGAGAGGAGGGCATAGGGAAGGATATAGAGATGGTGTTGGAGGGGGAGAGAGGGAGGGAAGAAGAAATACATAGAGAGTGAGAAGTGGAGAGAGAGAGAGAGTGACAAGGGAGATATGGAGAGAGAGTGTGTGTGTTTAGGGGTGAGATAAAGAGACATATAAGGAGTGATGGAGACAAGAGGAGAGGGAATGAGAGAGAAGGATTAAGGGAGGGATACAGTAACATAGTTGGAGAGAGATATATAGTGATGGGGGAAGAGAGAGGATTGGAGGGAAGAGAGAGAGAGAGAGCCCGGGGGGGGAATAGAGGGAGGAGGGAAAGAAAGGGAGAGAGAGGAAGACAATGATGGGGGAAGAGAGAGGATTCTAGAGAGAGAGAGAGAGGATTATAGAGAGAGAGTGTGTGTGATGGGGGGAGAGAGAGGGAGGTAGGAGATAAAGTGAGAGAGAGGAGGGAAAAGATAGGAGACTTAAAAGAGAGGATGAGAGAGGGAAAGATAGAGAAGTGGAGTTGGAGGGGGAGAGATGGACTAGGGAATTGGAGATGGAGCTGGATGAGGAGAGAGAGAGGGAAGAAGAAATACATAGAGTGGGTAGTGGAGAGAGAGAGGGAGTGACAAGGGAGAGATGGAGAGAGTGTGTGTATTTTTTGGGGTGAGATAAAGAGGCAAACAAGGAAATATGGAGTGAAGGGGGAGAGAAGGAGAGAGAGAGGCATATAGTAACAAATTTGGAAGGTGAAGATAGAGAGAGGGAGAGGTGGGAGAGAAAGGAAGAGAGGTAGGGAAAGATAGATGGAGGTGGAGGGGGAGAGAGATGGAGGTGGAGTGGGAGAGATATGGAGAGTGAAAGGTGGAGATAGAGAGGGAGTGATAATGAATATGGAGAGAGAAGGAGAGAGGATATGAGGGAATAGAGATAGAAGCGGGGGAGATGGAGGGAAGGGGAAGAGAGAGAGATGGGGGGGGAGGAGGAGGGAGTGATAGAAAGATAGATTGTAGAAAGAGAGTGTATGTTTTCTATTGATATAGAGAGAGAAAGTGAGATAGAGATTTAGATGTAATGTGAAGAGAAAGAAGAGATAGATGGATACAAGGACAGAGGGACAAATATATTGATAGATATGGAGTGAGAGAGCTTGTGTGTTTGGCGGGGTGATATAAGGAGATAAAAAAGGAGAGATGGAGGGAGATATAGATATAGATGTTGGGGGGAGAGAGGGAATAAGATTTATTGCACTAGATGCATTGGTTTCAGTGTAAATGATGATTTCTAATCCTATTTGATCGCTTACATTAGATGCATTGATTTTAGTGTAGATTTTGATTCCTAATGATATTTGATTACATGCGCTAGATGCATTGATTTCAATATAGATGATTTATAATCCTATTTGATTGTTTGCACTAAATGCATTGATTTCAGCGTAGATGGTGATTTCTAATCCTATTAGATTGCTTGCACTAGATGCATTGATTTCAATGTAGATGATTTCTAATCCTATTTGTTTTCTTGCACTAAATGCATTGATTTCAGTGTAGATGGTGATTTATAATCCTATTTGATTGGTTGCACTAGATGCATTTATTTCAGTGTAGATCTTGGTTTCTAATCCTATTTGCTTACTTGCACTAGATGCATTGATTTTAGTGTAGATGTTGATTTCTAATCCTATTTGATTACATTCATTAGATGCATTGATTTAATTGTATATGTTGTTTTATAATCTTAATTGATTTCTTGCATTATATGCATTGATTTCAGTGTATATGTTGAATTTTTATTTGATGTAACTGGATGTATGATGGTACATTAATTTTAAAGTCATTGGATTAATAGTGTGAATTGATTTCAATGTAAGCATACAAAATTATTGACAATGTACATTGATTTTTGTGTTATATTAATTAAACCTATTCATATTAGAGAGCAAGGGAGACAAGGTATGATGTTTACTACAACAACTGGAGGTAAAAATTTAAATGGTTTATGAGTCCAATTTTCCTTTTCATATAATCAATATGAAAAGATGACAAAAGTAACAAGGTTGAAAATAATAGTTGTTTTAGATTGATCACAATGAAGACTATTTGTAATTGCCTAAATTGTTATTATTCACATTTTCTATCATTAAATATTATTACATTTTCACTTTGCATTCAAAATTATTGATGTATTTACATATTATTGATAAATTTAACCATATGTTGCTCATATTACCGATAGATTTTCCTTGGCCGCACACGACTGAGACCAGCCTAGATCCATCTTAAATCTAGATCTCTCAAGTGCCGAGAGGGATCAAATCTCTCGAGGTGAAAACCTTTCCTCAATTTTTGCACTAAAAAAAGAGATTTTCACCTCAAGAGATTTGATCCCTCTCGGCATTTAATAGATCCGGAGTTAATATGGATCTTTTAACACACCTGCCTTGTATATCGGTTTTTCTTGTTTGTCTGCAAAAGAAAATAATGGTGGTAAATTAGGGGCAGGGTAACTCGCATGCATCACTATGTTCAGATTCTGTTGCCCGCCCTACAATGAATGATGGATGTGTTTGCCACAGTCATACTTATGAGCATGATTATCTGTTATATGTCACTTTATTTATATGTGAAATTTCTTCCAATTGATTGTTAACGTATCAAATATAATTCTCTCCATTCTTTAATAATTTACAATTTGGTTGTGAAATTTTTTCAAGTTATTGGCTAACCCATCAAACACAATTCTCTCCATCACTCTGATTGGGGAAGGGAATTCAACTTGTGATGAGTGCCTTAACATCCTGCCTGATCACCATTTAACCAATACCCTACGGACGCTAGAAAAAAATTATTGATACTCCAATTTATATTAAATATAAATATAAATATTTTGTTAAAGGTTATTACATTATCCAAACATTTTTTTATGTTAAGGTTTATATATATATATATATATATATATATATATATATATATATATATTGTTTTCTCAACATGGAATTTATAAATCCATGTGATAACGATGGTACAGTAAAGGCTATCTTTCAAACAGACCACACAAGATGAACAAATGAATGACACAATTATGTATTACATGCTCCCTAGGAAAGATCATATACTCTTTAAACATTTATTTAGTTTCTTTTCTTAGAACATTTTTAGGAATATATCAAGAATATTATGAGCATATTAGGAATGTATCAAAAATATTATGAGCTTGCTTATCCCACTTAACCTCTATATAGTCCCTTTTCAAAATCCTCTTCCCCTCACACTTTATGATTAATCCAAGGACGATTGGATGGTTTATAATGTTATACCCAAGTACTATATGTTGATTATATTATGCCCCATTATAATCACCACATAATGAAATGATGCCCCATTACCTCGTTCATAGCGAATATACCGTTCCATAGCCCATGTAATATTTTTCAGCTCAAAACGATATTTTGCAACACCACTCCACATTATTTGTTGGTATCATCGGTTAGAGAATAATGATGGCAGGAAAAAAAATGGGAATTAACTCGCAGGTGTTTCATAGCCGGCTCACCAGACCATATTTTTAGAGCATTTATGGAAGTGATTTGACATGGCCTTCATACTAGTTGAGCCAAAGGGAAATGCAATGACAAAGAACCACCATTAGAATGAGAAACATAGAGTATAGGAAGGAGAATAGGGGATACTACATATGCGAAAGCAACAAATAATTTCCAACAAAGGGAGGAAAAAATTACATAAAGAGCCATGGGAGGAACGGTGGTTCGATTCAAATCATATGATGTAAAGGCTATTCATGGAAACCCACTAGTCTGATATGTTTTCATTAGAGAAGAGTGTATTGAATTTCGTGTGAAGTTCTAGGGACATGACACCCAGATAGCCCTGAAATTTTCCAACACCTTTAATAGAGCTAGGGCCTTGGTATGAAAACCTAGAATCATAGTGAGTGAAGAAACCCTTGCGGCGACAACTGAGCTTCCACAAGATGGTGAAAGGTGGTATAAAAATCACAAGGTCTCGAGTGAAAGTTGGTGCTCCTTCTTGAAGATCCCTCACCACTGCTTCAATTGAAGTAGGGGATTCAACGAGAGGCATTGCAACCATTATGGAGGGATGTTGTTTATTTTGTTCAGAAATTCATCACATGTGAGGGTTTCTTCAACAAATTTTATCACTAACACAAATGAATACTCATGCATTTGACTGGGAGAAAGATTATGAATATGCCCCATAATCTCATGAAGAGTATAAAAAGAATGGTTGTAGTAGTTTGTAAATAGAAAATCCTTGAGACTGCACTATTTCACCAAGGCCTTATCAAAAAATTTGGCATTGATCAATTAAAGTGAATTGGCATTCCTTGGGGATCATTTTCACGGAAGATAAGGACCAAGCCTCAAGCGAAAATATTTCCAGAAACTAAGAAATTAGCTGCCCAGGTAGGAGAGGGGTCCACCACAATGGACAAGCCCTAACTTCGATATCCTATAAGAGCTTCACAACAATACAAAGGAAAATAACTTACATAGGAATATGTAGATGTTACTGGTGATGAGAGGTTTGAACTAATGGAAGAAGGAGTCGCTGACACTTTAGAAGTTGACTGTCTATTTCCAGATGAAGCTATACAATTCAATATAGAGATGTTGGATGGAAAGCCCAAGAAGTGAAAGAATAGAGGTAAGTCTGTTATGCCTTGGTATTTTCATTTCAGCAGCCTTGCATATAGAACCTTGATAAAATTAAACAAATGTCTCATGTTTCAAAACCAGAGGTTGAGGGGCCACTTGTGAAAGGCCAATCCTAGGTTTCATAATTTAAATACCCTTCTTGAAGTCATCGACCAGGCTGAAGCTCTAGAGGTATGTGCAGAATAATACTCTCAAGAGTACACTATAGATTCATAAAATCTCATTAATATCATTTTGGATGATATTTTTCTAAATACATATGCCTTTATTCAACTCAAGTTGGGCCTTCCCCAATGGAAAACAAAAGATTAATTATTTGATCTTAGAATTAATGACAAGAAGACACATCGTGAAGTGATTGAGAAAATGAGTAAGCAATGGTTCACCATGTGTTTATCTCATGAGTAAAAGTGGGGATAAAAGATTAGAAAATTGAAAGAAAAGTCTATACAAGAGGAAAATCTTAAGAAGATTGCATGTGAACTAATTTTGTAAGTTGTTCCTGTCAGGAACCCTCCCGGGTATACCCAATATTTTTACATGAACATTGGTTGAATTTTCAACTCAAGAAAATTTTGACAGGTCAACCTTATTTTGTAAATCATCGGAAAAAATTTATGGATCTTTATTGTAATGATGAGAATGCAGATCAAAATATTTTGTGTGAACTCTATATTTTTAATTTTCTCTTCACATAAAATTCACAATGGAACTCCAACCCTTATGTTAGGGATGTACAAATCCAATCCATAGATAAAAACTGAGATACACACTATATTCTATTACTCAAATACAGTTACAATATACATGAGGTATTGTCTCAAGATAGGGAAGCTATCTTGGATGCACAATAAGTTGGTTGAGAGAATATCTCAACCACACACCAAACAAGGAACATAGGTTTAGCTAACTCCTATAGAATAGGAACATACTCTATACATAGAAAGAATCACAACTGATACAAGTAGGAATTACATTTTCTAACACACCCCCTTAATGACTACTTGTCTCGATATCCATCTACAAAATCTACATCAAGTCATGTCTGGTAATTACACTTTGTATCTTGTTCATGCAATTGTCAATGTCCATATAAAGGAACAACCATCTACTGAAATGCATGGGTTCTCAACTGCTGCAATCGCCAGTCTGCTAGGAAGTCCTTCACATACATGGTTCATCCAACCTCTTGATTAACTCCCCCTAGATATAAAATTTCACCTCATGGAGTCTAAAACCAATATGGCCCACCCAAGTGTATCCATCCTGCATGACACACTCTTGCAGGGTGTTAAAAATCTCTGACAGAGGGAACACATAACAAAGGGGTATGCATGCTTCTCTGGGTCTTACAACATGTACAAACAATAAATGACATGTAGATTTGCTCTAATTACAAATTGTGACTCATAATCTACCATGGTCATGGGTCTATTCTACAAACATAAACAAACTTTGACTACATCATTCATATGCTAGAACACACCACTACTTTGGCTTTGTACTTTGAGTCTTTGGAATCTTCATTTTTAACTTTGGCATGCTGGTCTGCAAAGTCTAGTTATGGTCAAACATAAGAAAAGGATATGTCGACGTCCATATAAAGGAGCAACCATCCACCAGAATGCATGGGTGCTAACCACTGCAACCGCTAGTCTCATAGGATGTCCTTCGCATACACGGTTTTCTCAACCATTATCACTACATACATGTACCTGTATCTACAGATCCCCCTCCAACATGGGTTTTATCAGATGACTCGTAACCATGTTAAAAAAGATGTTTTAATGGATTAATATAAATCCCACTAGTCAGCTCTATGAAAGAGAGTCTGAACTAGGACAGTCTGGCTTCTATAGAACGCCCTTCCCTCATCAGTGAACTCTCACTGGCAGTAACTCTATCTTGGATATCTTCGGAAAAATTTTATTGGATCCCTTCATTGGCGACCTTTCACTGGATTTCTTCATCGACGATCTTGCACCGGATCTCTTCATCAGTGGGAAAACACTGGCACAGAATTGTTTCTAGTCCACTTCATTGTTACACATGGTTTCTGGCTGACCACAAACCTACACTTCAAAATCATTTCTGGCTAACCACGAACCTATAATTACAAAGTGGTTTTGAGATTACCATGAACTTCACGAGAATACACATGCCTTACAAGGCTTACAACACAACTCCAACTCCAGGAGTTATCAGGTGCATATTTTACAAATACCACTACAAAAAGCATCCTAGAGTTGCTTTAAAATGTGTGATTCATAATACAACATGCTAGGAATTCTATCCCACAAACCCAAACTAAATCAAACAAACATTTAATTTTCTTTCCATCATAATAGTTTTTGTTGCTCCTTTACCTCATCTTTTCATTGTTCACATCTTGGGCATCTTTGTCTTTGTCAATTAAATCTTGGAACTCCATGCTTAACCTGTCATTTGTTAAAGTCGTGAATTCTAACAAAGTAACTTTACCTACATTGAGTTAGCTAGGCTTAATAAGGCTCAATAATTTTATCCATTATTCTAAGAAACAAAATAAAAAATAAACTTTCAAATTAAGAACATCAAATTTCTCTATCTCTGCCCAAAGATGACTATTTCTCATAATAGCAACCACTCTTCTCCAATGATACCTCAAAGGAGTCCACTGATAAAGCAATAGATTGATGGCATTTCAACTGGTCTTAATGTAGTGCATTCAAGCACAGATGATCCAGACGTGAGCACTCACATCTGTTCTGGCACTAGCGGTGGTTTTGGCACAGACACTTGCAAGCCAGGCATGCCTCTGCAAGGAAGGAATCTACCTTCAAAATATGCCTGCAACACTGATACTAGAGGCGAATGTTGCACCTCATCTCACCGTTACACCACATACTATTGCTTTCCTATAGTTTCTTCCAGAAGAACATGCACAAATTTTCATAAGGAAATATTTCTCAACAAAAAACACTTCTAATTTTTTGTGTTTGCATTTTTCGACTCCTCGATGCCAATTCATATCCGGAGTGAGAAATTGTCCTCATGAATAGATTGCTTCTGCTAAAATAAAAGACACGTTGACAGACTCGTAACCAAAATCAGCGCTTTGTGTAGTTCCAACTTACGGAATATGAGTACTTTGTTGCTTGCTTCCAATAAGATGCTCAATGATTTCATAATAGCAGTGCTTGTAGTTGCAGGATTCACGTGACAAGTCTCAAATGAATCTGTAATAATCAGACCCCATTATCCCTTCCTATGATGACGTCCTAGACCACCTGAATTTTTCAGTCCCACAAACAAGATTAACAGCGTCGGCCATCTCACGACCTCTGAGCATCAATTTTTCCTTCACAATCAGCCTTAATCATCCTTCATAGCACTCTCCTTGCTGCAAGTATACAAAATTACCCAAATTTGGCATTCTGCATGGCTTGTTTGTGGCACGGGATAACTCTGGAATCTACACATTGCTTTTTCTTTGACCCATTGGACTCCAAAAACGCCGCAAAAACGTTGCCATCAGCTGCAACTCACCATGCTCATGTTGCGCAGCTCACATGAAATCTACCACCACCAGAATTTTAGTATCAATGGCCTCCTACATCTTGGAGGGCCATTCCTCTGGAGAGTGAACAACAAACACTTTACACTCTCTGTGGTAGCACAAGCTTCTACCACATTCAATGCGCTTCGAACATCATTTTCTATCCTATCAGTCGGATACTCCTGCAATCCATCGAGATGATCGTAGGGTGCAGGTACGTGGAAAACTCCAGAGCAGTCGTTGATGTTATCGCTGCAATAATCCAAGAGATCGACTTGGCATATCTCTAGCTTCCCCAATAATGCTTCTTCAGATTCTATCAATGAACCTGCCTCCTCTGGCATTACCAAAATTGTGAAACAGACTGAGTAACCTTGATCGAGCAGCATTCTTGCAATATGAAGACACTGCAATATCTGCCAGATTCGCCATCTCCCCAATCTTTAGTGCTAAGCATCAAAACTAAGCTATGTGCAAGATCTTATGCTGCTTCATGGATTCCTTCAGTGAAAAAACCCGCGAGAGCATGAAACCGATCCGAGCAAAGGGGTCGACTTCAAAAAATCCCAATCCAAATGTGCTTTTGTGAACCCACACAATGCTCACAACACTGGATCCAAATCCACCAAAATCTCCCTCGGATCTAGAACCTCCCAGTGACGAAGGTTGCGGTGTATCAACCACTGCCCCTGGTCAACGCTCCATCGCGCACTCTCTTCCAAAATGCTCTTCTAGGAGCTTTCCAGTATCACCTGCGTCTCTGTACAGATCAATCAGTCTAGATCTGGACACCGTGGAGCTGGAATTGCCACGAGGCGTTAGCAGCAGACAAACTGACACGCCTTCACTAGCGTAGGAGTAAAGTGTAGGTAGATAAAATCTCACTATGAAAACTATCTCAGATCAGGTCAAACCATTTGGCGTATGGTGTTGGAAGGCTTCCAACCATGAGGAATCGTGGTTTTTCCCGTCTTACGTTTAAGCTAAAATGGACCTTCCATGGGTCTTCAAAGACCGTATGATTCAGTGTTACCCAAAGTTAGTCTACAATATAACAATAGTTAATGATCCACGATTCGGACAGGGAACAGCTTCAAAAACATCATCGCTAACCCGAATGTGGATTTACCCAGAATTTTCCGAGGTAGAACGTGTATCAAACTTTGAACTACAAGATATGGCTTTGCATTGTAGTTGAGAAGGTCGAGAGCTATTTCCATGCCAGAGTTACCGCATACAATGACCAGAACCTTCTTATCTTCATACTCGAAACCATTCTTGTACTCACTGTAATGAATCACAGTCTTTTTAAAACTTTCAATCCCGGAAATATGAGGCCTCACAACCTCAGAATTCTCCCTGGTTGCAATGACTAGCCACTTTCCAACGTACTCCTTGAACTCTAGTGCATTGGGCCGATCAGTATAATTATAACGAACCTAACATAGAACATGCCACCTCTGAGAGTTTTCATAGAATCTGGAAAACTCCACTACTTGACAAAAGTGAGGCCGAATTTGAAATCGTTGTGCATAACACTGCAAGTAATCAATAAACTGATCTATAGAGAAAAAAGTGGGATAAGACTCTAGGAAACACATGAAGGGAAGCTGGAAATAATCTTTTGCATTTTGGAACTTGAGATGATCGTAGGTTTTGTTCTTCCGCAAGGAAGCTATGCATTCCTCCTTCTCAATCACAGGTCTCCACAGCACAGGTCCTCAACTTTACACACTGGCAGCTCCACACCCAAAGGATGAATGCGTCTTTTCACTGGATGTGCACATATGAAAGTCGATACGACCTCCAAAGATCACAACACACATTCCACCAATCCAGTAGTCAAAGCAAATCTAAACTATCGGAACTTGAGTGAAACTGTAGCAGCGAATAAATCTGCTCTGTGAGAGAATGACCCAATTCGACCCTCAGCTACCCAATCCCATCCTCAGCTTCTACTATAGATATTGATTCAGGCGGATCTGCTTGTGGAGTTTTGGTGAATAGGAGCTCTTCTCACAGTTCCACATGCCAAAGCCCGGCAATGAATAGTTCTCTCAACAGCTCCACGCACTCACACTCAACTCCAGTCAGCTTCCACCTGAAGCTCGATCAACTCTCCATGAATCTCCATGGCGGTAACAAAAATATCCCAATTGTTTAAGGGATTCGCAAAGGTGCCACTCATATACTCTCTGCCATCACCACAAGAATCGCAATAGTCAAACAGTGCCTCTGCACACACAATGGACAGCAAGTTTCTACAGCATTCAATTCGAATGGATGAACTAAAACAAAAAAACTAAACCAAAAAATATACTCTCTCTTATATTTCCCTCATCCCAAGAGGGGCCCGAGGTTCAGGCCCGTATGGGCTCTGATACCAAGATAAAAGTTGAGATACATACTATATTCTATTACTCAAATAGAGTTACATATATACATGAGGTATTGTCTCAAGATAGGGAAGCTATCTTGGATGCACAATAAGTTGGTTAAGAGAATATTTCAACCACACACCAAAAAAGGAACCTAGCTTTAGCTAAATCCTATAGAATAGGAACATAATTTATACATATAAATAATCACTACTGAGACAAGTAGGAATTAAATTTTCTAACATCCATAATGTCCTACATAACCAACATGATACAATGGAATAAATGCACAAATTCTATGGGATTTAACAGAAAAATGTGGAAAAATTGGTAGTTAGGGAAGAATTTCCGTTGATTGGGCTCATATGGGAAGATATACACAAGCTCAGGAAAAACCTAAGAGATGGCATCACTATTTAGCACAACTAGAGGTACACGGTTTTAGAGTTTTGAGAGTTGGTCAAGCCTGAGTCGTTTAGGGCCCTTATAATTGCACAATATATTTGGGATGGATTACTTCAATTTCTCCAGCAAAGGCACCCATTTGGGAACCCCTACTTCAACTTGGCTCTTAATTGAGCCTCCTTCTACACCAGCTCTATATTGAGATATGGTGAAAGATACATCAGTTTGAGATACGACTTTCCCCTCATTTGATGTCCTACCAGATTTTACCAAGCGCCTATACAGCGAGATGAACATGAGGAAACAACACACTAGCAAGAGTTAGAATAATGTTTAGGTTATTATTATGCAGGGGAATTTGGTCGTCCATTATATTCCTAGAGTGACATGCATGTTAGACTCCTCGAGCAGAACGATGATGTTGCATGAAAACATGCAACAAGTTTAGCGGGGGAGATGATGGGATGGGATACGAAATTATCTTTTTTTCTATGAAATTACCTTCATTTTTTATCAAATCATCCCTTTTCCACCTTAAATTACCATAAAACTCTGTATATACATTCTTGGCAGCTCAAAGTATGAATTACTTATTAACTAGTTATCTCATTATGGTTTTTAGACTAGAACTAAGGATATTTAGGAATCGGTTTCATATATATATATATATATATATATATATATATATATATATATATATATATATATATATATATATATATGAAAATGAATCCTAAACATCCTTAGTTCTAGTCTGAAAATGATAATAAGAACATGTGTGTGGAATAAAGGGGCTAACTCAAATGCATCTGGGAGAAACATGTTACACATGGTCAACAATTGTTTTATCGACGGTAAACAAAAACAACCGCATTCCTTACAATGCCACCTTTATTTTAAGAGCGATTTTAAATATAGCGGAAGAAATAGTGTACATTAAGAGTCATTTTATTGTTGATAGATCCCTATAAACATCATTGAGTTGGTAGTTTTCCTGCTATGTTGGCAATAAATAAATCACAATGTTAACAGTTGTTGAGTTGGTGCCATTTGGTAATGACGATCTTAAAATATTATTTTTAGTATTAAATTTTAATATGTAATTATATGAAAAATTTTACATTATATATATATATATATATATATATATATATAGAGAGAGAGAGAGAGAGAGAGAGATGTTTAATTTGAAATATGACTTAAATTTTTTTTATTAATTGTTTGTCTTCTTTAGATATAAGAAATATTTGGCAAGAGTGAAATCTTGCTTCCTTATGAACCACCAACGTGTAATTCCAAGTGGTGTAGTTTTCCTTGAACCAGCCTAGATCCATCTTAACTCCGAATCTATCAAGCACCGAGAGGGATCAAATATTTCGAGGTGCAAACCTATTTTTTGTGTGCAAAAAATAAGGAAAGGTTTGCACCTCGAAAGATTTGATCCCTCTCGACGCTTGATAGATCGGAGTTAAGATGGATCTAGGCTAGTTTCAGTCATGTGCGGCCAAGGAAAATCTATCGATAATATGAGGAACATATGATCAATTTTATCAATACTATGTAAATACATCTAATATTAATATAACCATTTTAAATATGCTAAATATGCCTAAGATTTATCGAATCATTTTAATTTTAAATTTGCTTAGTTACCCCAGTCTGTTGAGATGATAAATATTGTAAAATAACTTTAATGATGAAATATGATGAGATAAAAATTTTGAATGCAAAGTGACAATGTAATAGTATTGAAAGATAGAAAACGTGAATAATAAGAATGTAATCAATTACACATAGTATTCATTGTGATCAATCTCAAACTATTTTCTTCTACTATTCTTATTGTCACCCTTGTCAGTCTTCATCTTTTCATATTGAGTATATGAAAAGGACATTTGGAATCGTAAACTATTTAAATATTTATCTCGATCAATTATATGAAAAGGACATTTGGAATCGTAAACTATTTAATTATTTAGCTCGAGTTTTTGTAGTAAACATCATACTTTGTCTCTCTTACTCTCCAATATTAAGAAGTTTAATTACTATAACACAAAAATCAATGTACATTGTCAATAATTTTTTGTTCTTACACTTAAATCAATGCCACTATTAATCCAATGACTTTCAAATTAATCTACCATCATACATATAATTACATCAAATCATAAATCAACATATACACTTAAATCAATGCATTTAATGTGGAAATCAAATAAGATTAGAAAGCAAAATCTGCACTAGAATCAATGCATCTAATGCAAGTAATCAAATAGGATTAAAAATCAACATCTACACTCAAATCAATGCATATAGTGCAAGTAGGAAAATATGATTAAAAACCAACATCTACACTGAAATCAATACATCTAGTGCAAGCAATCAAATATGATTATAAATCACCATCTACACTAAAATCAATGAATTTAGTTCAAACTATCAAATAGGATTAGAAATCATTTACATTGAAATCAATGCATCTAGTGCAGGTAATCAAATATCATTTGAAATCAACATCTACACTAAAATCAATGCATCTAGTGCAAGGAATCAAATAGGATTAGAAATCACCATCTACATTGAAATTAATCCCTCTCGACGCTTGAGAGATCCAGAGTTAAGATGGATCTAGGCTAGTTTCAGCCATGTGCAGCCAAGGAAAATCTATCGATAATATGAGGAACATATGATCAATTTTATCAATACTATGTAAATAAGATAATATTAATATAACCATTTTAAATATGCTAAATATGCCTGAGATTTATCGAGTCATTTTCATTTTAAATTTTCTTAGTTACCTCATTCTATTGAGATGATAAATAATGTAAAATAACTTCAATGATGAAATATGATGAAATACAATTTTTGAATGCAAAGTGACAATGTAATAATATTGAAAGATAGAAAATGTGAATAATAATAATGTAGTCAATTACACATAGTATTCATTGTGATCAATCTCAAACTATTTTCTTCTACAATTATTATTGTCACCCTTGTCAGTTTTCATCTTTTTATATCGATTATATGAAAATGACATTTGGAATCGTAAACTAATTAAATAATTAGCTCGATCGATTATATGAAAAGGCCATTTGGAATCGTAAAATATTTAAATATTTAGCTCGATTTGTTGTAGTAAACATCATACTTTGTCTCTCTTGCTCTACAATATTAACAAGTTTAATTACTATAACAAAAAATCAATGTACATTGTCAATAATTTTTTGTGCTTACACTGAAATCAATGAATACTATTAGTCCAATGACTTTCAAATTACTCTACCATGATACATCTAATTACATCAAATCATAAATCAAAATATACACTGAAATCAATGCATTTAATGTAGAAATAAAATAATATTAGAAAGAAACATCTGCACTAGAATCAATGCATCTAATGCAAGTGATCAAATAGGATTAAAAATCAGCATCTACACTCAAATCAATGCAACTAGTGCAAGTGGGAAAATATGATTAAAAACAACATCTAGACTGAAATCAATACATCTAGTGCAAGAAATCAAATATGATCAGAAATCACCATCTACACTAAAATCAATGAATTTAGTTCAAACTATCAAATAGGATTAGAAATCATTTACATTGAAATCAATGCATCTAGTGCAAGTAATCAAATATTATTTTAAATCAACATCTACACTAAAATCAATGCAACTAGTGCAAGGAATCAAATAGGATTAGAAATCAACATCTACATTGAAATCAATGCATCTAATGAAAGAAATCTTATTCCCTCTCTCCCCCCTTGATCTATATCTATATCACCCTCCATCTCTCCTTCTTTGTCTCTTTATCACACCCTACGAAACACACATTCTCTCTCACTCCGTATATATCAATCTCTTTGTCCCTCCCTCCTTGTCTCCATATATCTCTTCTTTCTATTCACCTTCCATCTATATCTCTATCTCCCTCTGTCTCTCTATATCAACCTCAAAACATACACTCCCTTTCTCCAATATATCTATATATCAGTCCCTCCTCCTCTCTCTCTCTTTCTTGCTATCCTCTCTCCCTCTTTCTCCTTCTTACTTATCACTCCCTCTCTCTCTCCCCGCCTTTCACTCTTTACGTCTTTATTCTTACCTCCCTCTCTCTCCCCCTCCATATCCATCTCTATTTCCCTACCTCTCTTCACTCGCTCTCTTGATTTCTCTCCAGGATCTCTCTCTCTCTATCTTCACCTTCCAACTTTGTTTATATGCCTCTCTCACTCTCCTTCTCTCCCACCTTCTCTCCATCTCTCCTTGTTTGTCTCTTTATCTCACCCCCAAACATACACACTATCTCTCCATCTCTCCCTTGTCACTCCCTCTCTCTCTCTCCACTACTCACTCTCTATGTATTTCTTCTTCCCTCCCTCTCTCCCCATCCAAATCCATATCTCTATCCCTCCTTCTCTCCCCCTCCAACTCCATCTCTCTATCCCTCCCTCTCTCCTCCTCTCTTTCAAGTCCCCTCACTTCCCCATCACTCTCTCTCTCTCTCTCTCCCCCCCCTAAAATCATCTCTCTTCCCCCATCACTCTCTTCCTCTCTCTCAAGTCCTCCCTTTACCTTTATCTCCTACCTCCCAATATGTTCCCCCCTCCACTCTGTCTCTCTTTCTTTTATACTTTTACATTAAATCCTCTCTCTCTCTCTCTCTCACTCTCTCTCTCTCTATGAACTCCAATCCCCTCTCTCCCCCCATCACTCTATCTCTCTCTCCAACTATGTTACTATATCCCTCCCTTTCTCTTTCTCTCTCCTTATCTCCCCCTTGTCTTCATCACTCCTTCTATGTCTCTTTATTTCAGCCCTAAACAGAAACACTCTCTCTCCATATCTCCCTTGTCACTCCCTCTCTTCCTTTCTCTCTCCCACCTCCATCTTAATGTCTCCCTCTCCCTTTGTTACCCTTTTGTACCTCTCTCACTCCTCTCCCTCTATCCCTCTCTTTGCATTCCTCCTCTCCCCTCTTCTTCAGTTTATCTCCATCTCTCCCTTGTCACTCTGCCTATTTCTCCACTTCTATCATATGTCTTTGTTCTTCCCTCCCATATTTATCTAGAGTGAGTTTATATATAAATATATATATATATATATATATATATATATATATATATATATATATATATATATAACAAGTTCAATATTGTATTAATATAAAGTTATTGAATTTAATAATATAAATATTATAATATATTAATATGAATATTAGATTTAATAATAATAATAATAATTTAATATTAATGTTAGGGTTAATAATTTTTTTTCATGGTATTAATAATAATTTTGTCCATGGTATTTGGGCCATGGACTTCATATATAATTAGATGTTGATTTCTAAGCCTATTTGATATATTTTTAATTATTTACCTTACCTCTTTATACCTCTTTTATAAATATGGTATTTGGCCCATAGGCTTCACCTAAATAAAACATTTTTTCTGAGTTTTTTTGTAAATATAGAGGTTTATGGAGTAAATATAAAAATAGGTTTTATTTATTTACCATACCTCTAGTTTATTTTTATTTTTATTTATTTACCATATCTCTTTTTGAGTGTTCGTAAACCTCTTGATATTTTAAATTTATATTGTTTAAATTTATTTTTTAATGAATTTTTAATTGTTTGTTTATATGGTTATGTAAGTTATTCTTTAATCTAACCTTATTTAGATTTTTTATATTTTTTTTTTACATTTTTATAATTTTTTTTGGCTTTCGACAAACTTAGATAGCAGGGTCCTGCTGGGTTGTAGAAAGCGCCTCTCCGCACAACCAGCCTAGATCCATATTAACTCCAGATCTATATCTTTATAGGTGCAAGCCTCTTTTCTGAGTGCAAAAAGTAAAGAAAGGTTTTCACCTCGAAATATTTGATCCCTCTCTGCGCTTGATAGATCTAGAGTTAATATGGATCTAGGCTAGTTTCAGTCGTGTGTGGCCAAGTAAAATATATTGATAATATGAGGCACATATGATCAATTTTATCAATACTATGTAAATACATCTAATATTAATATAACCATTTTAAATATGCTAAATATGCCTGAGATTTATCAAGTCATTTTAATTTTAAATTTTCTTAGTTACCTTAGTCTGTTGAGATGATAAATAATGTAAAATAACTTTAAAGATGAAATATGATGAAATAAAATTTTTGAATGCAAAGTGACAATGTAATAATATTGAAAGATAGAAAATGTGAATAATAAGAATGTAGTCAATTACACATAGTATTCATTGTGATCAATCTCAAACTATTTTCTTCTACTATTCTTATTGTCACCCTTGTCAGTTTTCATCTTTTCATATCGATTATATGAAAAAGACATTTGGAATCGTAAACTATTTAAATATTTAGCTTGATCGATTATATGAAAAATGACATTTAGAATCGTAAACTATTTAAATATTTAGCTCGAGTTGTTGTAGTAAACATCATACTTTGTGTCTCTTGCTCTCCAATATTAACAAGTTTAATTACTATAACACAAAAATCAATGTACATTGTCAATAATTTTTTGTGCTTACAATGATATCAATGCACACTATTAATCCAATGAATTTCAAATTAATCTACCATCATACATCTAATTACATCAAATCATAAATCAAAATATACACTGAAATCAATGCATTTAATGTAGAAATCAAATAAGATTAGAAAACAACATCTGCACTAGAATCAATGCATGTGATGCAAGTAATCAAATAGGATTGAAAATCAACATCTACACTCAAATAAATGCATCTAATTCAAGTAGGAAAATATGATTAAAAACCAACATCTACACTGAAATCAATACATCTAATGCAAGCAATCAAATATGATTAGAAATCACCATCTACACTAAAATCAATGAATTTAGTTCAAAATATCAAATAAGATTAGAAATCATTTACATTGAAATAAATGCATCTAGTGCAAGTAATCAAATATTATTTGAAATCAACATTTGTACACTAAAATCAATGCATCTAGTGCAAGGAATCAAATAGGATTAGAAATCACCATCTACATTGAAATCAATGCATCTAGTGCATGAAATATTCTTCCATCTCTCCCCCTCGATCTATATCTATATCTCCCTCCATCTCTCCTTCTTTGTCTCTTTATCTCACCCTACGAAACACACATTCTCTCTCACTCCATATATATCAATCTCTTTGTCCCTCCTTCCTTGTCTCCATATATCTCTTCTTTCTCTTCACCTTCCATCTATATCTCTATCTCCCTCTATCTCTCTATATCAACCCAAAAACATACACTCTCTTTCTGCAATATATCTATATATCATTCCCTCCTCCTCTCCCTTTTCCTCTTGCTATCCTCTCTCCCTCTTTCTCCTTCTTACTTATCACTCCCTTTCTCTCTCTCTCCGCCTTTCACTCTTTAAGTCTTTATTCTTACCTCCCCCTCTCTCCTCCTCCTTATCCATCTCTATTTCCCTACCTCTCTTCACTCTCTCTCTTGATTTCTCTCCGACCTCTCTCTTTCTCTATCTTCACCTTCCAACTTTGTTACTATATGCCTCTCTCTCTCCTTCTCTCCATCTCTCCTTGTTTGTCTCTTTATCTCACCCCCAAACATACACACTCTCTCTCCATCTCTCCCTTGTCACTCCCTCTCTCTCTCCACTACTCACTCTATATGTATTTCTTCTTCCATCCCTCTCTCCCTTCCAAATCCATATCTCTATCCCTCCTTCTCTCCCCCTCCAACTCCATCTCTCTATCCCTCCCTCTCTCCTCCTTTCTTTCAAGTCCCCTCTCTTTTCCTTCCTCTCTCTCCCTTTCTCCTCTACCTCCCTCTCTCTTCCCCCATCACTCTCTCTCTCTCTCTCTCTCTCCCCCCTACAAT
Organism: Pinus albicaulis; assembly: GCA_034641835.2. NCBI lineage: Eukaryota > Viridiplantae > Streptophyta > Pinopsida > Pinales > Pinaceae > Pinus > Pinus albicaulis. Next base: position 880,621,969 of record CM076569.1, on the reverse strand, counting down.
CATCTCTCTTCCCCCATCACTCTCTTCCTCTCTCTCAAGTGCTCTCTCTACCTTTGTCTCCTGCCTCCCTCTATGTGCCCCCCTGCTCTCTCTCTCTCTTTTATACTTTTACATTCAATCCTCTCTCTCTCTCTCTCTCTCTCTCTCTCTCTGTGTGTGTGTGTGTGCCCTCCAATCCTCTCTCTCCAGTTATGTTACTATACCCATCCCTTTCTCTTTCTCTCTCCTTCTCTCCCCCCTTGTCTCCATCACTCCTTCTATGTCCCTTTATCTCACCCCTAAACATACACACACTCTCTCCATATCTCCCTTATCACTCCCTCTCTCTCCAATTATCACTCTCTATGCATTTCTTCTTCCCTCCCTCTCTCATCCTCCAACCCCATCTCTCTATCCCTCCCTCTATCCTCCTCCTCTCATCATTCCTCTCTCTCCCTTTCTCTCCTACCTCCCTCTCACTTCTCTCCCTCTCTCTCTCTCTCTCTCTCTCTCTACCCTCCAATCCTCTCTTCTTCTCCCTCCCTCTCTCCCCCTCCAACTCCATCTCTCTATCCCTTCCTCTCTCCTACTCCTCTCATCCTTCCTCTCTCTCCCTTTCTCTCCTACCTCCCTCTCCATTCCCCCTTCTCTCTCTCTCTCTCTCTCTACCTCCAATCCTCTCTCTTTCTCCCTCCCTCTCTCCTTTTCTCTCTCCCACCTCCATCTTTATGTCTCCTTCTCCCTCTGTTACCCTTCTCTACATCTCTCACTTCTCTCCCTCTCTCTCTTCATTCCTCCTCTCCCCTCTTCTTTAGTTTATCTCCATCTCTCCCTTGTCACTCCCCCTATTTCTCCACCTCTATCATATGTCTTTGTTCTTCCCTCCCATATATATCTAGAGTTTATATATATATATATATATATATATATATATATATATATATATATATATATATATATATATATATATTATAATATAACAAATTTAATATTGTATTAATCTAAAGTTATTAAATTTAATAATATTAATATGAATATTAGATTTAATAATAATAATAATAATAATATTAAAAATTTAATATTAATGTTAGGATTAATATTTTTTTTTCATGGTATTAATAATAATTTGGTCCATGGTATTTGGGCCATGGATTTCATATATAATTAGATGTTGATTTCTAAGCCTATTTGATATATTTTTAGTTATTTACCTTACCTCTTTATACCTATTTTATAAATATGGTATTTGGCCCATAGTATTTGTCCCATGGTATTAATAATAATTTGTCCCATGGTATTTGGATCATAGGCTACACCTAAATAAAACCTTTTTTTTTAGTTTTTTTTTGTAAATATAGAGGTTTATGGAGTAAATATAAAAATTGGTTCTATTTATTTACCATACCTCTAGTTTATTTATATTTTTATTTATTTACCATATCTCTTTTTGAGTGTTCGTAAACCTCTTGATATTTTAAATTTATATTGTTTAATATATGGTTATGTAAGTTATTCTTTAATCTAACATTATTTAGATTTTATTTTTTTTTTATTTTTTATTTTTTATTTTTATTTTTTTTTGCTTCCGACATACTTACACATCAGGGTCATACTGGGATGTAGAATGGCAATAATAAGGATGAGTCAACACTGGTAGGAGCTAAAACCTACTTCTTATTTCCACGAGCAGGTAATTCTAGGTGGTGTGGTTTTCCTTGAATAGTGGTGAAGAGTCACCTTGCACTAGTGAATATCACCCAATGATTTTTTTCCTCACTGATGGTTTGACAACTAAATTATGATAGGTTTTTCCACTTTTTGAAAAAAACGATCAAAATAGTGTTTTCATACTTTTAACTTAGTTATCAATAATTATCAGGTCGATTGTAGTGATTTAACCTCTATGGAATATTCTATAATTTTCATAATAATATACACAAATCAATGGTTGAGGTTTATCTCTAAAGTAGTTATGCCCTTTCTACCCTTTTAATTAAATTGATTAATTAAAAAAATGTCATATGAACAAGTGTGAGATGAAGTGAGTTATGGTTTTTTGCACATGTAGCCATGATATTGACCCATGGTATTTACACGATTCTTACTGTCAATTATATCTCAATTATAATGATGCAGATGGAAAATGATTGGGATGCATTTTTTGTGCACTAGTAACCCTTAACACACCTACCTTCTATGGGTATGCTATATTGTTGTTTTTCTTGTGTTTCTTTTTGCATCTAGAGACACATTCTAGAATGCAATATGAGGCAACTTCTAATTTTGTCCATGTTCAAAGTAGAACTGATAAGAGCCCAATAAAATAGAAATAAAATAAATATTTACTCAATACAAACTAATGTTAACCTAAATAAATAGAAGACCTAATTTTTATATTTACTATACATACTTTTTTATATAAATAGAAAATAGAAAAAACCTACTAAATTTATAAAAAAAATATTAGTCTAAATAAAAATGAAAATAACCATATAAATGAAAAACTAAAAATCAATTAGTGCAATAATTACAATTCATTATTGGATTAACTAGATTTATTTTTCTGGGTTTACTAAACTTCTCCACATTCACCCAATTTCCACATCTTCTTCGTGCTCGCTCCATTTCCGGCCAAGTAGATTGTAAATAATAATAATGTTTATGATTCATATAATTCGGGGTTGATTAAGTTTATTTGTGATATAACCTAACCATATCGTTTTATATAAATTTGAAACGATTTCTGTAACCATATTAGTTGTATATAAATTTGAAGACTTATATGTAACAACAGTTTCTAAAATTCATTATTCATTTCATACAAATTAATAGCTAAGGTAATTCTAATTTTTCCATAAATATATTTAAGATAATTACACCTATTTAAGTTTCAAATAATTTGAAAGTACTAGGTTAACAAATTAACATGACAATTTACATGTTCAGTTTGTTATATTTATTAATCGTAGATTTAAGATTTAAGATTTGATTAATATATTAATATGGAAATTTACATATATTTATCATTATTTAGCCATAAGTATATAATATATTAGTATTAATGAGATCCACCAAATAAGATTTAAATAAAAATAACACTTAATATCAAGAAATGGCATGAAAAACATATCAAGAAAAATTCTTGTCTCCAAGATGATGAATTATGTGATATCATATTCTTAAAAAAATATATATTTTGATAGGTATATCGAACTAAACAATGCTCCATCAAATTAAATGATATGATTGACATAGGCAGTTGTATGATGGAAAGGGAAAATAAACACAGAGAATGACGAAATTGCATAAAGAAGCATATAAACAAAAATTCCTTATTTTGGTGAAAATGAACATTTTTAAAGTTTTATTAAATTATTTGTCTACATTGGTGAATTTAAATTATTTGTTTAAAATCTCTCACCCACATATACTAATTCTCCTTTATTTTATAGATAGAGCCGGAAAACTTACCTTGATGGATATTTCTGTTGGTCAAGTTCATGTTGCTAAGTACCTCACAAAGTGGTAGGTCACAAGGTCAAATCTCCTTGATTCCCTTAGGATTAGGCCCTGATGGTTTGGGAGTATTACCCGGTGGATGTAGCGGCCACCGCAAACCACATTAAACAAAAAAGAGTCGAAAAACCTATTTACACCTCACCATTTGATCTTGTTAGATATTGTCCATATTTTAAATATCCACACTAGATTGTGAGTCTTTTAGGATTGAGCAATAAGATTTATTTGTTTTATTTATATATAGAAACTCTAATGGGAATATGGAAATCTCTCTCTCTCTCTCTCTCTCTCTCTCTCTCTCTCTCTATATATATATATATATATATATATAGTTAGTTAGTTAGTTAGTGTGATTAATTAAACATAGTTAATAACACTTAACATTCTAAATTATAGTTTGTGATAAGGAGAGAGATATGGACTCTGCTAGGTTTTCCGCAGGCCTGGCCGCCGACGCTATCTTAACCTTTTCCTGTTCGGATTTGCCGCCACCGCCGACAGCACAGCAGGGCAAGTAGGCTCTGTGGGCTTCACCGTCGCAACTTCATGTGGCCTCTCATGTCTGAAACTGCTCTGGACACAGACTCGACCCATCCAATCGGCCGCTAACTTTGCTCAAGTTGTTGGTCTTAGGGTTACTCCCGCAAGCGTTTATGAAGATCTTGCAACAAGGATATACGCAAAAGCTGCTGCCTCCTTCTGTCGACGAATAAGTACAAGAGTCGTCATCAATGCCAGCCAGCACAAGGTTGCAGGCTCAAGCTTTCCGACAGCTTCGACTATTTCTGAGTCCCTGCAGAGGCCCAGTCTCAGCCTCACGGATAGACAAGGAAAATGGGAACGGAGACTGCTTCAGGAGGGCTTTAATCTTCATCCAGATTTTTTCAACGCCAAAATCCTTCTGGATTTGGGCATAAAAGGAGTATGCGCAGTTCAGAAGCGGGTTCAAAGTGGAGAGCAGAGGTTTTCAGATCATTCACCCTCTGCTTATCAGATCGAGATCTCTCTTCTATCTGGTGGAACAAAGTTGCTCTGGGTACGAGCCACGGATCTGGTGCAAGACGTTCTGCGAGATCTCGAACTCAGATTGGGGATTCCCTCAGATATCCTGAGATTTCTTTACGGAGGTAAAAAACTCGAGGACCCTTTGCCCTGTCTTATTACAATATTAAAAAAGATGCTTCAGTTATGCTCTCCCTATGCTTGAGAGGAGGAGCATCTGGGCAAACCTCCTCGGCTCTTACCTTCTCCTATAAGGATGTGGTTCATACGCAACCCTCTAAGAGATCCGCTCAAATAGCTAAGGCTCCCAAGCCTTTCCTGGTGGACAAAATGGAGGAAACCCCCTTCATTGAAATCTCTCATCCAACATTGGATGATCAATTTCAGACGTTTGTAGAAAAATCCATCATTTGCAGGTTTAATGGACTATGGCCTCAATCTGCAGATCTCTACCAGTGGATCCATTCCAACTGGACCAACAACTGCAAGGTCTTCTTTTTCTCGAAAAGCTTCTTCATTGTGGCCTTTTCTTTCAATGAAGATTATCAGAAAGCCTTAAGGGAAGGCCCTTGGTTCTGGGGATTAGCAGGGCTCTTCCTTACTCCATGGCTTCCAAACTTTGACCCTTCCATAGCTGTCATCACCAAGCTTCCCATTTGGGTCAGACTTCCAAACCTCCCTGTGGATCTCTAGCACTTCGCAGTCTTCCAAGGGATTGGGAATACCTTAGGCCACTTCTTATCCACAGATACCTCAAGGGGGGAGAAATGAATATACACCTTTGGCAGAATATGCGCAGAAATAAACATCAGCAAAGGGCTAGCTGATCAGATCAATCTCAAAATTGGGGACTTCCATTGGACTCAAACCTTTGACTATGAGAACACTACCTTCCGATGTTGTCACTGCCATTAGATGGGGCATCTCCAAAACTCATGTGCCACTTTCCTCGACAAAGAGAAGAATAAAAAATGTAAATCCAAATCGAAGAGCTAGAAACCATGTGATCCACCCCCCATGGATGACATAGATTCCTTCAGCTCGGATGAGGAGGAAAAAGAATCGGATGAATAAAATGCTGAGCACACGAAGGACTCCCCCTTGGCCTACCCTGAGGATCCTATGGCACCTCCAATCTCACAGAAACGTATGCATGCACCCTCTTCCTCTGATTCAGATAAGGAGACTCCTCCTTCAACGCATAATAGTCAACAACTGGTTCCTATCCAGCCAAGTCACAATGGCTAGGTTAAAGTCAGCAAGAAGAAAGTGAAAAAATGTTGTTTGGAAGTTTCTGCCTACTCTAGGTAGATCCCTCTGTCTCGCTCTCTGTTTTTCAGTTATCCTTGTTACCTTCTGCTTTTTCCAAGGTTGCATTTTGGGACCGAGGTTGATAATCTATCATTTCCAGCTCCCCTGCTTCTATACTTTGCTTATTTGCAAAGCTCTGATTGTGCCATATGATTTTCCTTAATAGAATTAGTCTTACTTATAAAAAAAAAAAACATTCTAAATTATAATTTAATAATAAATTATATCTAATTGTATTATATTAAAAAATTATTTTTGTAATTATTATATAATATATTAATATATTTAGATATATATTAATATCAAAAAATTACTACCCATATATATTATATATTAATATATTAGGATAAAGAGTTTTAATATAATATTATATAATGCATAAATATTAAGCTCAAAATTATAGATATTCATATTATATTATATAATAAAGAGAGAGAAGAAGAGAGGGAGGGAGAGAAAGATGGACTTTGAGGGGGAGAGAGAGGGAGGGAAGAAGAAAGACATAGAGAGATAAAGGTGGAGAGAGAGAGAGAGAGTGATAATGGAGACAGGAAGAGAGAGTGAGGGAGAGAGGAGAGTGGGAAGGAAGGCAGAGAGAAGGAGAGAGAGAGGGAGGGGAGGGGAAGAGAGAGATAGGGAGAGGAACAGGGAGGGTGAGAGAGATAGATAGGTATAGATAGAGTGTGTGTATGTTTGGTGGGTGAGATAGAGAGACAAATAAGGAGAGATGAAGGGAGATAGAGTTATTGGAGGAGGGAGAGAGGGAAGAGGAGAGAGACAAAGGGAGGGAGGGAGGGAGAGAGAAACAGATATGGGAAGAGAGAGAGAGAGAGAGAGAGAGAGAGAGAGAGAGAGATAATGTATGTTTGGGGGCGGGGACGAGATAGAGAGACAAATAAGGAAAGATAGATTGATATATAGATGTGTATGGTGGGGGGAGAGAGATGGAAGAATAGAGAGACATAGAGAGGGAGCAAGATAGACTCTTTCATCTTATGAATACTTTGGTTTTCCACTAAAATAAATGCATCTATTTCATTGCAGATGTTTATTCTTAATCCTATTTAATTTATCACACATTATGCATTGATTTCATTGTAGTTGTTGATTTCTAATCCTATTTGATTGTTTGCAGTAGATGCATTGATTCAATGTAGATGTTTATTTCTAATCCTATTTTATTGCTTGCATTAGATGCATTAATTTCTAATACTATTTGATTTCTTACACTAGAGGGAGAATATCCACTTTGTTTGGAGCCCTACATTTCAATAAGTACTGTCAATAACATCGAAATAATAGTATAAATGTAAGTATGAAAGTTGGGATGAAAATAAATTATTAGTGTAAATACATAAATAGTGTATCTTACCATAGCAAACACCAAGTCCTAAGAAATAATGAATAGTCCAACATACCACACCATACAACATGAAGGTCCTATTTTATGGTTGACATGATATTTCATACATTCTTATGCCTTTCCATAGAAATTGCATCTCATCAATAAAAGGAGCAAGATAAACGTTCATTTTTTTTACTTTGTATTTTCTTGGAGCGATGAGAGTGAGCATAAGGTGCTTATTTCTAAAAATCATCCATGGGGGGATATTGTATTATATCAATATGACTATAAAAACACTATAATTTCAGCTTAGGAAAGAGAATGGGAACACTCCATCAATTGCATGACCAAACCTACTACTACACGATTCATCTTTGAATTTTATTGGCCATTTTTCCTCTATGTGTTTCATTGCTTTGGAGTCTGCTAGAATTCGCATGAATCCATATTTACTCTTTTTCTTTGCATGTCATTCCATCAATTGTGCAATTGAATTACAATGAAACATTCGTTGAAGTCTAGGTATAATTGACATGTGACATAAAACCTTATTTGGAATTATATGACCTTGTAAATTTGTAGGATATCTCTTCTCTTTGCATACAAGGCATTCTACCTTGACTTGATATTCATATTTTTATAAAATTAAAGCATTCCTATAAGAATGAATTTGTTTATATTCAATCCCCAACTCAACAAACAATTGACAAACTTCTCTGCAATTTTATGGAAACACATTCTTTTTAGGGAATATTTTAGTTTTTAGGGCCCTATATGATTTTCGGAGATTAAATCAATTGAATGCTTGAAATATGATTAATATGTTTGATATGTTAATCTATACTAGGATTGTTAATATAAAATATATGGTTTTAAAATTTCCTTAAAGAATTATAAATGAAGTTGATGAATGTTTACGAATTACGTACACCAATTGACAATGCAAAGAAAAAAATAGATTTCAACTCACTTCAATAGGGTAGTGAATCCTTTGTTTGGCCAACCAAAAAATGACTTCATTTATAAAAATATTAACGTGCATGCAATTTCTTAGGTTCTACTTGCACATTATTTTAACATGGGTGTCTTAGTTGATTTATTGATTGAGTCTTTCAAGTTGTCAACATCAAGATTATGTTGGTGGTAATTACCCTTGCTATCATTATTACTATCAACTATATGATCATTATCATCATCATTGTTTCCATGTCCAAAGAAACATGTAAAAATTTCATTCAATGCTTCTTCATGCATTGAATTTTCATTATCATCATCATCATTAAGGCTAGGTAGCATGTCATCAATATATTCTAATCTAATAAACTCTTCAAATTACTCAGCTAGTAGTGTTCTCTTCGATTTTTCTCTTTTCGCCATGGTACGGTTTAAAGGATGGTTTGGATCATCTCATTCAAATATTAATAACCAAGTTTGACCTTGGGCATTTATAGTTATATCATCAATATCGTCTAGCTATCAACAAACACATACATTATTTAATGTTAAACAACAATGGGATAAATCACGAATGTAACAATTTCAAAGAAAAATAATGAAATCTATCTTAACAAATAAAAATATAAAATGTATATATATATATATCAATTGACTAATGGAATATTATTTTATAGACAATCTTTTTAATACAAAAATTTAAAATAAAACACAATTTTGACACCCTAATTTATAGAAAGTCAGCCCACACTCATTGATTAGTCTTTGGTTTTTTTCCCTTAAGAACATCCTTAGGGAGTCCTTGTTCTTCCATTTTCTTTCAGGCATGAGTTCTTTTTAAGAAGGGGTAGTTAATATATAAATCATCCCCAATGGTAAGGTTCACAATAGCCTCAACCATTATCAATATATTAGCATCTATTTCCATATCTCCATCTTTATCATTTATAACCTCAATAAATTGACAATAGTAGGTTCCCTTCCTTTACTGATATTTATAAATCCTGCAATATTTTGTGTGTGTGTGTGTGCATGTCGATCTACATACATAAGATGACCTCTATTCATTTCATTTCCACTTTCCAATTAGAGATTATGTGTATAAATATTCAAATTTAGACCATATGTTGACATGCTATGCTTATATTTTGCTAGCCTTATCCATTAACCACTGTAATATGACAGGCCATAATATGGAATCAATCTCTTAATGGTTTGTTGTGAATTCTTTCTATGTTTATATCCCACATGAAAATTTTGGACAATAAAGAGGCCTAGATTCACTCAATTAATATTGGAGAGTTGTATCATGTAGTTGTATCCCCAAAATTGAAACAACGCATACACTCTAGGTAGTTCTTGATAATTGGGCCAAGCATAACATAGTTGATGGATGTATATTTGTAAAATGATCTCAAACTCAAGGGAAATTCATCATCTCCATCACATTAATTTTCATAGGGTATGTAATCCACCTTCCCCTTGTCTTTAAGAAAATTATGAATCTTTAAACGGGTTCTTGTTTTGTTACTTATTTTCATCAATTCTTGATCTTTCAAGCTGGTACATATGCACATATTTTTGTTAGACATGTATCATCAGATAAATTATCATCTCCTTATAGGCTGGAAGTCAGTGCTTCAGGAAACTTTAAACCAAGAAATTTATTCTACAAGTAATCATAAAGAAAAAAATAAGTATTTAAATAATATAAAACAATGTTTAAAATAAGAATACATATTATTTATATCAAATTGGAAAATTCCTTACCACAATTCCTATTGGATTCAAATTGATTGTAGGAGGAATATTGCCCACTGGAAGCTCATCATCTATGTAATGTATTTGTGCAATCAATCATTTGTTTTGTCTCTTTCCATGACATACATAACGTTCACAAACAACCATTTTCTCAAAGTATTCATCCCATGTAATATTATGACCAACCTCTCGTTTACTGCAATATTTTTTTGTGTGTTCGGCATCCATTGTAATATCCTCTTCTATACACTATTCTCTACATGATTTAATATTTTTAGGTCCACGTCCACGTACATATCTTTTTATTTTGCTAGTTGAAGGCTCAAGCTTTGCATTTACTCCAATCTCCATCTAAAATAATCACCAACATGCATTATTTTCTGTTTAGATTGGATAATACACTATAAATATTAATAATATTGTGAAAAATATGGACGTATCAAAAAACACCATTATATAAATTTTTCCTGAGTTAAGTCAAAATTTGAGTACTTGATGTCCCGTGTCGTCAATTGTGTGCTCATTTGATATGACATGATATGTTGCCATGGCCTCATTTGGCTCATGTAATACACAAAACAGTGAATAGTGTATAGTACGCCAATTATATCATTTCAATGAATATTTTATTCAACACAAAACTTCACTTTAATCATATATTTGACATATTGATATCATGTTAATTTGGAGTCGAAAAAAATATATAATTTTTTGACCCTAGGTATATACATTGAGAAAAAAATTTGACAAGAAAAGTATCCAACATCCTTATCCCACATGGCCACTGTAGTTTTCAAACATTTCCCTTGATTATAGAATCGTACTTTTAATCACCATTCATATGCACTTTCAACCAACAATTTTGAACTGAAATGCCTCATGGAAAAAAAATTGACTTACTCTCCTCTATCCAAATATGTCAATGTAGCAATTCATCATACCTTCCAATGTCAAGTCGGAACAAATATGCACTCCTTGGCCAAAATAATTACACTCTCGGTATTTAAATTTTAAATGGGACATGATTAGACAATACCTAACCTTAAGATATAAAATTGCGTCATGTATGACAAATATCCTACATAACTATGTTTCCCACTTATACACAAATTTTACATAAGGCAAATTGAAGCAAAACTTAGAATGTTGTATGAAATATAAAGTATAAATATTTAAGCTCAAATTAAATATATAACAATTAAAATGTGTGTTAAATAATGAGATAAACAATCTATCATTTTGATCAATCATATTGGTCAATAAATGAAGCTTGGGTGTGCATTTTAGTGAAGCAAGACAATTTTGGACCTCTTCATAAACATGCACGTCTAACCCTAATTTCATGGCCAAATTGAATGATTGAACTTGGAAAGTATTTTTTTACTCATAACTAACACTAATACAATTAATTTTTTTTAATTTTGTGAATATATATATATATATATATATATATATATATATATATATATATATATATATATATATATATATATATATATATATGTTATTCAAGAATACTCCATATTGCATGGATTTCATAGGGTAAAAAGAAGGGTTTTTGTGCCTCTAATAAATGAACACTAGTGCCTGTAATTAATTAGGAGTGATATAATGATCATTCAATCCTATGGGTTTGTGAAATTGTACCTCAGTCTTCTAGTGTAACAATTCCCTAATGGGCCTCAATATTTTAGTGTAACAGTGCCCTAATGGGAGTTAGTTCTTGTGTATGAAAATGGCCTCTTTGGGCATTCTTATATATGCTATGAGAAACAATTATGGCATATGTATGAAGGATATATGTTGAGCCTTATAACAGAGATATCATGATAGACCTATGATTTTTTTGTTTCATTGTTATTGCTAATTCTCTCTACATAATTGCTTATGATGATATGGGGTGAATGTAATGTGAGAATGTTGAAATTTTTTTAAAATGAAATTATCTACAACAAAGACATTTCTCCCTAAGAAAGTTAAAATTGTTACTATTCTAATGGTTATTACAAGTATAAAAATGTAAAAAATTGTAAAATAATAAAAAAAACAATCTAAAATTTTAATCAATCATATTGACTAATAAGTGAAGCTTGGGTGTGCATTTTGGTGAAGCATGACAATTTTGGCATGCTTCACAAAAATGCATGCCCAACCTTCATTTCAAGGCCAAATTGAATGATTCAATTTGGAGAGTATTTTTTTTCTCATAAGTAACATTAATGCAATTAATTTTTTCTAATTTAGCGATCTGAAGGTGAAAACTAATGTAAATGAAAGTGCTAGAGCAATTGTAGTTCACACTATCTCCCCAAAAGTGTCAACAGTTTTTGTAGATAAAAACTTATTGGAAGAAAATTAGTGTGTAAAATTAGTAATAAAATAGTATACAATTTGAATCAAGAAAATTGGCCATGAAATGAAGTTCGGGCATCCATTTTATTGAAGCAAGGAAATTTTGGTCTGCTTCACAAAAATTCATGTCCGAACTTCATTTCAAGTCCAAAATAAATGATTCAACTTGTAGTTTTTTTTACTCATAGGTAACATTAATACAATCAAATATTTTTAATTTCTCACATATATATTTCTTTTGTTCAAGAATACTCCAAATTGCATGGATTTCATAGGGTAAAATGCAAGGTTTGTGTGCCTCAATATTTTTGTCAAGATTGGATAATACATTATAAATTTTAATAATATCATGAAAAAAGATGGATGTATCAAAAAAATCCATTATATGAATTTTTCCTAAGTTAAGTTAAAATTTATGTACCTGATGTCCCACATCATCCATTGTGTCCTCATTTAATATGACACGAGCTATTGCCATGGCCTCATATAGCTCCCATAATACACAACATAGTAAATAATGTTTATTACATCAATTATTAGTATTTCAATGAATATGCTATCCAACATAAAATTCCACTTTAGTCATATATTTGACATATTGATATCATGTTAATTTGAAGTTGAAAAAAAAAGTATGACCCCAGGTATGTACATCGAGCCAAATTTTCAGCAAGAAAAGTATCCAACATCCCTATCCCACATTGCCACCCTAATTTTCAAACATTTCCTTTGATCATATAATTACATTCAATCACCATTCCTATGCATTTTCAACCAATAAGTTTGACCTAAAAGGCCTCATGGAAAAAAACTTGGCTTTTTGTCCTCTATGTTGTAGTATTTGTGAATTCAGAAAGACCTTCCTCCTTTTGTTGAGGTTTCTTTATCTTCTTACATGTATTGTATGCAGATTCCATTTTCATATCTTCTTTGACCCACTTTCCTCTTTGTGATTTAGTAGTTTTATGTCGTTCATGTCCTATGTCCATGGCCCACTATGGATCTTGTAATACACAACAATGACAATAATTTTTAATACACAAATCAAATTCAATTATCAACAATGAAACAATAAGTGTAGGGGTAGAATTATTAGTAGACTATATCTTGAATAAAGTTTAATTTGTCCTTACAACATAAATATTAATTGATATTAGCATTTTTCCCTGTGTAACACACTTTACCACTAGTGTGTATATCATTTTATTTCATTCCTCACTTATAACTTAGTTTATGCAATTGTTTTAGAGCTAATTAAATTACCCTATAGTGAATGTAGTGGATTATTGAAATTAAGGTTATTCTACTAAATGTATTCTATTAGTATTTGATTTTATTTGAGAATAATGTTATATTCTTGTAAAATTTCTATGTCTATTTTTCTATGGAAAAAGATAACTTATTAGCGCTTGGATAGGTGTCATTTGTGGAAAATATTTTGCCTCAACATGATCACATTATTTGACTTGAGTTGGCGCTAAAGTTGGTTATGCGCGAATCAAAATTCTTGATGATGAGTGAGTCGAAATTTTAAAATTCCTGCAAGCTAAAACTTCAAAATTAAATATCCACCAACTGTTGAACTAAAAAAAGGGAAAAATATATCTTTCTCCTATAAGAATTGTTTTCATTGTTGATAGGCACTGACCCAGAAAGAAAATAATAGGCTCCTTTTCCCTCACTTGGCTCCCGATCTAGGATATTTTAAGTCCACCAGTTCTGTTGCAGATGGGCAGTTTTGATATTTCCATCTTTTACTTCAATTCGTGGCTACAGTTCAAATAATGCAAAAAAAATTGAATTTTTTTTTTATGATCTTCAGTGGATTTTAAAGGATCTTGAGGATTTAGACGAAGCTTACAAGGAATTTTTAATTTTCTCCCTTTTTGGTCTAGAAATTGGAGTTTTAGAGTAAGCCATATTTGGTTCCATGAAAAGAGGGTGGATTTAGGGTTAAATTTCATTATGTTTATTCATGCATTGTTGTAGAATGATTTCATTATAATAAAGGTTTACTGAAAATTTAGGAAAATTGTGTGTATGTGATGGCCATAATGATTACCTCGGATCGAATTGCTACCCTTCATGCAATGTGATCTCCTTCCTTACATGTTAGTTTCCTTGAATCGCCTCCATGGAAAGGATTTGCTAGCCTAGAATAAAAATTTCAAGCAAGGGGAGTGGAGAAGATAGTGGAAAGAATTAGCTAAGTCATTGTGAAATTATATAGATGTAATTTTTTAAATTATTTCTTTGATTCTTATTTTTTAAATTTTTTCCAAAATTTAAAAATAAAAATTTATTTTATATATCTAGGGACATGAGAGTGACCAGGAGAAAGAGGCCTTGGCTTTGATATTTGGGATGGAGGAAATTAACAAACTTGATGGTGTGGACTTGAAAATTCTTGCTAGATACGTAGAAAAATTATGAACTAAAATCATTGAAGCATTGCAAGCACATCAACCCGCTTAAATGGAGTCAATTGATTCCCCAACCAATTTTGGATTAAGCAGAAGATCAAGGAGGAAATTATTAAGCATAACCACTAAGAATTTGGAACAGGAAACAGAGACTTCCAATGGCCAATCCACTCGTAGGACACAAATATCTTCTTCCACCATGCCACATTATGAATCTTGCATTGGTCGATATGATACAAGGATAGAATACAACGTGGTTTCAGGAGAAATCCTTAGATTAGTTGTTGGGAATGAATAGGTTGAAGGAATCATGGCTTAAATGGTTCAAATATCATCTCCATTTTTCATTCTCAAAGATATCGTTGCACCTAAAAAAATAACTAATTCATGACATGGAGACTGAATTTGACATATGTTGGTACATAAAAAAGGTTAACATATAAATATGTTAAAACTGCAAGAGATTTAGGTGAAATCAAACAAAGAAGATGAAAAAAACATATGAGAAGTTGGATGAATGGAGGAAGTCCAGTGAGGAGAGTACCCAGGTATTTGAATTTTCTCATAATATTATATCCAATTTCTTAAACAATTTTTATATTTTATTTTTGCATAGATAAATTCAATTATTATATGTTTTAGGAGAAGGCCTCCAAGGCTATGTTTGAAAAATGATGTGCCATTCATCACAGTGGATAGAAAGGTCTAGAGGCCTTAATTTGTACCAATGTAAATATATTTAATATGTGAAATTATATTTTTTTATTTCCTAGGAAAAAGTAAATTATTGCATATTAACTATTTTAACTAGTCCATGTGCCATGTTTTGACAAGAGGACAAATACAGTCGTCATCCAACAAAATTCGAAAAGGACATGTTACAAAAAAAAATTGGATCGAATTTGTTATCTGGATGGAGAACAAGGTATCAATAGTTGACTTTTAATAATTTGGATATTGTTCTGTTTATATGTCATTTTTCATTTATTACAACATAGAGTAGAGGAAACATACCCTTGTTTTCCATATTTAGCAAATGAAAAATGTTGTACATTCTAATGGTAAAATTAGTTGGAATATTGTTAGAAAATGATAGGATAAATGGAATCCTACTAGGGTAATATATCAATGGAATGTTGCATGCTACCACATAAGATATTAGGGCCCTAAGGAAGGGAAAACCTAAGGGGAAACTATTAGACTAAGTGACAACAATGGAAGAATGACACATTGTCACTTTAGTAAAAGGACCCCTAATATTTATGAAATTTCACCAATGGGAGGAGTTGCGATAGGAAGAGAAACACTCAGAATGGATATATCAATTATTTAGGTATGAAGTGATTCCACCAAGCCCATTCAAGGAGAGACACAATAATAGCTCAATGCTTCAAGGAAGCTAACATACACTTCAAGAAAAAATTTAAGATAAAGAGACCAAGCCTTATGGTTTTAGATATGATGGTGATAATAGGTATTCCTAAGGTAAAGTATCTAGGAGATGAGGTAGGACCTCTCAAAGAACATCTATGTGATGATTTAAAACTTCCAAAAGGCTCTTCACTCTCTTTAAGAGACCTAAGAAATACTTTCGGTAGACCTAGGTTTTTATGAATAATAGTGGCAAGAAATTCTTCCAAGGTACTCACTAGGTCAAGGGAGGAGAAAGGGTTTCTTGAAATTTATTCCAATGAATACTAGGCTCATACAACCCTCAAATAAGTCCCCAAGGTGAGAAAGAAAGACCTTGATTTTCCATTTTATATTAGCACGTAGGGAAAGAGGATTTATGGATGAAACTCAGGTGGATTCCCACCAAAATTGGAGCATAGGTATCCTAGACCCTAAGCTTGATGTTTGGACCCTTGGAATCCCGAAAAATGACCTCCCTAAAATTTCATTGCAAGCCTTCGATTTCTGCCCCACCTTTAGGGGACCAAAATTTAGGAGGAGAAAATATGGATAAAGAGGAATTTGATCACCAAAATCCTTGGACTAGTTCATATTCCTTTAAGATATGAATTCATATATGTGTTATTTAGCCAAATTTTTCCTCAATGAGGTCAAAATTTGATTCCCGAGTTACCAATCTTCAATAATTATCTACTATTACAATATGGACGTTCATGAAGAAAAATAAAATTTCATCACTAAAATGCATGATCAGGCTTCATTTCTTAACCAATATGATTGATTAAAATTGTATATTATTTCATTATTAATCACTGATCCTAGTGTGCATTTATTTGAGTGACACAATCCCTACCTTTTACCCTATAAAATCAATCTAATTTGGAAGAAACAATGGAAGAAATAGTTCTCATCTATGGAGTCCTAATGTGCCACAATGGAAGAAAACATTCTCTATTATGGAGTCCTAGATGCATTAGATTGGCCAGTTTTTTCCTCAAGGAGGTCAAAATTTGATGCCCTAGCTACCAAACTTTAATAATTATCTACTATTATAATATGGAGTTTCATGAATAAAAATAACATTTCATCACTAGGAACATTAATTGCATGTTATATCATGAGTAACATATGTAAGATCCAACCAAATAGCTTCCAAAAAAATTTCTCCATATCTTTGCCATAATATTTTCTCATATCATAGATAAGAGGGCCCAAAGAGGTAGTTTTCATACCTAGTAACTAAGGCCCATTATGGTTTTGTTACAGCACAATACTGGGGGCCATTAGGGCACTATTACACCACAATACTAACATAAAATTTTGCGGACCACTAGGATCGAATGATCATTATAACACTGCCAATTAATTACATCTCTTGGTGTGGATTTATTGAGACACACAAACCCTGCCTTTTACCCTATGTATTTAATCATATTAATGTTACTTATGAGTAAAAAAATATTCTCCATGTTGAATAATTCTTTTTTTCCTTGAAATGAAGGTTGGGCGTGCATTTTTGTGAAGCATGCCAAAATTGCCTTGCTTCACTAAATTGCATGCACATGCTTCGTTTCTTGGCCAGTCTAATTGATTCAGATTGTATATTATTTATCTATTAATTACTGGTCCTGATGTGCATTTATTTGAGACACACAATCCTTTCTTTTTACCCTATAAAATCAATCCAATTTGGAAGAACATTTCTTGATTATGGAGTCCTAGATGCATTAGATTGGCCAAATTTTTGCTGAAGCATTAAGGGAATTTTGAGGTCTAAAATGGACCTCCTAAGGAAATTATAAAATAATAGTGGAAATAATAAAATAATATTAGATTACATCACCAAATTTTAGAGGGAAAAAAGTAAAACCTATTTTTTCAACTCGCATTTTCAACTTATCTCCCTATGGGTTTACTCAAATTTTGAGCAGTAACACTCGTTAGATGAAGAATGTGATACCTCATCCAAAGAGTACCCATGTTCCATACTTTATATGGACCCTAGTACACTAAAAATGAGAAATACGTGAAAAATGTGATTGCAATCACGTTTTTTCATGTATTTCTCATTTTTCGTGTAGCAGGGTCCATTGAAAGTAATAAACATGGGTACTCCTTGGATGATGAATTAAATTTTGCATCCACTCGAAATTTGAGTAAAACCTTAGGGAGATAAGTTGAAAATATGACTTTAAAAACTAGTTATATTATTTTATTATTTTTTAATCTTTTTACTTTTTTAGTCCAAAAATGGTCAATCATCCCCAATGGTTGAAATCATCATCTTGAATCCTATTGGTTCTTATAAAGTTTATTTTGGTTGTACACTTTTCTTAGGAGGCCCATTTTAGACCTGAAAATTCCCCTAATGGAGGTCAAAAGTTGATATCCTAGATACCAACCTTCAACAATTACCTACTATTAGATTATGGAGTTTCTTGAAGAAAAATAGCAGTTAGTCTCTAGGAACATTCATTGCATGTTATATCATGAGAAGCATATGCAAGAGGCAACCAAATAGCTTCAAAAAAAGTTTATTCATATCTCTGTCATAATATTCTTCATATATTTTTCATAATATTTTCTCATATCATATATAAGAAGGCCCAAATATATCGTTGTCATACCCAGAAATTGAATCCCATTAGGGCGTTTTTACACCACAATAATGAGGCCCATTAGGGTGTTGTTACACCAAAATACTGAGGCCCATTAGGGCACTATTACACCACAATACTGAGGCCCATTATGGAGTTGTTACACCATAATATTGAGGTCCATTAGGGGATTTTTACAGCATAAGATTAACATACAAATTCATGGATCCATAGGATGGAATGAGCATTATATCACTTTCAGTTAATTACAGGTCCTAGTGTGCATTTATTTGAGGCACGCAAACCTTTCCTTTTACCCTATGAAATCCGTGCAATTTGGATTATTCTTGAAAAAAAAATAGATTAAGAAAGTATGAATAATTTAGATTAAGAATGGAAGTGTTGAAGCAGTGGAGATTCTATTAATATGTCTTTGAACAGAACTTACAGGTATTCACTGTAACTATTAAACATACATAAAATAAATTGGTTATGATAATACATGTGCTTGGAAGAAGGAAAATGAATATGGAAAACACATAAGAGAAACAATACACATTAAAATGTACCAACCCTTACTGGAATGAACATGGTGACTTTTATTATTCTCTCCAAGGAATCCAAAATGATTATACAAGTGCTCAAAATTCCAAAACTCTGAACTCTTTTCCACTAGTTCTCGTGTCTTTTAAATATTACATCAAAATTAGTTATAAAGGTAACTGTCAAAACATCTATAACTTCTTAACCATATGTAACTAAAAGTATTTTACAATGTTACAAAATGAAATTTTATCATTTTTGTGGAGTCAGATGACTAGTGGAACATTGACTTTGAGGATTGGTGTTTTATTCCACCATTTAAGCTTCTCTTTCAGTAGGAGTAATCAAAATTTCACACTTCTTCCAAACTACTTCGTCTAGGAGTTGACATTGGATCATTTTCTGGAATACAATTTTCAAATTTGAAAGCTTTATATAATAAGGTTTTGCAACAAATAGTGTCTTCATCAGCCAAAGACGTTGGAAGTCCCTCTACAAATAATTCACTACAACTCTTCCCTTTAGAATGCATTATTTTCTTGTATTTCATATGCTATGATTTAACAACCACTAGTTCCTTTTAAGATAGTTCCCAAGAAAGAAGATTTCCTTGTTGGTCCCAACAACTAGGTAGATCAGCTCTACTCCTCTAATCAAATTTGGAATCAAAAAAATATGCTGCCTTCTGAACCTCCTTTAACCTGTTCCCATCCTAAATATGAAATGGGTTTTCCTCATTCATTTTACTGATTTCCATAATTACTCCAACTTTGTATGTGATATCTAATTCCCTTAGTTCAGTTGAATTTTTCCATTTAAATGTTTGATCATTTTTTTATCCTTCACTTCGTCTTTCTATACATTTTTCTTGCTAGCATCAATCACTAATTTAGACCCATTCATCATAGTCTTCTGTTGAGAAATTATATGAATATACTCCCATATAGAATGGACCTCTCGAATGATATCATACAAAAAAATTTGTATAGCTTCAATTAGAGAGATATTTCCCTTCAATTTTTTTTTAACTCCTTGATTTCATCATGTGTTTCCTTGTGCTTGGTGGCCAATTGATCATTATTTTATTTAGTTTTATTTAGTTTCCTCTCCTTGATATCAAGTTGTTACGTTACCTAAGCTAGGTCATCATGAATTTTCTTTAGTTCAACCTCTGAAATTTTGATTTCTACCATAAATTTTGTAATATTCTTTGAGGGGTCATTTGACTCACTTGGGACCACAATAGTGCAAACATGGCTCTCGATTAATTGTTGTAATCTCTACACTTGTTCCTGCGAAATGACAATTTCTTTGTTTATGTCCACTAACTCTCCCATTGGTGCTTACTTCACTTTCTCAACCTAAGCTAGTTCAGTTGTTTGAGCATGCTCAATCCCAAGAATTTTCAACTTCTTTCTTAATGAATGCACCTCAAATTATGTGTTTTGCAATAGGGTTTTGATAGCTTCTATGTTTTTTTATCTATTCCCAATTTAACAATTAGCTTCCTATACTCCTCATTTTGAATATATAGTGCTCTAGAATTTGCTTTTTCTTGCTTAAGTTGATTTGAAACTTTCTCCAAAAGATTTTTAGTTTTACTTACTGTCAAAGATATTTTTCTTAGGTCACTATAGAGCATTTACCCTACTTTTCTATGCAGATTTATCTTGTTAGGAAGTGGGATGTCATCTACATTATGGATAAATCTAATGTTTTAAAATCAGGTCCTAAAGGAAGAGACTAGACAAATGGATGCATGAGGGACAAATTCAATTGGCTCCTTTCTAAATACATATAAGAGAGTAGTCTTGTTTGATAATTTGGAGTTTTTTGTGATGTTAGCTAAGTTTCCATGTTTCTTCTCACCTTATGATTTATTTCTTCAATATGTTGATGATTCCTATGTAACACTTATGTTATAGATGGAGTTTCTTCAATTGAGAATGTTTCCAAATCAGTGGAAACTGAGTAGGAAGCAGAGCACTATGGGTTTCCCAACTACATTTGAATACCTAGTTGATTTGAGGGTACCTCTGTTAATTTAACTTGTAGCTCTGCTTCTTCTTCTCTTTAAACCTTTTGTATCTTTTGCAGTTGTGATTCTTCTATCTCAACATCCATTTTTTTAGGTATATTTATCTTCAATATATTCTCCCTCGCTACAGGGGTTTGAACATTTATTCTTTGATGCATTTTGTTTCCTTGCCATGTTTCTTGAATTTCCTTTTTCTCAAGTTTTGGATTGCTTTCATGAATGTAAGGTGCATAATTTATTTCACCTCTTTTATTTGAATTATATGATGAGGGTCATAATTCCACTTATCTCCTTGATCAAATCCAAAATCCTTCATCATTTCTTCAACTCGCAGGAAGGCTTGTATGTTATTCACAATGAATGGCCCAACAATTATTTCAAACCTAAAAATATTCCCTTTGCATGCAGGAACAAAATAAGTTTGGTCAACATTTAGACTATGCCTTATAAATTCAAGAGAAAATATCCTCATACGAAAAAATATTGGCAAACTATATGGTGGTACTTCATCCCCATACAGCCTTATCTCAATGTAGCCTTCAAAAATATACCAGTCCGCCACTCTATTGTCCTTGCTAAGCTGAAAAAACTCTTTTGCTTCAGGAAAAATCCTTAGAGGTTGTTGATTCTTCAAAATAGTATATGCAATGACCATGAATGATGACAAGTAATAAGAAAATCCCTCATTATTTTCCTTCTTGCTAAAAACACTAGCCCATTCAATCAAAAGTTCATTTGATTCTTTGAATCCCACATATTCAGACCTAGTTGACTAAACTTATTAGCATGTACATATAATAATAGATAGAACTGAATAGAGGGATATCTATATTAAAAAAAAAAAATCATAGTTCTGAAATTAAGTAATGATAGACTTGTCTAGGTAAGAAGGGATATCCAAAACAATATCTAGTTGTATCATCAAACTAAAAAATTTGAAGGCTTGTTCACTTACTATCTCATTATCATCTTCTTCCAAAAGAGACAAAATTATAACAAAGACATGCTATGCAGCTTCAAGAAATAAGGTTGTTTGATAATTCAGTGCAAGTGGAGGAATTTGGGAATTTGGTGACAGAATGAGTTTAAACAGACCTTCCTTATTCTCTTTAGAAAGATGTTTATAAGTGAAGAATAAGGAATCATCTAAAGATCTCTTGGGATTCTCAACTGTAGGAAAATTAAAAGCTTTGTGTATTAGCTCTGAAGTGACTTCAAAAATATTCTCTCCTAAAGAAGATATAACAAATTTCCTTCGTGGGACAAGGGAAGACACTAACCAACTCACAAATTCAAAGAAATTATATGTATATGGGAAAATTACATGATAAAGTTCAGACTGGATGACTTGAAAAAAATTATATGAGTCACTCAAATGGTCAAGAATTTCTTGTCGAATCTCCAAAAGGTCCAAGGAGAAATGGGAATCATATACCTCGACTTATTTTTCCATAAGGGGTATATGAATAGAAAACATAGATATTTAAGGTATTTTAGTTGATTTCGTGGTTTTATCCATGTTTATAATTTGAAAGAAAGGACAAGGAAGAAATGTGGAATTATGAGTTACCTAGTAATCAGAGACAATTAAGAGTCAAATGTTGATGTAGAATCGATAATGTACACTCTAGATGTTGGTCATTGTGACTCTGCAACTGATGCAGGAGAAATCTCATCAGAAATTTATTTGGGAAGAAGCCTAAGAGGTCTTTACAAACTTTACTATAGGGAGTGGGTTCCCTTAATTTAAATTACTTTTATTATCCTAAGATTGTAATTAATTTTAGGAAATCTAAATGGAATTGTATGAAGGTATCGTGAGGTATAGAGGTCTAGAATCTATGTTAGGTATGAAGGAGTGATTCTAGTGATTTCTCCATGAAATTGTGGATCTGAGAGATCTTAGGAGTTTTGTGAGGAACTTTCATAGGATCTAAACTGAAATTAGTATAGAATCCTTCATTTTAAATAGGATATATTTGTAAGCAACACGGTTGGATTGTGTGAGTGTGAGAGTGAGAGGAATGTAATTATTATCAAGCCATCAAAGGCCAGAGAAAAAAAAAAACTCTGTTTTTTATATTAGCAATTTTAATTCAAGAAGGATTATTTGCAGAGATTACTATTGTCTATGTTAAATTTATTTTCTGTTCTCCTTGAATTTGTGAAGACCGTGCCACTAGAATTGTGAAATTTTTGTGTTAATAGTTCTATTTTTTTCTTTGTTTTTACACAGTGAGTCTTATACACAGTCACAGTTCTTAATGAGGGAATGATATGGAGGCCCTTGGAACCCTTATATCTCTTAAATTTCATCAATAAAATTGTAGATTGTGTCCCATAACCTTGTATTCGACAAATATCCGGTGTAAGTCTAAAGAAAAACCAAGATTTGGTCATAAACCTGTGTTTTTGGTTGAGGCGCGGTGTATTCCTTTGAGATGCTATGCATTTGTTGCACACGTGTTGCACACACCTTTGAACGCTACACATATTCTGGAGGTGCTATGCATACGATACGCATTCGTTGGAGTTTCTATGCATTCGCTGGAGATGCTACGCTATATTTACACGTTGTGTTTTCACCTGTAAGCTAAACCTCACCTCAACAACAAACAGGTTGATCGATCTAAGCTCTAGTAAGTTAATAAAATTGGATGAAAGTAAGGAGTAAGGTATGGAAGGTTGTATGTTGCGAATTTGAATCTGTTTCATTTTTTATAAACAGATCTGTGCATGAAAAAATAATTTTACAGAGAACATAATAGTCTTCGATCTGAGTTTGTCTTCTAGTTTTTTTTGTTGAATCAAAGGAGACAGGTGATCTAGATCTGCAGAGAGGCTCATTGTATAGAGAGATTATTTTTTTCTGAAAATAAAGGAGAAGGAAACATTATTGATATTGAGACTGATTTACCCTGCATCATTTGCTATCAGATCAAGTAAAATCACTTTGCGGAGAAAATTAGAGCAAGGTTATGCTCTTGAAATCATATGAATTGAGGTAGAAATTGTATTTGCAGATACAATTTTGATTGTAGAAAGAGGAGATCAGTAAATTCTTATAGAAAAAGGGAGTCAAAGCAATTGTGCTTTGCATATAATTGATAGAGATATTGCAAAGAAAGGAAGAGAGGATCAGATTATTAAAACCTGACAAGAAGAGGCATGGTATTAAGAAGTTTTCCATTCAATTATAGAAGAGTGGATAAACAAGATCAACAAGATATCTTGAGGGAAAATTGGCATATTTTTATGTTAATTTTGGTTTGAGATTTGTTTGAAGATTGCAAATAGAAAAAAAATAAGGTTCTAGCAGCAAAGACATTTGGAAAGAGCTGTAACAATGAACCACTGTGTTCTTAATTGATAAGATCATGTGAGCTCTTAAACAGTGGCAAAGAACCTTAAATATCCAACTGCTAGTTGGAAAAGGAGGACAAAGTTGAATGTTCTTAGAAGAATTGGATTACTGTAGAAGCCGATATAAGTAAAGGAGTTGCTCAAAAGGTGGTTCCAGAGATAGAGAACCAATTAGATACCAAGAGGTTAGGCTCAGAGGAAAGTTTAGATTGGTATGAGAGCAGGTATGGAGACTTGCTAAAGGTAAATGCTTAGGTGAAGTCCAAAAGTGAACAAGATGGAGTTCACAAAGGAGGTGAAGCCAATGATCATTGAAGGTCATTGCAAAGGTCCAGAGGAAAGCCACAGCAAAAGTAAATATGCCAAGGTAAAGGGCATAGAGGTGATGAGTCAAAATGGATTTGACAAAGAACTAACTAAGATAATAGATGAACTCAGTTACATGGAGAAGCTGCTACAAGAGGAGGAAATGAAAGATAACCAGAGAAGAGGATGGAGTATGAAGAAGCCAGTTTGGTGGTTGGTGGTACAATTATTTGTAAAGAAACTGAGGAAAAGCTTAAGGGACATGACGAAGAAAGAGAAACTCATAGGAACTGAGTTCAAATTGAATCCATTGATTGAAGAAGGAGTTCACTACTGTGAACCATAGCAAGGTGACGTTGGACAGAATAATGTTGAGAGAAGATCTATTGTGGATCTTACAGATTTCTTGGAGAAGGAAGAGGAAGAGATACTTGCAGGAAGTCTCATGAGCTCTTTGAAGAGTTTAGATCAGCATGATGAATATATGCTGACAGGGGAGGTTGAAAGCCTTAATATTTTTAAAAGTAATGATTTGTGTATGTTTCCTGGTGAAGCAAGTGATAGACAGTCACTTGAATTTTTCATAAAGATGAAGGAAGAAAAATAAATGTACAAAGACATTTCAAAGAGGAAATATCAAAACTGCATTCCGATGGAGGATGAGGATATGTTGTCTCATGAAGATAGCTAAGGGAGAGCACAAGCACATTTGGTAAATGAAGGGACTTCTGGAATATAGTCAAAAAAGGTGGTTACTGCAGAAAATAAATTAGATTTGGCTCATGGGGTTGGCCAATGAGATGTTGAAGAAGAGGAGTGTTCTGTTACAGAGCTGCTGGAGGAGTTGTTGAAGAAACATGAGTAAGAGAAGAAAATCAGGAAATTGATGTTGCATTCGTACAAAAA
This sequence comes from Pinus albicaulis, assembly GCA_034641835.2. Classification (NCBI taxonomy): domain Eukaryota; kingdom Viridiplantae; phylum Streptophyta; class Pinopsida; order Pinales; family Pinaceae; genus Pinus; species Pinus albicaulis. Next base: position 880,596,157 of record CM076569.1, on the reverse strand, counting down.
GAAGTGATTTTAGAAACATCGGTAGAGACTTTAGAGTCTCATGGTTTCAAAATTAATCATTGAATTTTGTAGAAGGTATTAAAGAAAGAGAAAGAAAACATACAAGGTTCTTTCATAATGGAAGAAAGAGGGCAACACTTTGATATTGTGTTGACTGATTTTGAGGAAAGAGTAGAAACTCAAGAAAGACAGAGTTGTACTCATAGAGGACAGCAAGAAGTAGTAGATTCTAAAGATGGATAGTCTCAAATAAATGCCATAAATGAAGAAATTTCAGCGTTGTCTCCTGTTGATAACATTGGAGAAAGTCATGGAGGACTTCAGTTGGAAAATATACAAGTTTATGGAAGGAAGAATACCCTTAGAGGTATCATGAATTGGTTGTTTATTTTCTTTGTGAATATTTGTTTGATTTTTTAAGAAATTGTATTCATGATTGGAAAAAATGGTGAAATGGCAAAGGATAAGATGGTACATGTCTTGCAAGTGTGCCAACATGGTAAAGGAAGAGCTCATAAAGGGAGTATAGCTCAAAATATTTCAACCATTGAAAAGGGAGCTGGGAGGAGTCAATGATTAGAAAGAAAATAGAAAAATGTGAAAGGAGAGATATTGTTATCTCATGTAGCCATGAAAAGAAGGACATTGACTTATGAAAACAATCATGAAGAAATTTATAGAGAAAATTCTCAAGGAAGGACAAAACAAAATTATACTTTGGAAATCCATGCAGAGGCTTATGCAAAACCAAGAATTATTATTTGGCACAGTGGTTAGATTTTTTATTATGATTAGAGAATGGAAAGTGATGGAAAACATATATGAGAGGAATTCCATGTGACAGAAATGTACAAAAAATAAAGAGCAATGTGTATTGCAATTCAAGAATTAACTCAAGGAATGTTCTAATGAAATTGTTTTCTATAATAAGTTTGTTGAATGTGCAGGTATAAATCATGGAAGCAGTCAGCCATCCATAGAAAAACTGAAGAAGGATTGGTCAGAGAAATCGTATTATTTATATACTTATGAAGGAAAGAGGGAGAGAATATCTTAAACTCTCACTCAACATAATATCGAAACTTGGATAGTTGAATGGAAAAGAATTCTTCAAGGTGATATAAATTATGATTTCCAGTTTGAATAAATAGGGAATGTCATACAAAATGGCAGAGGTTTAAAAAGTAAACTGAAGATAGAAGTGATGCAAGAAGAAAAGGTCACAAGTAGCAAGAAGAAATTTGAAGAAAGATGAGACAAAAGTGAAGTCATGTGGCCTGAAGACAATTCAGATTATGAATTTCAGAAGTGGTTACATCATAAATATAAAAATTTTGAAGGTTCATATATGGATGATCATTTTCATATGGTCATGAAGGACGTGAAGTCTTTAGTTTTTAATGTTTTGAAGAGCTTAGAGGAAAATTTGATTGATTAATTGCATATGAAACAATGTTTTCAGGAAAATGAGTGTGGAAATGAAGGAGGAAGAGTTTTTTCATAGGACATTGCTGAAGAAAAAGAAGACTGAAACAAAAGTGAAACGGTAGAATTGGAACAAATGTTGTTCATGGAAACAAGAGGTAGTGAAGATCAAATAATTTCTTGGAATGGTGAGAAAGTTGTTAATGAGGATGAATATTATATTAATGCAAGGATCAATTGGCAGAATGTAGATAAACAAGAAAAAAAAATTACAGTTTAAAGGAAACATACTAAGGAATGGTTTTATGTTTTTATACCAAGCAAACAATCAAATGGAGTTGAAGATAAAAGGATCTCATTGAAAACAGAGGGCATATGGACAAAAGGAGGAGCAGAAGAGTTATATGTTATAACTTATGCAAATGAAATGTTGATTAATAGACAAGATGAATTAAAGGAGACATATGGAAGGAAACTTATGATATGGTTGGAATAATCACAAAACAGAACAATTATTGAAGATTACAAGGAGTATAATCTAATGGAGTTGACTTATGAGATGGAGATGCAGATTGGAAGTATGCATTGTTTATTCCATTTGTTTTTACCCAAAGGAAAATGTCATCTAAAGATTGAAAATAGAATTTGGGACAGTGATAAAGAATTGACAACTTTTACCCAAGAGTTTGATCAATGTTGGAAGAGGATTGAGTATAGTCATAATGTATGTTAGTCAAGGAGAAGGTTGAATATTGGACTATATGTGTTCCGGGAGCAATTGATGAAGACTTCGAAATGGATGAGAAGGAACAACAACAAAAATGGATAGATGATTCATGATGAAAGATGGAGAAAAATGTTTGCAGGAAAACAAAGTAAGAGTTGGGATCCTGAAAGGTTTCAGAAAACAATAAAGTAGCAAAAAAAGGGCAAAGCAAGTGGAAATTGGCAGCATAAGATATGGAATATAGGATGAGTTCAATAGCAAAATCATGATCAGGAGATCATACAACATTTTATTCCTTGGGAGTATGATGCAGGAGCAATCTCATCAGAAATTTATTTTGGAAGAGGCCTGAGGTCTTTACAAACTTTACTAAAGGGAGTGGGTTCCCTTAATTTAAATTTATTTTATTATCCTAAGATTGTAATTAAGTTTAGGAAAGTTAAATGGAATTGTATGAAGATCTAGTGAGGTATAGAGGTCTAGAATCTATGTTAGGTATGAAGGAGTGATTCTAGTGATTTCTCCATGAAATTATGGATCTGAGAGATCTTAGGAGTTTGGTGAGGAAATTTCATAGGATATGAACTGAAATTAGTAAAAAATCCTTCATTTTAAATAATATATCTTTTGTAAGCAAGAGGGTTGGATTGCCTGAGTGTGAGAGTGAGAGGAATGTAATGATTATTGAGCCATCAAGGGCCAGAGGAAAAAAAAAACCTTTGTTTTTATTGTAGCAATTTTAATTCAAGAAGGATTGTTTGCAGAGATTACTACTATTTGTGTTAAATTTATTTTATGTTCTCCATGAATTTGTGAATATCATGCCAATGGAGCTACGAAAGTTCTATTTTAACAGCTCTTTTGTTTTCTTTGTTTTTACACAGTGAGTCTTTTACACAACCACAATTCTTAATGAGGGAATCGTATGGAGGCCCTTGGAACCCTTAGATCTCTTAAATTTCATCAAAAAAATTGTAGATTGTGTCTCAGAACCTTGGATTCAACAAAGATCCAAAGGGAGTCTAAAGAAAAATCAAGATTTGGTCATAAACCTATGTTTTCGGTTGAGGGGCGGCATATTCCTTTGAGATGTTGCACATGTGTTGTGCACACCTTTGAAATGCTACACATATGCTGGAGGTGCTACACATTCGCTAAAGTTGCTACGCATTCGTTGGAGATGCTATGCTACCTTTACACGCTACGTTTTCACCTATAAGCTAAACCTCACCTCAACAACAAACTGGTTGATCGATCCAAGCTCCAGTAAGTTTAAAAAATCCAATGAAGGTAAGGAGTAAGGTATGGAAGGTTGTATCCTGCGAATTTGAATCCCTTTCATTTTTTATAAACAGACATGTGCATGAAAACGTAAGTTTGCAAAGAACATAATAGTCTTCTATCTGAGTCTGTCTTCCAGTTTATTGTTATGGAATTAGAGGAGACAAGTGATCTAGATCTGCAGAGAGGCTCACTATATAGAGTGCTTATTTTTTTGTGAAAATAAAGGAGAAGGCAGTGATATTGATCTTGAGATTGATTTACCCTGCATCAGCAACTGGAGGACAAATAAAATAATAGGTGGGATGACCTTTTATATTTTTTGCACTGTTCAGGAAAAACAAAAATTCTTGATGACTTAAGGGGTACACAAGGGTTAAATGGATGTACGATAAATGATAGAATCATGGATGTTGGTTTGGAGATGGGTTGTTTAGTCACCCTACTTTCCGACGGGTCCTCACATTAGAGAAATTTTGAGGTCTAAAATAGGCCTCAAAACAAAAATGTACAACCAAAATAAACTTTATAATAACCAGTAGGATTCAATATGATGATTTCAACCATGGGGGATGATTCACCATTTTAGAGTAAAAAGGTCACAAATAATAATAAAAACTAGTTTTACAACACGTATTTTCAACTTATCCCCCTACAGTTTTACTCAAATTTTGAGTAAGAGCACTCATTGGATGCAAAATAAAATTCCTCATCCAAGGACTACCCATGTTGCATACTTTGATGGAACCTACTACACGAAAAAATAGAAATACATGAAAAAGTGTGACTGCAATCATGTTTTTCGTGTATTTCTCATTTTTCGTGTAGAAGGGTCCATTGAAAGCATGGAACATGGGTACTCCTTGGATGAGGAATTAAATTTTTCATCCAATGAGTGCTCCCACTCGAAATTTGAGTAAAACCACAAGGATATAAGTTGAAAATATGAGTTGAAAAATTAGTTTTCGTATTTTTCCCTCTAAAATTTGATGATGTAATATAATATTATGTTATTATTTCCACTATTATATTATAATATTCCTTAGGAGGCCCATTTTAGACCTCAAAATTTCTCTAATATCTCATCACTTTTTATTTATTTAACTTCTCAAAAAGCCTTTGATTCCTCATGGTGATTTCAATGAGCGATGATTCGACCCCAAACTTGCTTGCGCTTTAATTTCCAATCTATAAAAGTTTCAGACCCACTTTTATAGATTTTAAGGTTTCTCCTTTTATCCTGAAAGGTTAGGATTTTATACAAAATAGAAATAGAACTTTTGAAAATGGATTGTTATATAAAAATTTTCCTATTCCCTACATCCAAAAAGGGATTGTTATTTTTTGTAGGAAATGTAAAAAGTAACCTTTGCCTACAACACCTTGCATTAAATAACTAGGGTGCTTGAATTCCTTACCCTTACAACTCTTCATTCTTCTTCATTTGGGATTCCATCTTGATACTAACGTAGACCATGGTCTCCTTCATTATCTCATGCATATTTTCACATTAACACCCTCTAGGAGGAGGATAGCTAGCCATGGCATGATTTTATCTAGGAATTTCCAAAATCCAAGACTCCAAGTATTGTCAGAATTAAGACTACCACCACACAAGAAAATGAAAAAACAAGAAGATTGGAGGGACACAAAATTTTTGAGTATTTTACAAGGCCAATAAACTCAAAAATCACTTTAAAATCCAAATAGAAATTAAAAACTAAAATTACAAACTTATCCATAAATTTTACAAGGAAAATAGGTTCATTACCATCCATAGGTGACTTATATTTTTTCCTCTCTCCCCACATCAGTGTTTAATTTATGGATGATATTTGAAAACAATATAATTTATTGCACTTTTCAATATTTACTCAAGAATGTTCATCATTAACCATTAACTAATAGAGTACTAAGAATGTTAATTTTTTTAGGGTTAGAAGTCTCTATTGTAGATAAATGCATTTTAAAACATTTTTCAAACATTTTCACATGGTATGATTTTATGAACATTTTCACATTGCCTTACTTCACTAAAATGCACGCTCGGGCTTCATTTCTTGGCCAATATGATTGAATCAAATTGTATACTATTCAATTAGTAACAATGTAAACTATCAAACGAGAATTGTAGTGAGTACCTGTCTTTTTTAGGTAGAAAAAAAATCATCCGATTTTGAAAAATGTAAATTTAGAGTGCACATTTTTTTTTATCATATTTTTGACACTTTAAATTTTCTTATGTATCAAGTATGAACATTTTTTTAAATATTAATGATTTTCATGTTGATTTGAAAAGTGTCAATGCAACATCAATCCCTTTTTTAGAGGGTTTATTTTTTACACTTTAAATTTTCTAATGTATTAAGTGTGGATACTTTTTTAAAATTTTGGTGAGTTTCATACGGATTTTGAAAAGCATTAACATTTGTTCTGAAGGCATATTTTTTACACTTTAAATTTTCTTATGTTTTAAGTATGCACAAATTTTTTTTAATGTTGATTATTTAACCATTTTTCTAGTTGTGTTATTCCTCTTCTTTTTCGTCCTAAGATGTTTATTTTTGAAGGGTTTTCCAAACATGTTTTTTTTGGTTTTTCTTTGCAATTCTTTTTTTATAATGAATTTTTTTTTTTACAAAATTTTTAAAAAATCATAACATTAATATTTTGAGTTTAGGATTTTATATATTTATATATCATTAATTAAAACTTCAATACACATAAAATAATTGCTAGTAAAAATTAATAATTTTAAACACTAGAAAAAAAATACACATTTAGCATATAGATATAATTAAAAAAATACGTGTTTCACGACCTTTTCGCTAAAAATGACATGTTAAATAACTGTTTTTTTTTATGAAAGAAATTGAAAAATAACAAACTTTAGGAAATTTTTATGAATTTTATATATAAAGATGATGACATTTAGAGTTTTTTTTTTTTTTCCAAAAAAAATGATTCAATAAAATTTGAAGTAAAAATAACAAAAAAATTGTTAAAAACAATAAAACATACAATTTAAAATTAAAAAAAAAAAAAAAAACAGAACATAATCCTTAAAAATAAAAATAATAAAACATAAAAAAAGGCAAAAACAATGAAAAAAAAAAACATTAAAAAATTCAAATTGAAAAAAAAATAATTGAAATCAAAATAAAAACATTAAAAAACACATAAAATCAATAAAAAATAACTATAATTTAATTTGATTTGATTTAATTAAAAAAATTCAAAAATAAAATAAAAATAAATTAATAATAATAATAGTTCAAAAAAATTATTTACAAACATTAAAATTAAATAAATAAATTATTTAATTAAAAATTGTGGTCTCCTGCCCAGCCTGAGCACCCAACATGCCCTGGGTAATTGTTAGGTCTCCTTAATTTGTCAGATTGGCAAGGGAAAATGAACAGGGGTAACATCAGACTAGTCTTTGGAGTCCTAGGACCTAGCCTTCCTGAACTCATAGAGGGCTCTCTCTATTTTGTGCAAAGGATGTGAACTTATTTGCTTTTAGGGTTTGATTTTAGGCTAGTTGTTAAGTTTAGGGTTTGTTTGATTGTTTTGGTTGGCGTATATGATCAAGTAGAATAGATGGAATGAGAATATTGTCAAGTCATTTGGGCTATGGAGTCTACAAAAGGTCATGGAAAGTTCAACAATGAATTAGGGTGCATCATAGGGAAAATCTAACATGGTCAAATGGATCTTCAAGGTTTTTGTGAGATGAAATGAACATCAAGTTTGTGAACATGGTAGGTGTAAAAAGGCAGTTAAGAATCCTTGAAAAAAATACCTTTAAACCAGAATGGTCTTAAATACTACTCAAGATAAAGAAGTAATCATAAGACAGGGCAAACCAATAACTCTTTGATTAAACTCAAGCAAGTAAGCATTTGATACAAATAATCCAGTGAACTATAGAAGGCAAGAAACTTTTATAACTTCTACTGATTTCACCTTCAAAGTTTAGAAAACATTTAAGATAACATATAACATAGATCGAAGAAGAGGGAACTCCTAAACATCATTGATCAAGCTATAAAGACCTTTAAAGAAACTTTTCAAGAATGGACAAAGGACATTATCAAAACATAACCTCTTTGGCAAACTTAATCATTGATACTTCAAAGGAATACTTCAAGAAGAGTGTTTAAGTAACATCAAACAAGCAGGGCTAACCATAAAAGATATTTGATATCTACTGTAATGAACCGTTCATGAAATAAACAAGCGTAAGTGGGTCTAGAGAGCAGCTAAGAATTCTCTAAACTAACCTAGCAGAGGAAAACATAAAGGCAATGAGGAGAAATAGAGCTAAGGTACCTCTGAACAATATTTCTTAGTCTAAAACTTTTATCCTACTGCAACATAGAAAGATGTAACAAAATGATACATAAGGAAACAAGAACTAAATAGAGACACATCACCATCAACCATGTTCATGGATCCTGCAAGCAAGCCTTCTCCTTCATCAATCAAAACAAGCCATTCACAAATTCCACCACACCAATTTCTTCCTCAATCTCCAAAGATAAACCATGTATTTATCTCAAGAGTCATCAAATGCCAACACAATACATTGAGGCCCTAATACTCTATTTATATAGCAAAGGAGGGAAAAAAACCCTAACTAGGGTTTGAAAATGTCATAAATAGTCATAAATGTCATTTATGCCTAAGAGACCATGCAAGGCCCAAGGCATAAAATATCTCATCAAAATAAATGAAAAAATAACTCCTAACACCTAAATTTGGAGTGATTTTCCCCAAAAAAACTCTAAGACGTTTTGGCCAAAAACACAGCACAGAGTTCTGAACGCGTAGTGCCTGCACAGGAAAACCTGGGTCCACTTGCATCAAATTTTTGATGAACTTCCTGATGTCAGAATTTTCTCTGTGATGGCCCGCTGGAAAGCCTATTGAGTCTACTTTCCAAAATTTCCCTTGGTTTTCTAATTGGGTTCTATTAACATGTCCAAAAATTAAATATCCCAAAGCTTCTCAAGGTGTAGCACCTGCCCTAAAAATGAGGCAGAAAGGTGAAATTTGGGGTGTTTTTGACCCTTTTGGAGGACGAAATCAACTCCAAATGATCTAAAATTTGGTGACCATGTTGTACTTGAGCTGAGGATTCCAAAAATGCAAAGTTTTCTTCCTGAGGATGCTTTAGGTGAAATCATAGCGCCAAGGGTGTTGCGCCTTCAGGCCTCAAATTTAGCCAAAAACCAAAATTTGTCAAAAAGTTCCCAAAATTTGTAGATATCTTCCTCATGGGGTCTGGGATGTTTGTAGAGAAGCATTAGCTAGGTTTTCAAGTCTTTCTTTTCATTTTTCCTCCTTATTCATTGTTCTTTGACTGTTATCATCGTCATTGGTTTCTGTTTCATTGTTTTCTGCATCACTGTTTCCCTCTTTACTTTCATTTTCTTCATTGTTGTTTTCCTTAGTGGCATTCGCCTTACTGACATTTTTAGATTTCTTCCTTTCAAATCCTAGGACTGTAAATGAAATTGACATGAAGGGATGGTGAAATGGCAACCCCTTCTGCTGATATGTTTATTCTTTGTTTTGTCAACCCTAGGATTGATATGTAGTGAGGTGGGGGGAAGGTAAATCAGATGGCAGTTTTTAGGCTAATGAAGGAATGAGTAAGTGAGGGGATTGAGTGCTATGAATGAGATAGGTCTATGGACAGCTTGAGGTGGGTGAGAAACTCCAAACAGTGTGGTCACATTTTTATCACTGATTTTCCTCTATAGGGAAATGGAGTGAACGACAAGCAGTGATTTCTAGCTTAGGTCTTAGGGCTTCTTGTTAGGGTTTCCTTTCATTCATTTAAAACATCAAATATGCTTGAAAATTGGTTTAGGGCATCTAATTACCCCTTAGCCTTACTTTAAAACCCTTGATAGCAGCTTGAAGGTATTTTTAAATGCTTTTGGGCATTTGCACGAGAAGGAGGAGCTTCAGGCCGAAAGCGTAGCGCCTGCACGCAGATTCAGGCTTCCCTGCCCAACGCATAGCACCTGCATGTAGATTTGGGCTTCCCTGCCCAACGTGTAGTGTCTGCACGCGTATTTAGGCTTCCCTGCCCAACTTGTAGTGCATGCACGTGTTTCAGGCTAGTCGGGTTGTGAACGCGCATCACCTACACGCGTTATGGGCCTGTCGGGCTCTCCTGGGCGAACGCGCAGTGCGCCTCTGAATGTGCAGTGCCTGCCTCTGAACGCATAACGCAGCGCAAATTTTCACAGGGAATTCCTCTGAATGCGCAGCGCTACCCTAAACATGCAACGCCACAAAAATTTTCCCATTTTGACTTAAAAACTTAAATTTCTTCTTTCATTGAAAACTTCAACTCTCTGCAAGTGAGCCATGATTTATGAGAAGTGTGCAATGAATTCTATGGGCTTTTGAATTTATTTTTAACCTTTGATAAACTATTTTCTGAGGTTTTAAGCCTTTTTTCTCCTTTGCTGACATCTCTTTATGCCATTACCTGCAGGTTGATGAAGTGATGAATTTTGATCTTTCTTTTGGTCAAGGAGGCATGATATGTTTCTTTTGACACCTTTGTGATGATTGCACTCAACAACAACTTCACTTTCTTGAGCATTTCTTTTCTTGCAGCATGGATTTGAACTTACCCCTTTTTCTCATTTAGGCATGACATCCTTTTAAATAATTTTGGTAGGCTTTCTCAGAGCAGTATTATCAAAACCTTCTTCAGTCTCCACCATGGAGTTTTAAATCCTCTTATGTTTGGCAGGTGACTAAAAACCTTGGCTTTATCCTTCTCACTGATACTCTTTCATCTTTGTTCTACAGGTTTTGCTTGCGTCACTTCGGAAAACTCTGGAATGCCTGCACACATCAGCAACTTCTAAATCTTCCTCTGCTCCCATTTTTGCAATTTATCAGTGTCTTGGCATACTGCTAGACCTTCAAGCTCAAAGCCCTAATTCTTCTACAAGGCCAAGTGTTTTTTTCTCTTCTTTGTTGAAAGATTTCATCCTCTGTTATGTTCCTTACTGATTTCAGGTTCATCAGCATCTTCTTCATTTACATTTTCCTTACTACCCTCATTGTTTGTTTCTTCATTATTATCTCTTTCAATGGTATCTTCTTTATTGTTCTTTCCCTTACTACCACAGTCCTCCATTTCTGACATTTTGACCATTGTTGCCTTTAAAAAAAACCCTAGCTCTGCTTATGAAACTGATTTGGAAGAGGGTAAATGGAAAGGCAATTTTTACAAGTAATGAAGTAGAAGAATGAGGGTGTAGGTTTTTAGGCTAAATGAGAGGCTAGGGAAACTTGATGACAACCTTAGCTGTGCAAAGAACCCTTTGATTTAAATAATATGCTTCAAAGGAAGATGGAGTGAGGTTGAAACAATGACTTCTATTTTAAACACCTAAGGTTTCAACTTCTTTTGACTTCCAAATCATTTAACAAGCTTGAAAATGTGTTTTAGAACCTGCACATACCCTTACCAGCACCTTGGAAAACCTTGGAGTAAGTTTGAAGAGATTTTTAATTGATTTGAGTGGTTTCAAGGCTTATAAGGCCTTCCTGGGTGAACGGGCAGTGCTTGAATGAGGTGTCGGGTCGGGCAAGTTGGATCAGTACCTTGTGCCCAACGTGTAGCACCAAGGCACATCGCCATCTCCTGAACGCGTAGCGCCAATTTGCAGAGGGCATTTGAAGGCCTTCCCTGTGTCCAAATTGGGCCCATGATATCTCGTTGGAAATATTATCCTGTCAGTTTTCCAAATATACCCATTTTTTGCTGATTGGAGTTGATTTGACATGTCAAAAGTTGATTCTACCAAGACTGCTAAAAAAGTATTGAATGATGGTGCATAAATGCAGAGTGCTGGTGCAGGAAAATTTCGGAGGCCTTCCCCAACTCCAAATTTATCTCATGATATCTCATTGGAAATATCTTCCTGACTAGTTGTCATTTGATCCATCAAGCAAGTCATTTGGACAATCCAGCTATGAGAAAACCTAATTTTCCCAAGGTTACTCCAGAAGTGCAACAATTCTCATGTAACACTTGTATTTTTGACATTGCTCCAAAACCATGATACCTGTGTAAAATCTGAAGTAGGTTTTTCTTCTTGGACATATGATGGACAGAAACCTCACTCATGTTTGTGAAATTCATCTTTTTTTGGTCAAAAACATAGTTTTAAGCAAAACTGGAATGAGTGACAAATGGCTCGACTCTTGGAATGAATTCTTGGAAAATGATGGAGGCATGATGTTTATGAGTTGGTATGACTTTATGCTTGCTGATATGACTTATCATATGGATCCTCTGCTCCCATGCCTCTTTTCCATAGCAAACCCTAGCTTAGTTTGAAGAGGAAATTAGGGTTTGGTATAGGCAAAACAGGGGATTTAGGACTGCCTTGTAGAGGGAAGGGAATGAAGGGGTGTTAAGGCTTGTCTAAATTCTTGGGGAAATTTTCGGGGATAGGGATAGATGTTAGAGAGTATGGGAAAGTGGAATTTCAAGGATGAGTGAAGGGAAAGGGTCCAAAAGGGAAAAACACAAGCCTAGTCTCAAAAAGTGTCAAATTGTAGCAATAGGATAGGTTTTCTAAAAAATGATGAGTTTGAGGTATAGGAGTGATGGGAAGTGTTTATTAATGTATAATAAGGATAGGGGAAGGTGTAAGAGCATCAGGATACAAGCCTTATTGGTGATTTAACCATGGAAGTCATGAAACCAAGAAAAAATCCCTCAAAAACCCTAGTCATCTACAACAACAAAGGTAGGTAAAAACACATAAGAAATTTTTTAGGAGCAGCAAGGTGACCATGGAATGGCAAGCTGGTGGAATAATGAAACTTTGGTTTAAGGATAATGAAGGCAGTGAGATTTCTAAAATTCACAATATTCATGAATCTTGTTTTTAGAAATCTAGGATCAACATTTAGTCATCTATAAATAGCAAAATTACTGATGACTAACAGTAATGACAATTCGATTTCGGGAATCGAATTGCCACAGCCCATGTCATGTTGGGCTGTTAGGTTGGGCGGGGGGCCACGATTTTTTATTTATTTTTAATTTTAAAGTTCTTTAAATGTTTTAATTTTTATTTTATTTCTATTTTTTTATGTGTTATTTTTAATTTAATTTAATTATAATGATTTTTTTATTGATTTTATGTGTTTTTTAAATTTTTATTTATTTATTTTTATTTCATGTTTTTTTCAATTTAATTTTTTTGAATGGTTTTTTTAATAGTTTTAATGTTTTTTTTAATTATTATTTATTTTTATTTTTATTATTTTTCAAGTTTTTTTTAATTAATTGATATATTTTTTTAAATAGTTTTAATGTTTTTTTTTAATTATTATTTTTATTATTTTTTACCTTTTTTTTTATTAATTGATTTTTTATTTTTATTTTTACAGATTTTTTTTCTTTTAACTTCAATTGTTGTCATGTTTCGATAAAAAATTCATAAAATTTGTTATTTTCCTATCTTTTTTATTGAATTTTTCATTAATGTGTGTGTGTGTGTGTGTGTGTGTCATTTTTAGCAAAAGGTCCTACAAATATTTTAAATGTATTGAAGTATTAATTAATGATATTTAAATATATAAAAAAATACTAACCTCAAAATATTAATGTTGTTATTTTTTTATTTTTTATTTTGCAAAGGAAATTAAAATTTGTATTATAAAAACGTTGCAAAGAAAAACAAAAAACACATATTTGTAAAACCCTTAAAAAACAAATGTCTTAGGATGAAAACCAAGAAGAGGAATAAGATAACTTGAAAAATGGTTAAATAATCAACATTTCAAAAAAAAATGTGCATACTTAGGACATAAGAAAATTTAAAGTGCAAAAAATATGTCTTTCCAAATATTAAAAATAATAATAATTAAAAATAAACATTTAAAAATCAATAAAAATAAATTAATTAATTAAAATTTGTGGACCCCCGTTCACCCCAGTGGTCCAACAAGCCCCTGTGTTGTAAGAAACATAGCGCAGCGCTCGTTGGGCTAGGCAAGGGACCACAATTTTTATTTATCTATTTTTTAATTAATTATAATGTTTTTTAATTATTTTTTTAATTGTTTCTAATTTTTTTTTCAACATTTTTATTATTTTTTATGTTTTTAGTTTTATTTTAATGTTTTTAAATGTTTTTTTTTTTATTATCTAATTTTTTTTATGCCTTTTTTCTTTTTAATCTTAAAAAAATATTAAATTGCGTTTTTTGGAAATATTTTGTATTCTCATTTTTTTTAAAGATTTTAATCTCTTATAATTTAAATTGTTTTTAATGTTTTTCTTTTGTCTTTTTTAATATTTGTTTTTTTGTCATGGTTTTTAATTTTTTATGTTTTAATAAATATTTTTATTTTTATTTTTTTTCGTTTTTCTTTTTTATTTTTCTTATTGCTTTGATTTTTATTTTATTTTTCTGTCATGTTTTTTATTTTATTTTTTTAATATATATTTTTATTTACTTGTTAATATTTTTTAAATTTTTATGTTTTTTTTCAATGTTTTAATTTTTGTTTTCTTTTGTATTTTTCATTTTTATTTTTCTATATATTTATTTATTGCTTTATTTTATTTTACTTTTTCCTACAGAGACCGTATCAATCCTTGACTAGAAACTTGATCACATTATATGTCAGTTTGATATTGATTTTAAAGTTTTCGTTAGAATGGATCGAGTCTGCCCCCACAATCTGTCAATTTCATAGTTGGTCTTTAAGTTTTCATTATAATGGGTCGATTTCGTCGATACTGTGTGTCAATTTGATGACTAATTTTTAAATTTTTACTACAATACGTCAAGTTGTCTTAGGCTAAGATTTTAAAGTCGTTATACTTTTAGCATTAAAAAAAATATACTCTTGGTATAATGGCTCTCTCATTTCGGTGTTCATTTTTAAAGTTTTTTTGGTCATAAGAATTTTCCATAATGAAATGGTTGAAATATGTTGAAGACTTGAGGATTTTTGTAGTCATGGTCTTTGGTTTTAATTCCATGGTTGAAAATTTGTCAAAATTTAAATGTTTTTTCTGAATCGTGATATTTTATCTTTAATGTTATGGTTAAAAAGAGTTATAAGTCTTTTATATTTAACACCATGGCTGAAAATTGTTGTTATTTTAAGGCTTTTCAGAGACTTGATATTTTATCTTTAATGTCATGTCTAAAAATTGTTGGAATTTAAAGATTTTTCGGAGCCATGATATTTTATCCTTAGCTTCATTGCTAAAAAATGTTGAAACTTTACCTAAAAAAAGTCATTTTTCCAACATCAACACTTTTTGTTTTCATGATGTTTTTTACATAAAAAAAAATTGGTTTTTTTTTCTTTTAATGCCATTTTTAAAAATTTACCTCCCCCAAAAAAACGTTATTACAACATCAATAATTTTTCATTTTCAGGTTGTTTTTCATGTTTTTCGAGTTTTTTTTTTTTGCTAGAGTCTCGTTTTGAGTTTACATTTCTTGTTTGATAGTTTACGTTATTTAGTGATTACTAGTCCCGGTGTGTATTTATTTAAGGAACAAAATCCCTACCTTTTACCCTATAAAATCAATCCAATTTAAAGTATTCATGCACAACATAAATTTAATGAGGATGAGTTATTGTCCACCTAAATTTAATGAGGATGTACTCCATGCTATGTGAGAAGGCATGTTCTGCACACATTCCAATGGTCTCTTTGGTGATGTATAAATAGGAAGAGACTTCTAATTTGTAAATCATAAAACATTGGTGATGTTGTCATATTTTTTACACATATTTTTTATTTATTTTTCAACATAGAGTAGAGGAAACATACCCTTATTTTTCATATTTAGCCAATGAAAAATGTTGTACACTCTAATTGTAAAATTGGTTGGAAGATTAAAAGGTACAATTATTTTGAAATTGTCCATAAAATTAAACATCTATGTGGGGAGAGAGGAAAAATTATAGGTCACCTATGGATGGTAATGAACCTATTTTCCCTGTCGAAAATATGGATAGGTTTGTAATTTAGTTTTTTGTTTCTATTTGGATTTTAAAGTAATTGTTTAGTTGATTGATCTTATTAAATTCTCAAAAATGATTTGTCCCTCTAATCCTTTTCCTATTTTATTTTTCATGTGTGGTGGTAGTCTTAATTCTGACAACACTTGGAGTCTTGGATTTTCGAATTTCCTAGATACAATCACGCCATGGCTAGCTATCCTCCTCCTAAAGGTTGTCATAGTGAGGAGATGAGACACCTAGCCAGTGAATTGGAAGGCCAGCATAAGGCCATGGTCTATATTAGTACCAAGATGGAGTCCCAAATGAAGAAGAATGAGGAGATGAAATTAGGGTAAAGAATTCAAGGACCCTACTTATTTAATGCAAGGTATAGTGGGAAACATTCCATTGATATTAAAAGGTACAATTATTTTGAAATTTTCTTTTGATTACTAACTCTCTCATGTCTAAGGTTTTGAATCATCAAGATTCATTTTTAGGGTGATTAATCTTTAAATTAAATCAACCCTTGTCCTAAATTTTATTTAATTTGGTAAATCCCTGTCCTTTTTTATATTTAGGGTTTGTTGATGTTATGATGAAACCCTATATTTTTAGGGTTTGATAAATTAGGGTTATGAAAAAAACATTGTAATAGTTAATGTGAGATCCTAAGAATGAAACCTAGGTGTATATGTTTATGTATGATTGAAACTCTAATTTGGTTAAGTTTTTGCATGTTTAATATTAAATTTTGATGATTATATCGAGGGTTTACAACAAAACTCTAGTAGAAATTGTTATAAGATTCTAGAAACGTTAGATGTAAAATGTTTTCACTATAATAGTGATTAGTTTTTAGTATCTAAAGTATAGTTTGATTAATGAGTTTGTGTCAAAAACCCTAGCAAAAATAGTTTTGAAGGTCTAGGGTATGAAATGTGCAACACTTGTTGATTTTAAACCTAAATAGGTTTAGTTTTAAATATTTAAATTTGATTTCTTACTAAAGTTTTGGTAAACATAGATGATTCCATTGTTGTGACGTGCTAACCATATATTGATAACGTTAACTTCATTCTCTTGTATATATATGTTTGTGCTTGGTTGTACTTGTTGTTGAAGATTTGCAGGTACATAGACTTCAAGATGTTGAAGATGCTTACCTATCTCAAACGTGTTTATGACTTAATGTTGAGCATGATGGAAAGAGGGATCTGTAAGAATCTTAATGACATTGAAAATTAATATATGACATTGTTCCCAATTAATGATATAAGGAATGTTGTTCCAAAGTTGAGGTTCTCTGATGATATGATTATGCGAAATAAAAGGATTGTATGGTTGAGTTTTTGATCGACTTGTCCCCTAGTAGAGAAGAAGTTTGGATAAAGAATATTTATATCTCCCTAGTTCAGAGGAAGAACATATTGTGATAGCTACTATGAGGACCACGGAAACAGAATGAATATTTTTGAATAGTTAAATCAATACAGATTGTTATTCTTGTTTAATGAAGTTGTGAACAAGAATTGGATGTTTTGGGAAGTGTCGAGGTTGATTTTGGTGTTGCTGGAGAATTTGAACAAGGAAGCCTCCATAGAGATGTGTTTGGACATTGTGATGACCTAAGCAACATCAGAATGATTAAAGACCTTGAATTATTGTGCTATCATAAAAAAACATATGCATTGGAAGATCGAAATTAGTTGGGTTCGTGAAGCTATAGCATGTGCCAACAAATGACCAAGTAGCTGATGTGTTGATGAAATATCTTCCCTACAAAAAGTTAGTTTTGGGAGCATGCTTAGATTGGTGTAGATGTTGATCTCTTCCTGAAAATTCGGTGTATTGATAAATGTCTCTGATTTGGTTAAGAGGGAGAGATGAAGTACCATAAAATTGCATGTATGATGGTACTTGGGAGGACATCATGGCCTAGTTAATATTGAGATCTAAGTTGATGTCAAAACCCTATAGGGAGGGTATGAGTTGGAGATCTAGTTTCGTGTTCGTGTCAGAGCATGGAGGCATAGATGGTATCTATATTTTATTAGATTGACACTAGGGCTATATTTTTATGATACCTATGGTGGAAAATTCCTAGATGACACCTTATTCCCTATTGGAAGGATACCTTGGTAGTTACGGTATCCCTAGCATTATGTATGTTGTTCTACTCTTCTTAAGATAAAATTGGGGTCAACCATTTTCCGATCAAACAACTATGAATACCTCCATAGTTAAGAGGGGGTGTTGAGAAATGTAACTAGTATCAGTCTTCATAATTTTATTTGAGTTATGATGTAATATATTTGTCAAAAAGAAAGAAAAGACAAATTATATAAAATAAAAATTATTTATAAGCATGGGTTTCATGCTTTATTTATTTTATTTCTAGGTCAAAACCTTTGTTGAAGGATTCTATGGTTTGTGTCATAAGTCCTTGTCCATGTCATCATGTAATATACACTTCTTGGGATTTGTATGTCAAGAAAGAAGTTTATTTTTGAGTCAAAATTCTATTTTATGCCTCCTCCACCAAGTCGGCCTACCCTCCAGTCAAGTCGGCCTCATTGAAGGAATTAGACTTCACAAAATGACTATAAAAGAAGTGCTACTAGACCTCGTTTGATCATCCAAAAAAGAAATTTTGATCTGTAGTTGCAAGAGGGAGAAAGAAGTGTGAAATACCTAGAAAAGGAGATAACCCTAATGAAGAAGAAGGATACACTTTTCAAGAAAAAGGAAGTTGAAATTCTCTATGTTCTGACACATGTGCTTGTTTTTGGGTTGCTACAAGAGGAGTGAAGCTGCAGATCTATAGTAGGGCCAAAAATATGAAGCAGGAGGTCTGAAATATGGGTTTGTTGCATGATTGAAGCAATTTGACTAGAGTTGGTTGTTGAAGTTGGACTAATCATCTTAGGAGGATGACTTGGTAGATTGGAGGAGGTATTTTGGTCTAATCAAATGTCTTGGTTATCTCATTTGATTTGGTTCTAAAGGAAAAGAAAAGAAGAGAATTTTTGGATTTTCCCCTAGAAGAGGGGTTTTAGCCCTGGTTGAGATCCTATATCTTCTATCTCTATTGTGTTTGCCTTCATGTACTTATGTTTTTGATAGTTTCTTAATGATAAGAAGATAAACTAAGATAATAAGAATTCAAAGATAATCATAAGTAACTATCAAGATAAGAACATATCTTATGCCATTAAAGTTTCTAACATATCCAACAAGAAACATATTATGTTAATGAAATAGTTCATTGACATAGCATGAATGAAATAACATATACCGTAAACATTTAAAGAATAGTCTCACGACATCCATGATACATGCATGAAGGTATGTTGGCTCTGAGAGCTTCTAATCATTAAATGAAAGTTCCAAGTATACAATACGATGATATGAAACTATTCCCAATAGTGGAACATGCAGATACTACTTGCTTCTCCAAAGAATGATACTCAGTCATATGATAGACTAGAGAAGCCAAGGCTACCATCTCAAGTGCCAAGCCTTATGTTTGAGTTATGAGGGCCTATTTATAACTATTGAATTTTGGGAAAAGATGGGGTGAGTTTCCCATAGAACCTATAAGTCCTAAATACCAAGCCCTATTTCCCCAATGGAAACAATATTAATTCGGCATGAAATATATATATATATATATATATATTTGAAATAAATTTGAAGCCTTCCCTCTAAATTATCTATGTCTTCCAAATTTCAAAAGGCACCTATTCAATTGCCAAACCTATATACATATTCTCAATTGGTTGATATACAAAAGCACACTTGTGTATGGTTGGGATGTCTTATGTGACTCTGAGGTTTCGATGGCAATTAGAATGGTTTATTTCTTAAGTTCGGATGACTTTTGGCACATTTATGATGGCTCATGGTCATAACTCAATTCGGATCAAATAAACACAAGTTTGGCTCATTGATAGAAATAGTTTGATGGAAATTAGTTCTGATGGGTTCCACAGGCCTCTCGCATCTTCAGGATTATTCTTGTTCACGCTACATGATTACTCAAGCTATAATATTATGCTCCTGGGAATACATTCTCTCGCATGATCTATTTACTTTGTTCCTTTGGCCTGCTTACATTAGAAGATTGGAAATTGCTCAGATTTTGACATCACATCATAGTTATGAGTTATGTGTTTTTTTTTCATCTACATAACTAGTTTAACTTATGACTCACATATTTATTAGATATGGTTTTGTTTTACAGTGATTATATATATAACTCTCATATTTATTGGATAAGGTCTCGATATGATTGCATATAGTCTCACTCCTTATTACAATATTTTGCATATATAATTGTCTCATACATACATACATGACTTCTCTCTATTATGTCTATCTCATGCATGCATACATGAATACTCTCTATTATCACATGACTATATTATATGCTTTACAAATTGGCATCTCTATGATATAGTAGCCATCAATTCAAACAGTTCCCCTGTCGTCATATGTACAATTCTTCCCAGTTATATGTATGGCATACTTACATTCAAAATCAGTAATGGTATTTATTTATGGCATCACACATATATATTGCAACAATAGTGGCATATATGGTTTTCCATCAATATTCAGTTATACATGGACTGTTCTTATCTCTAAGACCTTGCATCTAGTAATCCTGAAGAAAAACCCTAATAAATTTCAGACATATATATAGAGACCCTATTGACTGACATGTTTATAAGTTATGATCAATGGCATGAACCTTGAAGAAGTCTTGGGAGTATAACTTTGATGATTGACAGTAATAGCTTCTTGAGATTATGATATGTATGTTGTTAAATATTTCATCCCTAGGAGGTTAGATATAATGATGTATCTCTCTATTGATGTACTTTGTATCTCAACTGAACAATTGATGAATTCTAATAAAAGAAGAAGAATTGAATTTTGGGTTTTACCCTTTATGGGTTTCTTCCCTAGTCTTCAACCAAATTTCAGTGTCTCTTTGTGTGTATGATTTTCTTTTGATATTCCTTTTATTTTTTCGTTGCATTACTAATTATTTTGTTCTTTCTACATAATTGAATATGATGTAATGTTGTTATAATGTTGTGGGTGAATTAAATGTGTAAATGATATAATGCAATTATATTAAGCAGAGAACAATATAGCCCTAAGAGAAAATTAACATGGTATCAAAATTGGGCTAGAAGAAAATTCATTGAGATCACCCCCTTTGAAGATACCAATGATGAAGAAGTGAAGAAGTTGGATACCTAAAATATTTTTAAGGTTTTATGGAAATCCTAGGAAACTCTTAATCCTTCATTAGAGGTTAGGGTTTGTAATAAAACCCTTAGAGCATTCTTGGATATGGTAAAATTGAAACCCTATAGTTAAATATCCATGATATGATATGATCAATGAAAAGCCTATGTTCTTACAATTCAAAGATATGGAAACCTAGGTGCGGCCTTCATATGAAAAGAGGAGATTGAATTTTATTAATATCATGATATTAGGGTTTGGGAGAAAGCCTTGTTGCATATCATGAGATTAGGGTTTGATTAGCTTCCACATGCAAAGAAAAAAAATTTTGTTTATGGCGATAGGGTTGGAGCGCAGAACCCTAGGCTATAGATGCACACTTGATATGGTGCTTTGTGCGGTTGGAGAGCTACAACAACACCTAAGGTCACTAGCTCCATGTAGTTGTGACCTAAGATATTTTTGACTATTGACTTTGGCCATTGACCGCAAGCTTGGAAATTGTGATTTGGATTATATTTTTATATTGGGCTCATCTCTTAGATATTGTTTGGTTGGTTTTGTTGGATGGTCTCTTGAAGACTCAGTATACCCCTATATGGGCTAGTCTCAATTTGGCTTGGATACTGGTGTAGAAAATATTGAAGTCATCATTGATATATAGTGATGATTCTTGAAGGTTGGTTCAAGAGAGATTTGATCACCTCCCATTAAAGTTAAGTACATTCTAGAATTATGCTACTTTTTTATGTCATCGCTCTTGTCTTAGCATTTAATTATGGCTTAGCCTTTATACATGAGTATTTGGCTATTTGAATGCTTCTAATTTCTTGACGAATATGTGATAAGCGTATCCTTCTTGAGGATCATCTAGATGAAAAATGGTGCAAGAAAAGAGAGTTGGTGCAATAAAAGGAAGCTAGAGCAGGAAAAAGAAACTTGATGCAAATTTATTTTGGGAACAAGTGAAATTTATTCTGAGTTTATGCGAGTTGCAAAGTGTATATGCTGCAAAGTATTAAGGTATCTGAATACTACAAGGTATATATAGTATATTGTTTTAGTGTTATGATTTAGTTGCAATGTTTAATGGCAAGATAAAACCTGAGGTATTTCAATAATATCACTCTCAGTAATAACTTAATTCACACATGTCAGTCACATACATATGTAAGTGATTTTGATTCCTCATACATGTGATATATTAGTAACAGTTAATATGATATCTATGATATTTGGCAGGAATTTAACCTATCACATGACCTTGTTGAATATCATAATTTTTTCTAAGATAAAGCAAGGATAAAGACATTGATTTTTGATATATGATAACTTGATATTATTGACAGTATGGTAACCCTAATGGAAATAGATGGTTGTAAGGTTGATACCGAGAATTTTCTGACTATCTTCTTGTTGATCTTGATAAGGTTTTGATAATTGTATCTTCTATGAGGGCTTAACAACATGGTGAATTTGACAATGTAACAAATGGATTTCTTGACTTGAAGGAGTTAGTACTCTGATGAAAAGTGTTTGTATAATGTGATAAAGAAGTGACATTGTGATCCTTGAAGTATGAAGATACACTTGTCATATGCCCTAACTATAGTGAACCTTTGATGAATGTTTGATGACATGTTCATATGTGACAATGAAGAAGTTGATGGTGACTTATCATGACTATGACAATTTGAGTCCATGATCTGACAATTTTGTTGATGCATGACATATGAAAAACATGTTGAGGTCTTGATTTAAAGAGGCTTCCCATTTAGAGGAAGAGACCCTTAATGGGATCCCAACACTTATTATCATTTACAGTGGATGATTAGAAGTCCCATGATTGCAAATTGAAACAAGTCTTCTAGACTTGGACTGATGATCATCTGACATTGCTAAAGGAATGATTTTTCTAATTAAAATTATGAGCTAACAAGTTCATTAATGAGGCTTACCCTAATTAATTTCAAGATCCATGCCTCATACAAAAATGTAGTAGAGGAATTCCTTGTTAAAGGAAAGTATATTTATCATAAACATGGTATGTTGAATTGCATTGATGGACTATTGTTATTGGATTTGTGGATCCCGTATCAGGAAAATGGATCTTTATATTCACTTTGAATTAGAAAGAGTTTGGTCATTATATATAGTTGGGACATAGACATCTTCATGGATTGAGAAAATTTAGAAATAACAGGCATGATTTTGACAAAAATTGAAAATTGTTTTTGGAAATGTTGGTTGCCCCTGTAAAGTTTTAGAATTTTGGGTGCCCCAGGTTTTTGATGGCGCTAAACCCATTTCCATCATTAGAAAATAATTCAAACACTCCTAAGGTCAGACTTTTTGAAAAAAAAGAGCCAAATTCTGACAAGAAATGATCATTTAGGCAAAATTGTCACTGTAGACAATGTTATTATAAATAGATACTTTCAGATTCTAATCCGAAATGGATGCTTAAAATTATAGTATCAATGAAAGTTGTCCAATGCTAACCATAACTTGTAACTTTGCAAGGAAAATAACGATATAAGTTATGACTTTGTAGGGGCAATGTTCAGCAACATTTAAACAAATATCACAATATCTCATAGTTGATAAATATCACAATTTATTTTTTTAACTTGTATTCCATATTTTTCTCAAGTCAAAGGCAACCTAGCAATGCTTTCAAGAAAATATATTTTACATGTACAATAAAAAATACTTCTTATATATTCCATTAACCATAAAATTTTACTATGAATTTCATACTTCATAAATTCATATATCCAAATTGCTTATGCCAAATTTTGATTCTATAGTAAATCTTGACAACTATTATCTATTCAACTTGTTTTTCTTCAAGTTATATGAGTTTTTTCACCATCTAGAATGGTTCACAACTGTAATATCCGTCTAGCTCTCGAATGTTGACTTAATGTAAAATGGGTACAACGATGGAAATGCCATGAAAATGGTGAAAGTAATTGCAATTATGTTAATGAATATTTACTAATAAAGAAATTAAAGAAGATGAAGATGCTTGGGAATGAGGCATCTAAAGAGACTATTGCCAAACAAAATTTCAATGGAGAATGAGATTGGATAATTTTTTCATGACAAGAATTTTAGATAAAATTTTAGATAAGCTTGATGGATAGGAGAGGAAGATCCATTAAGTTTCTTAGCTAAGGAAAGATGCTAAGCTTAGAAAATCTTTAAATACAATAGGAAAGAAAAATAGTTTTTATGGAAAAACCTAAGCAAATGGATAAAAAATTCCACAAAAACTAGACACAGCTAATAGAAACTTTATCATGAAGATAGAGTAATAAATACCCATTGAAGGAACCACACAGGTGGTGATCCTTGGCAAGTACTCTCAACTCTGGGGTGAACTGGAGAAAAACTAAAAACTATTTTTGGTTAGGTAGAGAGTAGGTGTTCGGTTCTTAGCTCGTTGGTGAACTAGAGAAAAATTGTTCTTGGTTGGGTGGAGAGCAGGTGTTCGATTTAGAAGTGACGCTATTCTGGTTTGATATTCTAGTTTGATTAATTGAGTTATGTTGTTAAGTCTTTTTATTTCATTCAAAACTAATTATTGATATGTATTATCTTAAGCACCGCTTGATTTAATTTATATGCCCTCTCTTACGAGAAAACAGAAAATTGAGGAAGTGGTAGTTCTGAAATGTGTAATGAGATAAAGAAAAAAAAGGTAGATTTTCAGCAAAGAAGGTCTATAATTATCGCAGTTGTTGTTAAGTGAGGTATTTCTTCTATATGTTGATGTATGAGTGAATACATAGTTTTTAAACATCTTGTTATTATGTAGACAATAAATGAATACCCGAAGAACGTGGTAAAACTTGAATGGGAATTTAAATGAAGGGGCTAATGGATTATAATAATTTCTTTTCATCGCTAGAATGATTCAATATGTGTGATATTTTGTAGTTTAATTTACTCATTTGCGAGAGCATTGAATTACCTGGAAAGCGTAATATCCACCCGTTCCTAGAATGACCGTGTTATTTCTCTAATTAAATATAAATGTAGTAGTAGAAAATTGAACCTAACAGTCTTGATGCTAGTATGTGGGTGATTGTTACTCAGGACGCATGAGAAAGTCCTAGAAACAAGCAAGTTATATTAAAATCCTTAGGATCGAACATGGGTGGGGCTTAACTCAACTGGGGTATGCTAGGTGAACTTAGGATTCCACTTCTTAATTACCTCGGTTAAGTTGGAAGGATATAGTGGAATGAGTAGAAGATTCCTATCCTTGGTGGATTACGGTTCTAATAACGAGTTTAATTCATGACTTGTAAGATCGACCAAGTTTGAATAAATGATACTGTCAAAAATAGAGAGCCTCTATTATATAAAGAGGATTGCCAATTAGCTATAAAGTGAACTCAAGTAACCAACTTTATGCCTCTACATCAATGACAAACTAAAATAACATGATGAGGTAAGTTATGGTCATGATAAACATGGTATACGATAAGTAAATTTAGCCATTAGCAGTGGTACTCTTGGTAAATCAGGTAATTCAAACCGACGATGACTTTGGTAGAGTGCATCGGTGATTATGGAAGGGATTCCCTGTATGTAAATTTCAGCCTGAGATTAGTTTGAATAGAGTAATTGAGAAAAGGAAAGGAGTTAGGAGAGGTATCCTCTTGGGCCATTAACCAGAAGTTAACATAAAGGAAAAAATCTGAAAATAGAGATATTGATCTATTCTAGAAATGAAGGAAACCGTACCGAGAACCCCCATTATTTTTTTTGTTGTTCTATAAAGAACTGATTGCATGCAGCGAACAGGGTAAGGTTCCATAACAAAATTATACATTACAATATTAGATTCTGGGTAACTAGAAACAGATTCTATCATCCCTCATAATAATTAAACCGAGAAAAGTATCCATAATGTGGCATCAATATGGAAGTACATATATTATCAACACCGAAAATTGATTGAAACAGGTTTTGTAATCCATAACATGAATTATTGGTAGAATCATACTCAATATGGTCCTAGCCGGACACGAGCCATATGGGAAATTCCAGATACTGGAAACATTACTATGCAATTACAAGAATAATGTGTGTATGAGAACGAAAATGGATATGGTTTTATGAATAGAACAAAAATGAACTACTATGATTGGTTAACTTTGGGAAAATGTATGATCTCATATGCTGATACTAATTAGTTTAACCAATAGTGACAGTGTTCCAGGAATGAGAAACTAGAACGTTGAGAAAAAAATCAAGTACATTGAACTCGTAATTGAACTTAGGCAAATCATTGCCATAAAATGAGAAATTAAATTGAACGACATTTAATTAGTCTGTAAATTTTATAGAATTGAAATAGTAGGTAGGGAGAAATCCTTTCTCTAGCACTAATGAGGAACACAAAGTACAAAACATGTAAAGAATGCCCACAACAGGCTGAAGCACTTCATGAAATGTAAAGCCCCCCTAATGGGCGCCAGAGACCAGGCTAAAGCGGAATGACTCCTCCATGAAAAACAAAGAGTGTACCCACTTGGCATAAAACACTCAAATCAGTACATGGCATCTATTACGTGACTGTGATTTTGCTGGACATAGGATATATAATTACCTGTGGAACAATTATGAGTCAAAGCATTATGAAAAAATTAGTAGGAGGTTATATAATAAATTCCACGCTCAACTTGTTGCAATAAAATTTGAGATATTACATGTACAACGCGCCTGGATTAGGGGATTCATATTCCACCATTGAACCTTGCCATTTATACCCACAGTTAATAGGTGAATTTCAGTAAAAATGTGAGAGTTTTTCTCTACGCAAATATGTAAGAGACCTTACTTGAATCCTGAATTCCGGATGAAAAGTGGAAGGTATTCTCTGTCGACTGCATTGAAGCCAAGTCCTGCCGTAGATTTGATCCGTACCTGCACCATAATGAAATAGAGTCAAACAAAAGTAAAGAAATGGATCCACAGGAAAATGTGAAATTTAGGTGGAGTAGTAGTTAACTTCAATTTACCTTGGTGTAAGAAAATACTGGAGGGTGTTGACAGTCGTTTCTCCATGAGAAATGTCCCCGAAAGAGTAAAGGTAGGGCAGTTTATAAACATCCTCAATGAAGAGGAGCGATAAACCAGGTGGATTCATAATTACTGAACTAAAATACCATGTTTGGTGAGATATTAACAGAAAGATGGGTGCAGTGGTGACCGCCCTGAAAGCCACCTTTCCCTTGCCAGCCTTGGCTCCGTCAAAAGAGCAGCAAGAAAAAAATGTTGAATGACGAAAAGAATGGGTAGGACTAGGACCTTAGGGTTTAGGGAGCAACTTAACACCATTGACTATCAAGGAAAAATCTGGGCCGTTAAACATCCCTGCATCAATTTCAGTAAAACCATGTGACAAGTTACCCAAGGCACATTGGAGGCGAGCCTTATATCCTAGTCTATCGGCCCATAAATGCACCGAGAGACGAAATGGCCACTGTCACATTAAAGCAATAAATGATCCTACGGTGGCCATTTCGTCTCTCAGTGCATTTATGGGCCGATAGACTAGGATATAAGGCTTGCCCACATTGGAGGGAACATGGGTAACAACTTGATTGGATGGGAGGGTTGGTAAGAGGAACATATATATCACATTACAGCGTGTTCGAAACCTGTGAGCATGCACTAATGCATGGGTACTTAAAAATATACTAAGCACCACCGTTGGTCTCGCCAATAGGTATAAACCATCAACGCATACCTTCCTTGAAGAACATGGATTCCCTGTGAAGGGTACCATGACTCACATGGGTAGTTTTACTTTCAACAATCTTTCTTTTCCCCTTATCTTATACCAAGTTTTTGGCTTCTGCTATTGTTGCTTCTAGAGTTGATGTCGTTTGCGAAATAACCGGTGAAATTCATGCTAAATTGATTGACTCACAGGGTTTGGAGGAATTATAGGAATTCCTCCATGGATCTTCCTCTCGCTAATGAAATGTCTCGTTGGGCCGCTCAAAGTAAATTCTTGCACAATGGTTTTCACAACCTATGCGGGGATCACGCAGAATAAAGTCTCGAGTACCAAATGCAAACTTGAGTATCTCCTTTCCCTCGATATACCCAAATTTAAAGTTCTTTATCTCGCACAATCCAATTTTCATAGGAAGGGTTGGCCAGGATGATTTCTTCTTCCCATGCAAAGTTGTTGACAACCTTGTGGTGAGATGATATGACACTTCTTGCATGACAAGCTTGTCAGTAGCATACCTTGAAAAAACATGCGGTGACTTCTCCCTGTCAAACATTCTAAGGAAGGTACCACCCACTGAGGCAAACCAATATTCGAATTTTTTTATTTCCTCCATTGCTCCACGTGACATGCAAGGTGGTTCATCTTCAAAGATAAGCTTGTAAAACAAGATAATGAAATGTCCAACAAGTTGTTCCATGACTCCTCAATGACTGCAGTCCAAAAGCATTCTACAATAAATATGCACGAAATTTTCTCATGATGTCCATGTCCAATACATGCCAGGAAACTGAATTTGTGCGCAGATTGCATCCAATAAGTATGCAGACATATAAAACCTTGCTTTATCGTCCTTGGGAGGATCCCGGGATTGTGCTACATGGGCTCTCAGTTGATGAGCTAAAAAATTTGACCAGTTGAACGACTTCCCCTCATTCACCACCTAGTTCAATAATATTTCCCACCCTTCAGGAAAGGTCTCCACACTCTGTTGACCATAGATTCTACAAGTTAAAATAACCAAGAGATGGTAGGCCTTCCTGGGAGACTTTGTATTGTAATAATGGGTGGGTGTCATTTGAAACTTCAATGGCTGTTTCATCCAACCTCTGAAAATATCTCTTGTTTTCATATAGTTGTGGGTGGGATAGAAATATGATTTCGCGAGCTTTACAGGGTGGGGAAGATGATACATGCACTAACAATCTTCTGCCAGAAATGTAGAAAGCTTCTTTCCGCTGGCATTGCTCAATGCCATGGTCTTCTCATCAATGTGTGACACAATCCAGATGATGACATCTGCACATGGGAAGACTGAATACCTGCATGCAACCATGTGTATTCCTGACTGTCGGATGCTGAGATAAACTTGTCGATCCTCTACATCTTCCTCAAGGTTCTTTGCTGAAAGAGCTTCATTAACTTGTTGCCATGTTAGTGTTGAATCATTTTCTATAAATAATTTTGTGTCCGTATATACTGAAAATTCTATTGGTGTTTGCTCAACTACTTCCCCAGTACTGATTTCAGTGGTATTTTTTGAAGCAACTATTTTTGGTTCCATGGTAACCGTGACTACTGGAGAGAGGTTCTCAACAACTGTCGTACTTATGGGACATTAAAGAAACTCATGGAAATAAAACATCAGTTTTTAGAAAATTTACTTTCAAGGCATGATCAAGCAAAACGGGAAAATTATGAGAGGTATTGTGTACTTTTCAACAAAAAGGGAGACAGGCTGACTGTGGAAACTACGCACTGCGCATTCCCAGTAGCCAAGGGTGAAGCCGAAGGCTTGAGACTGCACAATTCGCAGTCTCAATAACCAAGGAAGCAGACTCATCGATGGAACTGCACAATTCACAATTGGGCCAACCTGTACTGTGCACTGCATAATTCCAGAGGCCAAGCTCTCGACTTGAGCCTTAGAATTGCACAGTGCCCAGCTGGGAAAAGTGCTGGGAAAAGTGAAAACTGGCCAAGGAAAGTGCAGATATGCCCGAAGGAAGAGTGGAAAACGAGCATATCTAAGTGATGGTGTGAGCTTGAGTGTATATATAACTAAGTATGAATGAATAAATGTAGATAAAGTGAAGAAAATGAACAAACGGGAAGAAAACCAAATCAATGAGGAGAGTCGCCGCAATGACAACCATCGATGCAAAAACAAAGAAATTGATGTGACACTTGTGAAATGAAAATGATAACTTGAAAAAACACTTATACAAGCTAAAATAAGTTAAAACACCATCAATCATGAAGAGAAAAAAGAAAAACAACACTCACACAAGAAAAACGGCAACAAATGACAAAAAAAGAGGTAAAAGGTGATAAAAGTGAAACTCACCTGAAAAAGTGATAGCAATTGCACCAAATGTTCCTTGATCTCCTTGGGAATGCTAGAGATCCAAGATCGAATGTGAAAATGAGCTCTAGGGGCGTCAATTAAATAGATTTGAGCAAATTAGGGTTTATGACATGAATGCCTAAAATTAAGGAAAAAGAAAAACTTGGCGAAAGTTTCTAAAAATAACAAGTGTTCCAACTTTGAGAAGCTAAAAATATATCCCTATTTCCTAGGGTTGTGTTTTCACTTTTTAGATTTTTTCTTTTTTTCTTTTTTTCTTTTTTTTAAACTTGCCATGCACATTACTGGAAAAGATTGCACAATTCTGGGGAAATGGAAAACTTTCCATCTTAGTGCAATGTGCAGTTTATGATCTTAGTGAAGGATTACGTAGTTCATGTGCTCAATGTTGGATTGGATCCCATGAATACACAATTTCTGAGCTCAAGGTTTACTGCGAGTATGCACTGTGCAATTCAAATCATCAAGGTTGAATTCCCTCAAGGATTGTGTAGTTTTTTGAGGCAAGTCCAAAACTATTGTTAAACCAAGTCAGGAGGTTGGCCTTTGACTTATAAAGATTATTTAAGTGTGAAAAAAAGTGAATACAAACACAGATGAAAAGGATAAGTTTGAATCAAATCATGAATACTTGATAACAGCTCAAGATAAGCTCCTGTGAATAGAAAGGTTAGGGCTCCAAAATCGAGGCATAGGAACAATTTTGGATGATGGTTGTAGCCACTACAACAGTTTCATGAGGGATTCGAATGACACAACTTTGTAGGAAATCTATACTCAAACTTTATCAAAGTATTAGAAGAGGAACATGACTCACTTTGTTTGTAAAAAAAATTCCAAATCAGACAATTTTATGACAAAGCTTGGTTATATTGTTTTGATAGAACCTCATTTTTTGTTAGGAAAAATATAATGTTATATTATTTTATGGAAAATTTGGGGAGCATATGAATGTGAAATAACTATTTGGATCACCCTTCATAATGAGCTTCTTACCTAGGAAAATGATGTCAAGAAAGGATGGTTATGTCGAATAAATATACCCTTTGTAAAATTAACATAGATTCAATTTCTCATTTATCCATTTCTTGTCATTATACAGCGCAGACATCAGATTCAATGCTAACCTACAAAAATATTCTCTAGATGAATGTATGAAACAATGGAAACGTGAAGGTGAAATTCAGGAGTATGGCTCATTTCCAACTTTCATGGTTTATTTTATTTTATGGGCCCAAAATACTAGTATTTTATAGTGTTGTGAGTGATTGAGGCAATTCTAATGGTGTTTCTCAATAATATAACCAAATAGTATGGAATGAATCCCAAGAAAAAGAAGAAAATGACTCTTTAAACACCTCTTATTAATATTTTGATATCCCATGGGGGTTCTTGGATGGCACAAGCCAAGGTGACCGAGTTTGTATGAAGAAGTTGTGGCCAGTCAAAGTTTATGACAAATTAGGGCAAAATGACAAAAATTCAAAGTCAACGGTCAAGTCAATGGTCAGGATGATGTCCACAGTACATGTGGCATCCCGAGAATACACCACATGTCCAGGGTGATGCCAGCAGATCAGTGATGTGTCAGAGTTTGATTGGTTGGAACGGGCCAATCCGGGGCTGACACGTGGCAACCTGGATTTTTCCCAATATGGCCTTATTCCCAAAATTTTGGGGATCAGGAAGGATCGAACCCCTAACCTCCTGGAATGCCTACGACCTTGCCGGAGTCCGCTCACCGGATGAGCCACCGTATCATTTGATATTTAATGTAAATATTATGTATTTATAGGAATTGGGATCTCCTGCCAGAAAAGGGTTGGACGGTCGAGGTCAACCCCACGACCACTGGACACCTTACATAACCACTAGAGATACAACAGGAGGGTTGGAAAAGGTTTTTAATAGTCGATCTCCCAAAAATTTATATACAACGCCTTCACACATAGTCCAATAACCAACATGCCAAACGGTGGAGCTTGGTAAATCAAGCCATCGAAACTCCATTTAAACATTTTGCATAGCTGAACCAGTTAAAACCACTAGCATGCAATCTGAGGTGGTTTTATGCAGGGAAGGTATTTTTCTAAAAGGTAGAGGTGGTATTGGATTTCTCCAGGGGGTCTGGAGGTCACAGTGGCGGAATATAGGCAAGTTTATACTCGTTTTCTCCGAAATTTCGAGCCCGTCACAATGGTGATGTCCATTTTCTCATTTTAGCTTATGTTTTTGAGCTCATACCTATAGAATAATTTTGAAGACAAAATAAATCGGTCACCACTGGAAGCTAAGGACTCGGAGACATAGCCAAGAAGTCTAGTGAACTTCATTATTAAATTTTTGTTGTGTTGATGTGTTTGAATTTTTTTTCATTTGCTAATGTTGTTTATGTTATTCGCAATCTTATCAATCTATTGCACTAAATAACATAAGTTGCTCACATAGACGTCAATAATACCTTTTTAATAAAATAGATTAAGTGGTATCAGAGCTCAAGGTTAATTTTTAAAGGTTTGACAATGTCATGTGAAGATTTGAATGCTTACTAGGTCAAAGTTCAAATGAGGAGAAGGAGAACTTGTTGAAGAAAATCCAGAGATTGGAAGGGTATTTTCACAAAAGAAGATGATGGAAGAACACATATTCATATCAGAAGCTCAATTCTTGGACAACTTCATGACAATACGTGCGATGGTAGAAGAGATGTATAATGAGTTTAAAAAGGGCAAAGGTGAAGGCACTTCATCACCTAAACCAGACAAGAATCGGGGGAAAAGCCTCCACCATCTCCTCCATAATCACCATCATCGTCATCATCTTCTTCTTCTCATAAATCTAGTTCTTCTAAAAAGAAGAAGAAGAATAAATCCTCTTTGTTCAAATTAGATGTAAAATTTGATTTGCCAATTTATGATGGTGAGCTTAATGCTGAAAAGCTTGATAATTGGATAAGAAAAACTGAAGTGTATTGTAGGGTACAACAAGTTGTTTCAGAAAGAAAGAAGATCCAGCATGCTAGCCTTCATCTTGGAGGAACCACACTTGTTTGGTGGGAAGGCAAGATGCAATCAGGTCTCCAAAAACATGGTAAAATAATTTTGACATGGAATCAATTTGTTTCTGGTATTGAAAAACAATTTTATCCTTTGGCTTATATGCAACAAGCTATGATGAGTTGGCAAACATTACGTCAGTTAAATGGTCAAAGTGTGCAAAGTTACACTCAAGAATTTCATAAAAGAGCTTTGACACTAGGAATATCATTGGACTCACCAGACACATTATTGAAATGCATAGGTGGCTTACATAGTTATTTGATGTATCAGTTCAAGAAACTCATCTATAAGCTAGGGGTAAAAATGTATCTCATGATGTTGGAAGGTCATCTAAATCTACTGAAATTAAGAATAAAGAAAAGAAGAAACAAAAATGGAAGGAAAAGAAATCAAACACTGTGAAGAAAGAAAAGCCTACGTGCACTCTCTGTAAAAAAGGAGGACATGATGAGGCACACTGTTGGGCACTGCATCCAGAATTGAAGCTTGAGAAGTTCGAGAATAAAGAGCGAAAGAATGCTGCTACTATGCAAAAGGACTTGGGATCAGATTCAGGAGACGAAACAACAATTACAGCTACAGGTATAAAAGGTAAAAATTCTCAAGCATCTACAAGTACTTCTTCGCTTTCTATTGATAATGAAAATGATGAGAGGAAAAGAAATGACCTATTTCATATTAGAGTTGTTTCCAAGCATAGTAAAATTGATACTTTGTTTGATAGTGGCTCTCAAGTTAATTTGATTGTTGAATCAATTGTAAGGAAATTGGGTATTGAAAAAAAAACTCATAAAAATCCATACCCATTGGGTTGGGTCTATGATAAAACTAAACTACAGGTTACGAAACAATGAAAACTTCGTTTTTCAATTGATAGAAGTTTGTAGATGAGGTTGAATTAGATATAGTCCATTGGATATATATGGAAATGTACTAGGGAGTACATACTTGTATGATGGAGATGATGTCTTCTATCGAAGGGAAAAAAAGTATCAACTCACTAAAGATGGAATAGAGTATGTATTAAGAGCTCATAAACTCAAAGATAACTACTCTCTCATAAATTCAGGACAGATGAAAAGAATTATAAATTCAAGTAAAAAAAATTTACTTATTATTGTAAAAGCAAAGGATCTTGATAAATCCGATACTTTTCAAGGCTGTAATCCTAAACAGAAAGTAGATTTAGTTAAAGTTGTTTCTGATTATGATATTATGTTTCAAGGTCCTAAAGGGCTTCCTCCCAAACAACAGATAGAAAATGATATTTATTTGCAGCTAGATGCTCCTCTTCCTAACATTGGAATGTACAGGTTATCAACTCTAGATAATGTAGAAATAAAGAAGCATGTACAGGAATTTCTCGATCAAGGGTTTATTCGACCAAACACTTCACCATGCAGATCGCCTATTGTGTTGGTATGTAAGAAAGATGGTTCATGGAGAATGTGCATTGATTTCCGAGCATTAAATAAAATAACAACAAAGAATCATTATCC
Organism: Pinus albicaulis; assembly: GCA_034641835.2. Taxonomy (NCBI): domain Eukaryota; kingdom Viridiplantae; phylum Streptophyta; class Pinopsida; order Pinales; family Pinaceae; genus Pinus; species Pinus albicaulis. Next base: position 880,561,746 of record CM076569.1, on the reverse strand, counting down.
TCTTCCTCGAATTGGAGATTTATTAGATTAGTTGAAAGATGAAGTTTACTTCACTAAGTTAGATTTGCGAAGCAGCTACCATCATATCAGGGTTTTAGAACAAAATGTATGGAAGACTTCTTTCAAAACGAAGCAAGGACTCTATGAATGGATGATTATGCCTTTGGGCTTGACCAATGCTCCAGCTACATTCATGTGTGTCATGAATGATGTATTTAGGCCATTCATTGATGATTTTGTAATAGTATACTTAGATGACATTCTTGTTTTTAGTAAGACATGGGATGAACATATAAAGCATGTAAAGCAAGTTTTAGATGTGTTAAAAATATAAAATCTCTATGTAAAACTGTCAAAATGTGAATTTGGCCGGACATATTTAAATTATTTGGGTTATATTGTAGGGGGTGGTGAATTGAAGATAGATCCCTCTAAAGTCGAAGTTATTGTAAATTGGACTAATCCTAAGACTGCTACATAAGTTAGAAGTTTCTTAGGGGCAGCACAATACTGGAGAAAGTTTATTTCTAACTTTCCTTTGATTGCATCTCCTCTACATGCTTTGACAAGTGTGAAATGGGTGTTTTAGTGGGGAGGCAAAGAGTAGAAATCCTTCGACACATTGAAAGAAAGGATCAATACAATGCCAGTACTAGCACTGCCAGATCTTCAGCAGCCATTTGAGATCGAGACAGATGCAAGTGAATATGCCATGGGGGCAGTGTTGATGCAGCACATAAAGCCTATATGCTTTCATTATGAGACATTCACATCATCAGTAGTTAACTATCTACACATGATAAGGAATTATATGCATTAGTACAGAGTGTTAAAAAGTGGAAATATTACATAATGGGAAAAGAAACAATCATACATACAGATCATCAACCACTACAATATTTACACTCACAAACTAAATTGCAACAATCAAGACACTATTGTTGGATGGGTTTCTTACAGCAATTTCATCTTGTAATCAGATATAAGAAAGACATACATAATAAGGTTGTAGACATGTTATCAAGACCAATCATAAATGCATCCACAATTCTTAAGAATAATTGAGTAATTCAAGAAAGCTATATTGAACAACATGCTCAAGACACAGATTTTAAGGATGTATATGAAACTTTAATTCATGGCAAGAAGGTAGAAGAGTTGGATTATTTCGTAAAGGATAAACTCTTATATCATCTGGGAAAATTATGCAATCCACAAACTGAAAGAGTTAATGTTATTTGAGAAGCACATACTTCTCTAATTTTAGGTCATTTTGGTGTAAGTAAAACAATTTCACAATTACAAAGATTCTGCTATTGGCCACGAATGAATGAAACAGTTTCAAGATATATTAAAGTATGTACTATGTGTGCTATAAGCAAGCCAAGTAACAGAAAATTAGGCTTGTATAATCCACTTCCAATTCCTTCTCGTCCTTGGGAAAGTTTACCCATGGATTTTGTTGGGGGATTGCCAATGTCTAGAAAATGTCATGATTATTTGTATGTAGTTGTGGATAGGTTCAGTAAGATGTGTATTTTGACACCATGTACTAAACAGGTCACAGCTGAACAAACTGCAAAGTTGTTCTTTCAAAATGTATGGGTTCATTTTGGGTTACCCACCTCTATCGTATCTGATCGAGATTCTCGATTGTTGGGAAATTTTGGTCAAGTTTAGGGGAACTCATGGACACAAAGTTAAAGAAGAGCACGACATTTTATCCACAAACCGAAGGCCAGACAGAAGTGGTAAACATGACAATGGTACAGTTGCTTCACTGTTATTGCAACAAGCATCCTAAGCTTTGGGATGAGCATTTGTGTTATGTGCAGCATGCTTACAACCATGCGAAATATTCTTCTACTCAAAGATCTCCATTTGAGACTTGTTTTGGTTATGTACCAAAGTCTCCCTTGGATTTTGTCTTTGGTAAAGACATAGCAGTTGACGGACACAGCGATGTGGACAAAGCAACTAAGTTCATTGAACATATCCAGGAAATTCACTAGGTAGTACAGGAACAACTAGAAAAGAGCCAAGCAAAGTATAAAGTGAGGCACGACAAGCATCGAGTTGAGCATATTTTTCAAGTTGGTGATCAAGTCTAGTTTTACATCAGCAAAGAAAGTCTTCAAGGGGAAGGTAAAAATTTGAAACCAATTAGATGTGGTCTTTCAAATTCTTGACAAAATTGGTGAGAATGCTTTCTGCCTAGATCTAATATCTTATATGCAGATCTATTACGTCATAAATGTTGAAAACTTGCGATTGTATGGGCCTTCATTGATTGAAGATCCAAAAAGAGAAAAGTCAAGTACCTTCCATCGAATATTTTTCACCAGAGTATCTCAACAAGTTGCAGGAGGACACAATTCTCAACAGGAGGATAAGGACTTCGCGATGAGGAGATGTTGAGTATCTTCGAGTTGGGCTTAAAGGTACAAATCCAAGTAAAGCATGATGGATAGATATTGGAAAAGTGAAGGAAACATATCCTAACTTACTCGACAGCTAAAACCAACTTTTGGTGGTCCAAAAGCTTCCAGTGGGGAGGAGTGATCCAAAATGGGTTCAATTTTGCCTCCAAATCAAAAGTCTTCAAATGCAGATAAAAATAGGATAAATTTGAAGTTCTAGTCAACGGGATTCCAATGATGCGAACAATGCATAAAACCGAGTTCGTATGAAGAAGTTGTGGCTAGTCAAAGTTTATGACAAATTAGGGAAAAATGACAAAAAGTCAAACTCAATGGTCAGGATGATGTCAGCAGGACACGTGTCATCCCAGGAATACACCGCATGTCCAGGGTGATGTCATCAGATCAATGACGTGTTGGATTTTTATTGGTTGGAACAGGCCAATCTGGGGCTGACACGTGGCAACCCAGATTTTGCCCAATATGGCCTCATTTCCAAAATTTTGGGGATTAGGGAGGATCGAACCCCTGACCTCCCAGAATTCCTACGACCTCACCCGTGTCCGCTTACTGGATGAGCCACCGTATCATTTGATATTTAATGTAAATATTATGTATTTATAGGAATTGGGATCTCCCGTCGAAAAAGGGTCGGATGGTCAGGGTCAACCCCACGACCGCCAGACACCTTACATAACCACCAGAGATACAACAGGAGGGTCGGCGGAGGGTTCGAACAGCTAACCTCCCAAAAATTTATATACAACACCTTCACACATAGTCCAATAACCAACATGCTGAATTGTGGAGCTTGGTAAATCAAGCCATCGAAACTCCATTTCAACATTATGCAGAGCCGAACCAGTTAAAACCACCAGTGAGCAGTCCGAGGCGATTTTATGCAGGGAAAGCGGTTTTCTAAAAGGTAGAGGTCGTATTGGATTTCTCTAGGGGATCTGGAGGTCACAGTGGAGGAATATAGGCAAGTTTATACTCGTTTTTTTCTAAAATTTCAAGCCCGTCACAATGGTGAAGCCCATTTTCTCATTTGAGCTTATGTTTTTCGGCTCATATCTATAAAAGCATTTTGAAGACAAAATAAATCGTTCAGCACTGGAAGCTAAGGATCTGGAGACGTAGCCAGGAAGTCTAGTGAACTCTGTTATTAAATTTTTGCTATGTTGCATTAGGGGAATTTTGAGGTCTAAAATGGGCCTCCTAAGAAAAATGTACAAAAAAATAAACTTTATAACAACCAATAGGATTCAAGATGATGATGTCAACCATGGGGGATGATTTATCATTTTTTAAATAAAAGGGTAAAAATATTAAAAAATAATAAAATAATAAAACTACTTTTTCAACTCGTATTTTCAACTTATCTCCCAAAATTTTTACTCAAATTTTGAGTGGGAGTACTCGTTGGATGCAAAATTTAATTCCTCATCCAAGGAGTACCCATGTTACATACTTTTGATGAACTCTACTACATGAAAAATGAGAAATACATTAAAAAAAAACGTGATTACAATCACGTTTTTTTATGTATTTCTCATTTTTCATGTAGTAAGACCCATCGAAAGTATGCAACATGGGTACTTCTTGGATGAGGAATTAAATTTTTCATCCAACGAGTACTCCCACTCGAACTTTGAGTAAAAATTTTGGGAGATAAGTTGAAAATATGAGTTGAAAAAGTAGTTTTTTAATTTTTCCCTCTAAAATTTGATGATGTCATCAAATCTTATTTGATTTTTTCCACTATTATTTTATAATTTCCTTAGGAGGCCCATTTTAGACTTCAAAATTCCCCTAATGATGTGTTTGAATGTGTTTTTCATTTTCTTATGTTGTTTATGTTATTCACAATCTTATCGATCTATTGCACTAAATAACATAAGTTGCTCACATAGACTTTAATAATACCTTTTTAATAAAACAAATCACATATAAAGCTGGAGTGGTTCTAATCTTGAATCAAAATCATTAATTTCACATTCATTATGCTCTAAATAAGGGTTCCAACACATGCTAAATTCTAAAGTCTACGGTATCTCTTTAAATTTCCTATAAAAAGTACATAGAAAAGATCCAAATGATGGAGGACTTGAAAACAACTATAAACCAGCCTTGTAAGTATATTGTGGTGGAAAATGTAAACTTTTGCCTATTTTCTCTTCTCATATTTTCACTTGTATCCCTTTAAACATATATACAATTAATTGAATCAAAACGTTAAAGAACACTCTTACTTTCTTCACGATTTTTTCGAATTATATCAATTATTTGACAGTACACAGATATGGAGTTATGCCTCTAATAATTTGTATTTTAATTGATAACAATCATGCTAGTCTATAGAGATAAGCTATGGAGTTCAACTTTTTATTTGCCTTTTAATTAGTAACAATAATGCTAATCCTTGAATTTTGTTGACCTCCATATTTTTTTTCTATCTGAAGGGTAAAAGCATTGAGTTGAGTTACACATTTTGGCGAAATGAGGATGCATTTTGCTGAAAAACAGATGCTCGATCAAGCAATTTTAAGCGTTTGATCGAGCTATTGAGGCACTTCAAAATAACTCGATTAAGTGTTTAAACGAACCCTCGATCGACTTATATTTTTGGGTTCGAGCCTATGACATTGACGGGTTAGACTTTTTAAGGGGTTGATCGAGTCTTTGAGCTTGATTGACCCGCTAGTTAAGCACATATACCACTTGATCGAGGGTTAATTTAATGCTCGATTGATAATTTTTAATTTTTAATTTAAGTGCTTGCTCGAGCATTTAAAGCGCTCAATCAAGCTCCTGGATTCCTAAAAATTATAGTTTCAACACCTCTTCTGTAGATTTCTCTAGAACCCCATTTGGTACCCTATCGGATTTAGGGCGAAATTTGTCTTTTAGTGGTGGAGTTGATCATTTTGGATTCATGAAATAATTCTCTATACAATGGCATATGAATTTGACACTTTTGAATTCATATGATATTTTTCATCTAATTTCTTTTAAACATAATTCTTGAATTTTTTTTGGACAATTTCGAAAGGGTTGAATAAAAAATTAATAACATAAAATATACACAATGAAAAACTTCAAAAAATACCACTATCTTCGTTTATGAGTGCTCTTCAAAAAGGGAGTCTTAGTTTTTCAATTTATTTAAAGAGTTGAAAAAAAATTACGCAAACACATGTGTCTCCAAAATGCAATTGAAATATTACTTCCCAACTTTGAAAAATAGTAAAAAAATATAATTTTGCTTAAAAAATATAATTTTGATATGAAAATGCTCATATATATATATATATATATATATATATATATATATATACACTTTATAAGTTACACATTTTAGACTAATTTATGCTACGTGAACACAGACATACCTCCTAAGTTTTGCAAAGAATGTTATTAGGAGAACAACATAATTCTCCCCATATTGTCTTTTTACTTTGAATCAAAATTCAAAATGCTTTATTGAATTTCGAGGGGTGCAATTCGATAAAAGAGGAAAAACTTGAAATTTCATTACCACATTTGTCTCAAAAATGTAACCCAACTTCATGCTTTCACCTTTAACATCTATTTTAAAGTATAACCAATTTATGTTTTCTTTGTTAAATCCAATCTTTGTATTGGTTAAAAAGTATAAATTTGCAAAAATTTTGTGAAATGTTATAGCCAAATTATAACAAAGAAAATTGTGACATTTTCAATTATAAAATCTAACCTATGCAAATAACAAAATATGTAATTATAATAATTTTATTTCATTTTTTTAAACCATTTTTTAAATTTTATAAAAATTATAATAAAAATCACATTCAATTCCTCAAAATTTTTAAAATCAAAATTTCCTTTACACTGAGTGTTGTGGAGGTAAATCCCCTCTACGGACAGAGGCGATCCCTACTAGCCCAGATCGGGTCTAGCAACAATCGTTCACGCTATAGTGCAGGTTCCTAATTGCAAATAAACCAACTAGCGATGAAGGCTTACCTGGAATCCAATGTTGTCACTCGCAGAGAAAGTAGCGCTCCCGTTCCTTAGCTCTGACAAATCACAATCCTCACGATCTCCGTGATCGGACACCTGCACACACAAGAAACAAAACAAACGCAAGCGTAAAATCCAGTATATGCAACTATATGTCAGTCAGAGAAGACATAACTCATCATCATAATTAACAACAAGAGTGGAACCATAACCAATAGTCGCTTATCATTAATCAATCAAAGAAGAATACAACCATAGCTCTGACGTAGAAATTCTCCTTCGAAGGGTTGCCAGCGGAACACGTCTCAACAAAGCCTATCGGGGATGAGACAAGCCTCTCTCTTCGGATGTCTTGACAATGATCTCCTTGCTTGGATTTGGCCTTAAGGGAATGAATCAAAGCTCTTGCAGCATTAGGCTCTTGGGAACTTGGAGACGAGCTTGCAAAGGGAATGAGCAAGCTTTTATAGATGGAGGAAGGGGATTTGGGATCCCTATAATCATGGGATTGGCCCTATCCTCAAGGAAGATTTCATGAGAGGTGGAAAACCACTTCCTCTACATGGAGATCCGGAGCCAAACCTCCCAACTCAAATTAGATACCAGTTTCTGGATCAGTTAGGACGAAACTTCCGCCATTTATTTTTTAAAAACACTCCTTAAAATGGCTGGCGTGAGTTCGACTCTAAGACAGAGTGCAAATTGGTGCGCCATATTTGAATGATTTCCCCTATTGGCGTGTGTAATGAACTGGCTACCCGCGCCAATGCAAAAGAGGTGTTTTTATGGTTTTTCACAAGGAGTTGTCTTCAGGGCAATGAAAGCTCATGTTTAAAGGAATGTCATGAAAGTGGTTTCAAGTCCTGTCATTGCTCATAGATCACGGAATGAGCCCTCCAATTGTGCGGGATGGGGAATTGCAAGGACGGTGACAAATTGTTGTGTAACAGATGCCCCCTAAAGCATGAGGCCCGAGAGAGAGAGAGAGAGGGGTGAAATGCTTTACGAGAACGTGTCCAACTGAAAACACCGCCGTCGGAAAACCTGCGTAGAGAAGTACAACTGATGTCCCAAATACATGATATATACGTGGTATGGGCGCAGCCATCCATAACAAAGTAGGTAATAATCCAGATCCGAGGTATGGACGCAGCCATCCAATCAGTGAGTCATGTGACTAATCATAATAATCCACAAAATCGCAACCTGGATTATAACAGATAGGAATCCAGGGTCTTGCGCTCCATCTCGACCCGAAAGAAGTACAATTTCAAGAATGCGAAAATGTGAGCTGAAGTCGAACATGCAAGAACATCGCCTGATTACCAGCCAATGATGAAAGCTGTTAACAGACGCGAGAGGTACCACCATTAATGCCAATGGTCCTCAAGGTACTACAGGTACAATATACAGCATGTGAACAATGAGCTGACGTCGAACACCCGCAGAATCACTCGATTGGAGGCCAATGATGAAAACCTCACGTCGAATGCGAAGAACCTGCCATTGAGGCATGCAGGCCCCAAGGTACCAGAAGGGAGTCTCTAGATCAACTTCCTGGATAATGAGCTGAAGTCGACAGGAAGTGACCTTGATCGAAGGTGGGCCATATTGTTTCCCACATCATCGACGCGAGACAGAGGAACATAATGTTTTTATGAATCAGGATCAGATGAGAATCAGAGGAAGGTTGATACTTGCAGAGGTCAACTTCTCTTGAACATATGGCGGCACGACAGTGAGTTTGGCAGTATTTTACATCAACAGATGAGAGGTCATGGCGACGAGGCAAAGAGCAGATGAGAGGTCAAAAAGGATTACCCAAACCCACGGAGGTAAGTAGAAAACGAGATGAGATGTCCCTAACCCGACACGAATGCAGACAAGTGCCATGTTCAAGAGCGACATACTACCGACACGACAATGATTCTGGTTCCATTTTTCCCCACCATTTCTGGCGAGTACCTCTTTATTTTTACACAATCTTGAAGAGGATACCATATGCTTGTCATATAATTCCATCCTAGTACATTTAATGAGCCCTAGGAAGGAGGAACTCGAATACCGTCATTACGACTGAATCCAATGTCATCAGGGTTTAACGAGTCTGAAAAAGGAAGAACTCAGCGTCTTTTCATGTTTAGAGAGTTTGAAAAGACAGCAGAAAAGTAAACTCCAACGGTCCCTTTTCGTAAATAGTTCCTCAGATCCGAAAAGGTAGAAAACGTTTTCTGAGAAAACCTCCTAGTCGCGATAGGCTAGGGTATTCCTTTTTCGTAAATAATCTATCCCAACCCAAAAAATGGGTAAACGTATACTGGATAGATGTCGTTTCGTGGCCACTTTAACGAGATCGAAACGACAAGGGCCTCGGCCATATTTTCATGTTTAGAGAGTCAGAAAAGCGCTGAAAGATGACTCCAAAATGAATTTTTCGTGTATTTACCGAGTCCGAAAAAGTATAAAATACAACTCGTGTCACCGTTAAGTTGCATGAAAACCTGTTGTTGCACGTAAAGGCAAGTGTAAAATCCATTTTCGACAAAATATATCAAAATATTAATAAAAATGACTTTTAAAACCTATTTTGATTTCAAAAAGTTATTAATAAGTCTCAAATGGTAAAAGCAAAATTACTTTTACTATTTACCTCATTGGAGAGCAACAGTGGTCTGTTTGTGTGCAAACTTCTGACGGTGACTGCGACCGATCTGGGCTACCATTCAGATCCTCGTTTGTTCCAGGTAAGAGGTGCTTCCCTGAACTCCATTTTGATCCATTTTATAGAGATTTCCATTATGGATTGGGCTTCTATGGAATATTTTTAAAATTTTAGGGCTCCGCCCATTGACGCAGGTATCGGGCACGAACCCGCGCCAATGGCCTTTTGCATACAAAGGGGTCGCGCCAATGGCGCAACGTGGTTTTCCGTTTTAAATTTCCAAACAGAGAACGATCCAATGGATTTTTCCATGTAACATAGGCCTAAGGGTTTTTGATCATCTTGATGCAGGCAACCAAGAACAATGGTTATCAAATGGAAGGCAAGGGAGCATGGGGAAGAGGATGAACTCGCCATGGAAAATGAGGCCTGTATGAATGCACTTAAGAACTTTGGACTCAAGAAGTTCTTCCTGACACCCTGCTTATGAGCTCAACCTGAGCTCCTACAGTACTTGGTCAGTATCTGGGATGAAAATGAAGAAGTGTTCAAACTTCAAGACCAAGTGCTGGAACTGGAGGTTTCTGATGTATACTTCATAACTGGACTGTCGCGCAGAGGTCCAGTGCCCATCCTGACAGGCAGCAGACCATCTGGGGAAAATATGGAGCAGGTAATGGCGAGGGTGTGCCCAAGGGCACGGACCGGATCAGGAAGTGGGGAGGTGGACATCCACACTATCGAGGATCTATCACTGAGAGTAGTGCTACACACCATCACACGAGCTGCAGGATCACAAGCTCCACACGAGGCCACCAAGGCCCAACTCTTGCTAGCCGCTGAGTGTATGATTCCAACACTGTTTGATTGGGCTACTACAGTGACAACAAACATAAAAAGGCAGCTTACAAAGTGCAAGCAAGCCAAACTGAAACAGTTTGGGTACGGTTCCATTTTGGTATCGTTCATCCTGGAATGACTACCTATCTTCCAGGGCCAAGGGGCCATATTTGCTGAGCTGATACCACGAGAGCTGAGGATGGCTTGCTGGGCAGCACTCATGCCCAGGTTGGGAAGAGGCCAACAGATGTCCTGGAGGCCGGCGTTTTTTGGATGGTTACGGCGACAGCTGATTGTGGTCGAGGATTGGCCCTATGCCGGGACCGATTTCACTAGAGACCCAGATCTCCCACTTCCAGAGGGGGATGACTGGAACAAGGAATTGGGTATGACCTCTCTTTTTTATTTTCATGTTTTATGATTTTTTTTTTGGTAATACATGTCCGTTCTAACAAAATTTTATACATATGCAGATGTCGGCCCAGAGAGACCTGCCGGTATGTCTCCTATTTCACGGAACTCAGCCCGCAGCTGACCCTCAGGTGGAGGGTGTCGAAGGGGGAGAGTTGATCCAAAACCTCGAGGGGATCGCCCGGGGGATTCCAGACTATGCCCGGTTGGGAGATGTCCCGATGGCGTATCAAAGACATACAGTGGGAGTGCCTAGTCGCCTCCACCGACTTTTGAGATGCTTAGTGCGTGCGATAGCATGTTACCACGAGCACCATGAGGATTAGACACCTAGGGCTTCTTTCATGCATATTTTTGAGAGACATGTCGTCTCCGGCTATATTTAAGATGAACATGTATATTTTGATTTCATGTGATGCACACTATGTAAACATTTCGACATATATATATATATATATATATATATATATATACATATCTATTTCTGGATGGATCTTTCTACATGTGATGATGTTTTTTTATATGCTATGCAAATGTCTAATACAATGTTATCTGGATGCATCAGTTGCATAACAAACGACCCAAAGAAAAATTTCACATAATGTATCTCACCACACATTTTATTTTTATGCAAGCTTAAAAGCACACATGAAAACACACATGCAAACTATGCTTGAGGAAGACGGGAATGCCCCCAGCATGGTGTCTCAATTCGAGGTACATGCCCCCCAAGATTCAGTCCATAGGAAAAATGGAGTGAAGGTTCAAAACATAAGAGATTTGATCTAAATCTAACAAAACTCGAATTGAACATGCTTGTGTTTCATTATTTTAACGAGGTTGACACACTTAAAAGAATTATCCTCGTAGCAACTTGTTTCATTGTTTTAGGAGCTTGGCACAAGAAGAAGAACTGTGCTCCGACAGACCTTGTTTCATTTTTTAAGGAGCTTGACGCATGACAACGAACTATGCTTCGACCGACCTCATCATAATGAACAAGAAGTCAAGCCTTCCAAGAGTTCCACTCTTGATGGAAGGAAAACATCCTAGAATTCGGGACCCAATGCCCCCAGCACACTATGCACGACGACATTATCACTGAGTACAGGCATGGGGTAGGTAGCCACATAGTTGACCTGCGGTGGAGTAGATACAACAGGTGGATAAAAACCAGGAAGGGATGGTGGCCGGCCAGCTGCCACATTAGGACCAAAGAATTAAAGTTGATCAATGGTCACGATCCATCCTTCATGTGGAAAACACATCACGCGAAAGAGGGAGGAAACAAGCGCTCCCATGGCATAGGTGTAATCACGCCCCAAAAGCAGATTAAAATCCAAGGGGCTTGGAACAACCATCACGTCCATATGGACGATTTTACCTCCCAAAGTAACAGGTAACTGTGGAAGGATCCCTAACGGTTGACTAGTCCTTTTGTTGAATGTCAACAGATTCTGCGTAACAGGCGCAAGCGGCGGTGAACCGAAAGCTTTCTAGGTATTTGAGGATAAAACACTAACAGAGGCGCCTTCGTCTATAATGGTGCTGGGAACAACCAGACCATAGGCCTGTATTGTTATCTCAAAATGCACGTAAGACGGAAGGCGATATCCTGCAAATCGATTCCAATCAAAGGAAGCGACTAAACTACTTGGAGGGGCTACCATCGAACCGCGAAGGTCTCCCCCTGATGTTACGGAAGAAGAAGGAGCATCCTCCATGACCTCCATCTTGAAGGTGGGAGGGGTATCCTCCGGGACCTCCATCATGGGAGGTGAAGGAGCTTCTTCTTGAGGTACGGGGACAGGAGAATCTTTCTCCAAGTCTGAAGAATCTGAAGAAACCAGAAGGACATGGGGGTTGTGAGATCCACTCTCAACGGAAAAGACCTGGTGCATTTCAGAGGGGGCCAGCTCAACCGATCCCACAACCAATGGTTGGTTGGGAACGGATTCCTGAATGGGAATTTCCAGGGGAGCGGGGTCGACCAAGGATGACTCTTGACCTATCGTAGGATCAGCTGGTGGAGGAATCAAGGAAAGCTATTTGTAACCAGCCAGAAGGCACAGCGCAGAAACAGCCGATTTGTCCAAAACTCGCTTGGCTTTATCCATATATGGACAAAGGTGAATGGCATGATGCCCTTCACACAACTTACAGGGATTGGTAATCTTACCCTACTTCTTAGGAGCTTTACCAATACCAGTTGAAGACGTGCCCCCAACCTGACTCCCAGAAGCCAAAGGCAACGGTGGGCGACCGTTAGACCATAATTCGAGCACCTTGGGAATGCCAGGGCAGTCTCGAAGAAGATGGTCTCCCGTGCACAACATGCAAGGGAATTTGACTTTCCGTGGAGGGTTGGAAGGTTTATCGAGAGGAGGTGTGTCAGAAACAATAGCGACAGCTTTAGCCTCTCTTTTATCGGACTTCTTCTTCTTTGTCTTCTTCTTCTTCTTCTTAGCCACCTGGTTACTCGAATCGAGACTTTCACCAGGCGAAGTAGAAGAGGAGGACACAGAAACAAGCGAAGAAGGGGAGAGGTCCACCTTGGAATCAACATGATGTTGTTTAGGTGGAGGAACTGATTGAACACTAGCTGAGACATTCGGGACCACAGAATTTGAGAACAACCAAACAAGCAACCCAACAGTTAACCCATGAAGGGACAACGTCGCCATGTAAGGAGCACCAACATTCCCAAAAGGAGGAAAATGACCAGGATTCCCATCGAAGGGGATTCCTTGGTTGGTGAACTCTGGAAAAGTTGCCATCAAAACTCAAAACCACACACAGGCTGAAAAATAACCAAGGCACACAATCAAACGGCCAACAAGCAAAATCTAACAGGGTGTGTGATCGTGGGTGATTTATTTTACGACATTGAAACTTAGAAACTTCACCGTTTCATGTTTTAAGAGTCGAGAAACGGATGAAAGGTGACTCTATCTCTTTCAGTTTTGAAGCAAGCGTGAAAGGACAAACGCTTGGTGATCCTTTTAAATTTAAAGAGTCAGAAAAGATCAAATGACTACTCAGGAATACTAGGCAAAGGGTGTACCAAATAACCGTGAACTGAAATATACACCTTGGTTTCAAAATGAAAGAGAAATCAACCAAGGACTTGACGTACGTGTAGGCAATCTCCCCGAATGATGTGTTCGGTGTATCACGGATATAGGGTGGTAGACTCGGCTTCCTATGGATAAAGGATAGAAACCTAGTGGGGTCTCCCTTTATATACTCGACGGTATGGGGAGCACAAGTCCGTACTAGTGCTGTCTAAAGCCAAGAGGCGAACGACAGCTACTAGGTTTTAAGACGCTGGAACACGTCTCTAGCCTAGACCTATAAGTGTGTTTCGTTAGATTTCAATGCTTCCTTAGTGTAAATTGAGTAAATTTTAATGTTTATCTTCAATTACGTTTCAGTTTTCAGGCCCTAGCGAATGTAATATCTCAAAATCTCCTAAATGCACACTATATGCCACAGTATATCATTTCATTCAATGAAAGCTAATTATGAGAAATTTGAGAGCCTTCCATACAAACAAAATGATCAGAAAACAACCAACAAAGTCTCTAATGCAGCTAATGTAAACCAAAAACTTTTCTCCCAAAGTCACTAATCACTAATAACACTGAAAAGATTTTAATTTGCACTAACTAATCAAAAGCAAAAAAGATTTTTTATATTTTCAATGTTTAATAGCAAAGTGCACTAAGAAAAATGAAAACTAATGAGGAGCAATTTTAGAAGTGATGAGGAAAGAGAAAAACACACAAACTTCACTCAACGCAAACACACAATCAGATCTCCAAATTGAAAAAAAAGTCCCTCAAAACCAAAAGAATCCCAAAGACTCAAATGGACCATGTAATCTAGGCCCAAAACGAGACAAAGCGCAATTCGAATGTTGAAGAGAACAAACACTCAAATAACACAATAAAGTGATAAAAAATCGCCAAACGAATTTAAAGAAGCAATCACAAGGTCAACTGAACCAATAGAAGCCAAAAACTCCCAAGGGAGGCTTGATACACAAGAGCACCTAGATGCCTTAGGGCTAGAAAGTGAAATCGATGGAAACGGGCAAACAACCAAGGGATGAAGGTCACAGCCAGTCAAACAAGGCTCCAGAGCACTCAATCAATGAAACAAACAAGGCCAAAATCATAGATCAGTCTCAGAAGGCTCAAAACACAGAAAACCCTAATACCTCACAGGATTGGCGCGACTATGAGGCTGAAATTAGTGCCAGAATGGAATTGGCGTAGGTGATACACAAGCAACCTGCGCCAATGGGCGCGACTGTCAAGCTGAAAAGCGTGCCAGTCGAGTTAACTATGGAAAATAAAAAAAGCAGTCCAGACACAGACCAGTGATGACAAGGCCAAACAAAAGCCAAACAAACAGAAAAACAAACCCAAAGAGCTGACCAAGCAAGCAAGGCCAAGAATCAACCGAAAAGACAAGACGACACTCCAAGTGTTCAGTTCATAAACTAAACCGGAGATTGACTGAAGCAGCGTTGATCTACTTCGCAATTGCAGAGCAAAAGCATTTTGAAGGCTATCTGGCTAACTTCAGGCTCCGTCTATAGCTTATAAAACAAACAACAACAAGCCAACGATCCCCAGCGGAGTCGCCAATTTTTTGTGGAGGTAAATCCCCTCTATGGACAGAGGCGATCCCTACTAGCCCAGATCGGGTCTAGCAACAATCGTTCACGCTATAGTGCAGGTTCCTAATTGCAAATAAACCAACTAGCAATGAAGGCTTACCTGGAATCCAACGCTGTCGCTCGTAGAGAAAGTAGCACTCCCGTTCCTTAGCTCTGACAAATCACAATCCTCACGATCTCCGTGATCGGACACCTACACACACAAGAAACAAAACAAATGCAAGTGTAAAATCCAGTATATGCAACTATATGTCAGTTAGAGAAGACATAACTCATCATCATAATTAACAACAAGAGTGGAACCATAACCAATAGTCGCTTACCATTAATCAATCAAAGAAGAATACAACCATAGCTCTGACGCTGAAATTCTCCTTTGGAGGGTCGCCAGTGGAACACGTCTCGACAAAGCCTATTAGGGATGAGACAAGCCTCTCTCTTCGGATGTCTTGACAATGATCTCCTTGCTTGGATTTGGCCTTAAGGGAATGAATCAAATCTCTTGCAGCATTAGGCTCTTGGGAACTTGGAGACTAGCTTGCAAAGGGAATGAGCAAGCTTTTATAGATGGAGGAAGAGGAGTTGGGATCCCTATAATCATGGAATTGGCCCTATCCTCAAGGAAGATTCCATGAGAGGTGGCAAACCACTTCCTCTACATGGAGATCCGGAGCCAAACCTCCCAACTCAAATTAGATACCAATTTTTGGATCAGTTAGGACGAAACTTCCGCCATTTATTTTTTAAAAACACTCCTTAAAATGGTTGGCGCGAGTGCGACTCTAAGACAGAGCGCCAATTGGCGCGCCCTATTTGAAGGATTTCCCCTATTGGCGCAGGTAATGAACTGGCTACCCGCGCCAATGAAAAAAGGGGTGTTTTAGGGTTTTTCACAAGGAGTTGTCTTCAGGGCAATGAAAGCTCATGTTCAGAGGAATGTCATGAAAGTGGTTTCAAGTCATGTCATTGCTCACAGGTCATGGAATGAGCCCTCCAATTGTGTGGGATGGGGAATTGCAGGGACGGTGACAAATTGTTGTGTAACACTGAGTGTCACAGGGTATATATTTATATGATATTTAAAATAAAAAATTCCTATAAGGTATATATTTATATGATATTTAAAATAAAAAATTCCTATACATTTTGTGTGAGAGGATATATATTTATGTAAAGCTTTAGCATCTCATTAAAAAGTCATTTAATATCAAAATTTCATATAAATTCTCTTTGCCAACTATTGTATAATCATATAGTTAGGTGTTCACATTTTCTGGAAATATCACATAAATTCAAAGCTTCTAAAACTTATCAAAACTTCCAAAACACTTTATACATGTAGATACTTCACAATGAATAAACAAACACAATTTTATACACATCCAACATAATAACATTTTTTTATAGAAATATATATTTAAAGTAATAGACTAGTTTTTACACACTACAAAATTATTATAATAGATTTTTACAAATACATTTAATAACTTTAACAAGTGAATTGCTAGTGGTCATATTTCAATATTTCAAATATTTAAATATCAATCTATAGCCATTGCACACAAAATGCAAAAACATTCAAATAATTTAGCAAAACAATATTTATTTATTTATTTATTTTATTTTTTTAATGGTTTTGCTATCCAATTTTGAATTGTTTGAAATTTAATAATTCTAATAATTTCATATTAATAACAAACCAGATTATATTGGTACAATTTTAGAATGACCAAAATCTTTGTTGCAACTCTTCAAAGTTTTTTCCATCTCAAATGTCCATTTTTCATTTCAAAAATAGGTCAATTAATATTTCTCATTTATAACCTTTCTGAAGACGACCTTCCTGAACTGAGTGTTCATCTCTAAGGATATTGAGTGTTGATATTTAAGGATTTTGAGTTTCACATCTCAAAATAAAATTTTGTTTTAAGAACTTCATGTTTCACATCCGGAATTGATCTTTTGCATTTCCTCCCAAAATGAAAGTAGAAGATAAATGTAAGACATTAGCATCAAACCTTATAACTTGACAAGCAAGGCAACAATACATGGATAATAACAAAATATAGGACGTGCACTAAAAGAAAGAAAATATGTCATCATAAGAACTTCAACGACTTTGAATAAGATGGCATCACATGAGCTTCAACGACTTTGAATAAAATCGTCTGACATGAACTGAACTTCAACCACTTTGAAATAGTGATGGAAGGCATATATATTAAAACCAGAAAATAATAAAAATATACCCACAGAGAAATTGAAAGAAAAAAGAATCCCTTACCTGCTTAAAAACAAAAATGATGAAGATTATTGGAAAGAAGAGAGATATTTGCAACTATCAAGGAGGAGGAAGTGAACCATTAGCGAATTTAACTAAGTGTGTCATTGGCGGAGGAAGTAAGTCAACGAATTTAATTTTGAATAATGTTTTACTAAAGCTGCAACTCTGCATTAGCTTATGGCAGGAAGCTCACACCCTTTGGGATGCTGATATAAGGTGCATTGGGCTAGTTCTTGGGAGATCATTTGGACTTTCTCTCTCTTTATTTTTGGCTGCAACATTGTGGTGCTAGAAATTTCAAAAGAGTGAATTGTTTTGCTCCCCAAGTGGATATTCTTGGATATTCTAGTTGAGATAGGGGTAGCATGAGGGATGAAGTTAAGAAGATCAATTTTCCTACCTGTGCAACGATTTTCTCTACAAAATGGGAAAGGGATGCCATGGAAATATTTTTGTCAATAATAAAATGTGTTCATCAATCAATGGCACAATATGGGAGAGGAAGTGCGACCTTGGAAGATATCTTGTGCTATAGTTTGTAATAGAGGTGTAGAACTGAGATCGGCGCCAAGAAAATTGATCATTTTGACTTCATCGATCATGAAGCCCCTCCTCTCACAGGGTGTTAGTGTGAATTATAATCACAAGCATACGAAAAAAGCTCACTTTAGTTGTTCATAACAAACAGCCCTAACATCAAAGATGGATGCCAATTTATTTAGATCTGCAGTTAGTTGACCAAGACTAATGCTACAAAATATAGATCTATGCAGTTAAAGACATTAAGCAGTAAATAAAATCAGGAGTTTCTCGATACATCTAATAGACAAGACAAGAATATTTTTAAATAATTTTTGTATTTATGACACCTGGGAAGGGAACATAGAAAGATGTTACCAGTCCCCCTCATTGGGATGGGTTCTTGTATGTCCTCAGTGCTTCAGATCTAAGATCTCTCTCTCTCTTGATGGTGTAGAAAACCTAGATAAAAAATGGAACTCAAAGGGAGCTCACAAGAAAAAATGGTAGCAAAATATGACAATGATGGAGGATCAAAGTCAGACCAAAAGTATAGATACAGAGTGATCTTTCGGAAACAAAAGGTAGTGAATGAATAGAAAAACCCTTCTATTTATAACAAAATATTGAGTTATTCTAGATATTGGTGCATAATTAAAATGTTATTAACCAAATCTAGATCCAACTTTTATGAAATATTTTATTATTTTTGTTGGAGAGAAAAAGAATTTGAATTTGGTCAAATACCTTTATTTGTAAATAATAAATAAATAAATGATTTATTTATTATTTTAAGAATGTGGTTGAGTAATAATTAAATAAATAGTGATTTATTCAATTATTTATAAATGATTTAGTCAAATTTAAGGAATATTATTTAAATAATGTTTAAATAATTATTCCTATGAAATAATAAGATAAATATTGATTTATCTAATTAATTTTCCTGTTTTGGGTTAAATATGACCACGAATATTAATTAAAATGTTGTTTAATTAATTATTCCTTGAGAAAAATAAAAAAAATATGGATTAATTCAATATTTCTTCATGGGGTTTCCTGTTTAGACCATAAACAACTTAATAAATTATGGATTACTAAGTTATTTTTCATAGTGAAAGAAATTTTACTTAGGGTAAAATTGGTCTTACATGGTGTACTTTGGTCCATCTAATAGTAACAGGTTAGATGACAAAAAATTGGTGTAACACATGGACTATCTGCTTGGAGTGCATAACACTACACGGCAACAACATTGGCTTAGAAAATGCATCTTCGCTAGCAACGAACTGGCATCTACTCCCGCTTGTATCTAAAACAGCGAACTGGCATCTACTCCTGCTTATATTTAAAATTCATATTTGAATTCAAATTGAAACACGATGTTGTCATATCAATGTTGGAAAGCATCTACTCTACTTAAATTCATAATTCAGACACCCTGTATGCAGAGAAAATACACTCACGAAAATCTCTTTCCCCTATCTGTCGGGCACCAGAGAAGTCAAATCAAGTCTGTTGGATAAAAAAATATGGATTCCCTTGTATGTATGTTGTGTATGTTGTATGGTTGAGGGGTGTCTTAAAAGGAGTTGTCTTTAGTGCGGTTTTTTTAGTTTCAGGTGCCAAAATCGGGTGAAAAAGATTGAGGTAAAATCTTGATTTTTGTTATTTAAACTAGTTTTTTTATTGTATATATGGATTTATCACCCTAAAAAACCTCATAGGGAACTTTGATTGTGCAAGTTTACCCATAAATTTCTGTTTCCAATGAATTCCAGCTGAATTTTAGAAAAATTAAACCGAAAAAATCCACAGTAAAAGCCTTCAAAAGGTCGCACTAAAGACTACTCGGTCTTAAAAGAGTGCCTTTAATAACGTATAGCTTTCGAAATATTGGTTGCCCCATGGTTGGAGTCACTATCATCGCTTGTTGTCATGGGAAACAGATTTTTTTTCGACCGTGGCAATTTCTGGGCGAAAAAACACTCTGGTAGACTACTCCATATATATTATTTACAGGATTCCTACTCTCGATTATATCTCAAGTGTAACGATGTAGATGTAAAATGATTGAGATGCCTTTTCTGTGCACTACTAACCCTCAAAGAACCTACCTTCATGTGTATGATGTACTGTTATTTGTCTAGCATTTCTTATTTGTATTCCAAGGAACGAATTTTGTGGGTCTGAGAAAAGATAAAAACGGTGGTAAGTTAGGTGGAGAGTAACTTGCATGCATGGTCATGTGTTTGCCAGTATCACTTCAGGGCATGATTATTCCCTTAAAATTGAATAATAATAATATAATATCTCAATTGTAACGATGCAGATGGAAAATGATTGAGATCCTTTTCTGTGCACTAGTAACCCTCAACACACCGACCTTCTATGTGTATGATGTATTGTTGTTTGTGTGGTGTTTCTTGTTTGTATTCCAAGGTGTTGGAATATGTAATTCCTACTTGTATGTCGTGTTGACTCTCTATATATGGAGTTTTCTCCTATATCATAGGAGGTAGCTAAATCTAAATATTCATAGTTTGGAGTGTGGTTGAGATATTATCTCAATCACCTTATTGTGCATCCAAGATAGTTTTCCTATATTGAGACTATATTTCATGTATATATATGTAACCATTTTGATTAATATAACATAGTGTGCATATTGAGATTTTATCTTAGTATCAGAGCCCTGGCTTGGACCTCGACCCCTCCTGGGCTGAGGGAAATAAGAGTATATTGGTATTTCTTTTAGTTTTTTTTTTTTAATCCATTCATTTGGGTGGAGGTGTATTGGAGAAGCAGTGCACCCATCATTTGAGGGGGGGGCTTTGCTCGTTTCTCTGAGATAGAGGTTCACCGCACAATGCCACTGTTTTTTAGGCACTTATTTACATGTTATTTGCATGGTCCGTGAGAATAAAAAGACCGTCGGTGATAGCACATGTTCGAGGATATCTCTTGCCGAATCCAGAGAACTGATTGGAGGCCGAGGAGGATCACTGGAGGATGTGTTGCATGGAGAGTGCTACGGGAGAGGGAAACTGCGTAGGAGTTGAACCCTTTTGATAATCAGTGCTCGTCCTCTCTGGGTTAGCCAAGTCTGCTGACAGAGAGGCATATTGGTGCGGCGAGTGACTTGAAACAAGAGATCGCATGTGGCTGAGATCGTGAGATCTGCAGTATCTGACAGGATCGCCGCTGTGATCTATTGGCATTGTTGAAGAGCCAACAATTGTTCGAGATTTTGACCAGCTGAATGAGCCAATTCTTAGTGAACGCAAGTGGATATCTTCACTGGAGCTAATGTTGTGTCATCAAATCTGGTTGATCTCCTCCCAGAAACCTATTTCACATCTGGGGTTTGAATTAACGATACCATCGGTGTGGTGTGAAATAGATCACGTCTGTGCATAGTGGATTGATAGTGCCAGTGGTGTCTGTTCGGAGGCCGGAACTCGAGTGCCCATGTTTTTGATGAAAAACGATGAGTAGGTGAGTGTGGAGGCCGATATTGCTCCTTTGATCACTGCTTTTGTGACTGAGGTTGCTGGTTAGACTATGTATACCTCATGCCTGATCCCATCTATAAGTGTTGCCTAATCCTGGTCGGAGATGCAATGCATAGGGGAATTTTGATGGGGAAAGAAGTCAAATGCCATCTCTTGCTTCAAGGTTTGTGTCGAAGTTTGTGATCGATAAGCGTGAAGCAGCGAATTGAGATTTTATCTTGTTGGGTAGCATTCTCGTATTCTTGTTGTTTCTTTAGGCTCGGCAGTGGAAGTAGTTCGCAAAGCGAGTTGGCTGTGTCAAAATCGTAACTGTGATGCGATTATGATGGGGTTGTACCCTTAATTTCATTCAAAACTAAATATTACCGGAATCCTCGATCCACGTCAAGAAGGCAAGTAAGCATGGCACCTGGCTGCAGTGGCAGCGTGGCCGCATTCAATGGTGAGCAAGACCCCTAATCTATGCATTCACTGGTGCGATGGTTCGAGAAGGCTAGGGTTCGATGTGTGAGCAAATCCATCATTTTGGTAAGCAGGAGAAGAAGCATGTCAGCTCGTTCGCTAGTGGCACATCGTGGGTCTCTAGGATTGCAAAGGCCTAACCATTGAAAGCAGCAGCAAGGGAAACTAAGATTGGGCTTTCATGTTCAATATTAAGCTTGTTCCCAAGTATTCTTGTGACCTTTGCATGGTAACGCAACCTGTGCATGGAGATGCTAGAATATGAGGATGCTATCGATGATCTGTCCACTTTGGAGTCGTTGAATAGTGCAAGTACTTAGCATTGGAGTCATTAAATAGTGGAAGTACTTTGCATTCTTATTTTTTAGATGTTTAAAAATTGTCATGACAATGTAAATCTGGTTGTAATTTAAGTGACATTGGTCTGACCAACTATTGTCATAATTATGAGTGTGTTTTGGAACTGGTCATTCCAACAATACACAAATTTGCAGGATATGATGAAGACATGACAGTGAAAATGTCATCAAAGGATAGTGCTTGGAGCTACATCAGAGGTTGGAGGATGATCGATTTTGTGTGTGCCCAGTGTGATGCAGGGGAGTAGATTATTATGGAAATGGGCAAGTTGAACCAAAGTGCCTGAAGTGTCTTTGATTGTGTGGTGAGAAGACAAAAATTCGGTTGTTTGTTTGAAAGATGTTAAGCAATTGCATATATGCATGTTCAATTGCGAGGACATTAGCTCGACAGTGGGTCTTTTTTGTTGCAGCGAGCATGAGGAGGCATGCTTGGACGCAGTTACCCAACCTTGATATTGTGAACAGGGGAAGTGGTGTTACGATGCAATGTCGAGGAATTGGATGCTAAAACGAGAATTTTGTGTGTAAAATCGTTGAATTTTATGCATGTTGACAGTGAATTTGTGGGTGACGGAGGATCACACCGTGGAGTCGTGGATTCTCGTTTTGAGAGGGACAATTTTTTATTGTTTCTCTTCGTGTGGCTATGAGTGCCTATGTCTGGATCATCAGTGTTGGACTGCACTATATTGAGACCAGTGGAAAAGTCATTGATCTGTTTCTTTATCAGTGGACCCCTCTGAGGTATCGTTGAAGAGGAATGGTGGTTTTTATATTCGGGAAATAGTCATATTTGGGCAGAGATAGATAAATTCGATGTTTTTGTTAATTTGAAAAGTTTGTTTTGCTTCTTGGAATCATGTTTAAAATTATTGACCCTTATTGAGCCTAGCTAACTCAATGTAGGTAAAATTAATTTGTTAGAATTCGTGACTCTAACAAATGATAGGTTAAGCATGGAGTTCCAAGGATTTATCTGACAAAGACAAAGATGCCCAAGATATGAACAATGAAAAGATGAGGTGAAGGAGCAGCAACATCGGTTATGATGGACAATCAGGTTTGTGTGAGTTTTTTGTGAATTTCTTGGAATAGACTCTTGATGATGAGTCAAAAAGTTTAATGGTAAGCAAGTCTAAGATGGTTTTGTAAGGGTCTTTGTATGTACCTGGTAACTCCAAGGGTTGGAGTGTGTAATGTAAGCCTTGTACAGGCATATGTATCCCCGTGAAGTTCATGGTTATCTAAAATCCACTTTGTAATTACAGGTTTGTGGTCAGCCGGAAACCACTTTTATCACTTTGAAGTGATGGTTTGTGGTGAGCCAGAAACCACATGCAAGCCCTAGTGGCTACAGAGCCTTCGTGGCTACAGTGCCCTGGGTGCACAGAGGAGCCTTCATGCTCACAACGAAGTAGGTGGTCTGCAGAAACACCTTACTTACAAGAAAACTTAGTTTCTCACAGGTCTCAGTTTATTGAGCACATTTTGAGGGGGATTTGCAGATACAGGTACATGTATGCAATGATAATGTTGACAGAACCATGTATGCGAAGGACATCCTACGAGACTAGCAATTGCAGTGGTTGGTACACATGCATTCCGGTGGATGGTTGCTTCTTTATATGGACGTTGACATATCCTTTTGTTGGTTCTGCACATGGGATTTTCCCATTTGTGGTGGATCTGAGTCGCAAACACATCTGTTGTTGGTTCTGCACATGGGATTTGCCCATTTGTGGTAGATCTGAGTTGCAGACACATCTTTTGTTATGATTGACCACAATTAGATTTTGTGAATCACTATCAAGACAACTAGTCATTAAGGGGGTGTGTTGGAATATGTAATTCCTACTTATATGCGGTGTTGACTCTCTATGTATGAAGTTTGTTCCTATATTATAGGGGGTAGCTAAATCTAAATATCCCTAGTTTAGTGTATGGTTGAGATATTCTCTCCACTACGTTATTGTGTGTCCAAGATAATTTTCCTATCTTGAGACTATATTTCATGTATATATATGTAACCATTTTGATTAATATAACATAGTGTGCATATTGAGATTTTATCCATAAAAACCCTATAGGGCACTTCGATTATGCAAGGTTACCCATAAATTTCTGTTTTCAATGAATTCCAACTGAATTTTAAAAAAATTAAACCCAAAAAATCCACAATAAAAACCTTCAAAAAAATCACATTAAAGACTATTTGATCTTTAGAGTGCCTTAAATAAAGTATAGCTTTCGAAATATTGGTTGCTCCATGGTTGGAGTCGCTGTCGTAATTCGTTATCGTGGGCAACAGAGTTTTTTCCAACCGTGGCAATTTCCGGGCGAAAAAGCAGTCTGGTAGACTACTCCATATATATTATTTACAAGATTCCTACTCTCGATTATATCTCAAATGTAACGATGCAGATGGAAAATGATTGAGATGTCTTTTCTGTGCACTACTAACCCTCAACGCACCTGCCTTCTATGTGTATGATGTACTGCTGTTTGTGTGGCGTTTCTTGTTTGTATTCCAAGGAACCAATTCCGTGGGTCTGAGAAAAGATAAAAACTGTAGTAAGTAACTTGCATGCATGGCCATGCGTTTGCCAGTCCACATGATTATGCCGTTATATGTCAAAAATTTTTATGATAATATGGAAATTTGCAACAATTTATTGCGTCAAATATAATTCTCTCCCCTTATTTAATAATTGAAAATTTGTTTGCTTTTAAATAATGGAAAGGATTCTGTTTTTATTTTTTATATAAAACAGACCAGTGATGTTTAACTCATATTAAGTTATTTATTATTATATTTAAATATATGAATTTGGTAAATTTTAATTAGGTGAAAGCATCCCTTCAAAACGTAAAGAATAATTTTTATTATGTTAAGTTCATGTTAGATTATAAGGTTAATTTGCATAAACAAATCAATTGAACCATCAGAATGGTAACACATATACATATCACTTTTTTTTCTGGTTAACCTATTACAATTCTTTTATCGGCGGTAAACAAAAACAATCACATTCCTTACAACTTCACCTTCATTTTAAGAGCGATTTTAAATATAGCGGAAGAAAGTGTACATTAAGAGTCATTTGATTGTTGATAGATCCTTATAAACATCATTGAGTTGGTAGTTTTTCCTGCTATGTTGGCAATAAATCTCAATGTTGACATTTGTTGAGTTGGTACCATTCGGTAACGAAGATCTTATATTTAGTGTTAAATTTTAATATGCAACTATATGACAAATTTTAGATTATAAAATGTATATTATTGGGTTGTAAATTTTTTTTAAATTTGTTTGTTAAGAGTTTGTTTTTTTGGATGTAAGGAAATAGGTTAACAGTCCAAGAACTAGAGACATTTGGCAAGAGTGAAAGATTTTCCCCTTACGGATCACCAACGGGTAATTCTATGTGGTATAGTTTTTCTTGAACAACAAGGATTAGTCAGTATTGGTAGGAGCTAAAACCTATCCCCTTACCTCCATCATCAAGTAATTCCAAGTGGTGTGGTTTTCCTTGAATTGTGGTGTAGTTTTTTTTCACTAACAAGGATGAGTTAGCACTGGTAAGAGAGAAAACCTACTCCCTTACGTCCACCGGTAGGTGGTGTGGTTTTCCTTGAATAGTGGTGATGAGTTACCCTGGACTAGTGGATAACAACAATGATTGTTTTCCTCCTCAATGCTGGTTTGACAACTAAGTTATGATAGGTTTTTCCACTTTCTGAAAAAACTCAATCAAAATAGGGTTTTTATACTTTTAATTTAATTATCAATAATTATCATGTGGATTGTAGTGATTTAACCTCTATGGAATATTCTAGAATATTCATAATAATATACACAAATCAATGGTTGAAATTTATCTCTAAAGTAGTTATGCCCCTTTTACCCTTTTAATTAAATTGATTAATTAGAAAATGTAATATGAACAAGTTTCATATGAAGTGAGTTATGGTTTTTTGCACATGTGGTATTGATAAGCCATAATATTGACCCATGGTATTTACAAGATTCTTACTCTCAATTATATCTCAATTATAATGATGTAGATGGAAAATAATTGAGATGTTTTTTTGGTGCACTAGTAACCCTTGATACACTTGCCTTCTATGGGTATGATATAGTGTTGTTTTTCTCGCATTTCTTGTTGCATGGAGAAATGCATTCTACAATGCAAAATGAGTTGAAGTATAAATGAGGTTAAGTGTAATTCTTTCCATGCTCAATGTCATTTCTTGTTGCATTGAGAGGTGCATTCTACAATGCAATATGAATTGAAGTGTAAATGACGTTAAGTGTAATTCTTTCCATGCTCAATATTTGTCTTCTGTTTTTTGTTACACCCAAAACCGCATTCTACAATGCAATATGAAGTGAAGTGTAAATGAGAAAAAGTGTAACTATTTCCATATTCAACTTAAAGTTAACAATAAAAAATTAAAATAACTATATAAATAAAAAATTAAAAATCAATTAATATACCAATTACAATTCATCATTGGATCCACTAAGTTTGTTGTTCTCCGGTTTGCTAAACTTCTTCACATTCACTCAATTTCCACATCTTCTTCGTGCATTTCTGTGTAAATAGATTGTAAATAATAATAATGTTTATGATTACATATGATTCTGGTTCGATTAGGTTGATGTGCGATATATCCACGATGATAAATCCAAAAAAAAAATCTAAACATAAGACTTTTGTAACCATAGTAGTTGTATATAAATTTGAAACCAGTTATACGTAAAAACATTTTGCAAGGAAACAAACTATATAGTAGAATTCCAAAACTCATTATTCGTTTTCTACAAATTAATAGCTAATGTAATTCTAAGTTTTCCACAAATATATTCAAAATAATTACCCAGATTTTATGTTTCAAATAATTTGAAAGTGCTTGATTAACAAATTAACATGACAATTTACATGTTAAGTTTGTTATATTTATTTTAGATTTAAGATTTAATTAATATATTAACATGGAAATTTACAAATTTTTATCATTATTTAGCCATAAGTGTATAATATATTAGTTATTTTTACTTAAGATGTTTAATAAAATCCACTAAATAAAATTTGAATGAAAAGAACATTTAATATTAAGATATGGCATGAAAATATATCAAAAAAAATTCGTGTCTATCCACCAAATAAAATTTGAATGAAAAGAGCACTTAATATCAAGAAATGGCATGAAAAACATATCAAAAAAAAATTGTGTCTATAAGATGATGAATCCTGTCATATCATATTCTTCAAAAGATATTCGAGCATGGTACATAGACCCAAACAATGCTCCATCAAATTAAATGATGTGATTGACATAGATAAGATGTGTGATGGAAAGGGAAAATAAACACAGAGAAAGATGACAAAACATATAAACACAAATTCTTTATTTTGGTGAAAATGAACGTTTTTAAAGTTTTATTAAATTATTTGTCTATAATTATTTGTTTAAAATCTCTCTCACACGCATAGTAATTCCCTTTATTTTATAGATAGAGATGGAAAGCCTACCCTGAGGGATAATTAAGTTGGTCAAGTTCATGTTGCTAAGTACCTCACAAAGTGGTAGGTCACATGGTCAAATGTCCTTGATTCCCTTGGGAATAGGCCTTGCAAGTTTAGCCGACGGGTAGATCCCTTCGAATTGATCTACCTGGATTTTTCCGTGGATGTAGTTTGGCCAACGGGTAGATCCCTTCGGGTTGATCTACCTGGATTTTTTAGTGGATGTAGTTTGGCCGACGGGTAGATCCCTTCGGGTTGATATACCTGGATTTTCCCATGGATGTAGCGGTAGTGGCCACTCAGTTTTCGCAAACCACATTAAAAAAAAAGAGTTGGAAAACCTATTTATACCTCACAATTTCATCTTATTTGATATTGTCCATAATTACATATCCGCACGAGATGGTGAGTCTTTTATGATTGAGAAATAAGATTAATTTGTTTTATTTAGATATAGAAACTCTAATGGGAATATGGAAATCTATGTGTTCACACACACACACACACACACACACACACACACACACATATATATATATATTGGGATTACTTACACATGGTTAATAACACTTAACATTCTAAGTTATACCTTGGATGCGGGTGACACGTCTGACATGAGTGGATATCACATCTCACCGCACCCGGACTACGAAAATCTCCAACGCAATTCTTCACCTACAGCAGATCCAATTACCATTAACTCCTCACGCGTTCCTCACAGAACCAAAGTTGATACCAAGCGGACAGGCATTGCGTCACTTGACCCTGAACATCACCTCGCCCATACCACCATTAATGTCCATAATGAATAATCAGCATCGCAGCCACACCTGCTCCCCTGCACCTACTCAGTTGCTCGAGCTCCACACACAATTCCGTGCGAAGATCGCTTGCTGCCACCCTCTCAAATCACATCCACATTGCTTATAACCCTTAGACTTCTACCTGTTTTCTCACTCATCTGGTCACTTTTTCCTTTCGCTCTCCTCCTTTTGATCTGGCTTCTCATTGATTCCAATCAGCTGCGAAGCCTCACTCCCAGAGTGGAGATGCGCAGTCTCGCACTGCTTGTCGCTCTTCATCCTACGAACCTATCCCTAGTCTTTGCATCCCCTTCAACTCCAGTGTCACTCCTGCCACCCCTCCTAGGTGCATTATGGATCCTAGATTGCGCCAATGCACTATTCGTGGTGGTCAAAGAGGGGCCCTCTCAGGTCGTTACCATCGTAGCGAGGATAATCGCCTTGAATCAATTAACTGCTCCTCATCTAGCACCTCAACAAGCCACAAAGTTGATCCAGAGCAGCAAGAAAAATCCTCCAGGAAATCGGTGCAAAAAGGTAGTCAAGGCACAAGGAGGTACACCTCCTCTTCCATAACTCATTCTCTACATCGCACGCCAACTCCCCCAATCATTCTGACGTAGGATTTTGAGGATACAGACATTCGGATCATGGACATCGATGGTTTTTGGACGAAGGTCCCTGATGGAGTAGACCTGGACTCCCCCATCCTCTGTGCTCTTGCAAGTTTCCCCAGGTGAACTGTTTTCGACGTGGACGTTGTTGTGGAAGTTGTTGTTGTGAAGGCTCTTACCTGTCCCATTGAAGAGGAGAATCCCAACATCAGTGATGATGATGATGAATAATGTCTGTGTAGCTGCATAGTTTTACTCTGTTTTTTGTCATATGTGCCGACAGGGCTTTTCTGTAATTATCTACTCTTTAGGTTGTAGATGTACCAGCACTACTGTGCACAATGTAAGGCTCATTTTCAAGTTTTTTCTGGGCTCGACTCCTCCCCCGAGGCAACCCAAAATCAGCGTTACAAAGGCAGGGATTAGTTAAGTGCAGCTTACCAACTCTACCTGCAACATATGTAATATTAAATTTTTTCGAAATTAATAGATTAGCTCAACTTACCAAAAAAGCAAAAAAACCAAAAAACATTCTAAGTTATAATTTAATAATAAATTATATTTAATTGTAATATATTATATAATATTAACTTTAATATATATTTTTAATATATTATATAATATTTAGATATATATTAATATCATAAAACCACTATCTATATATATTATATATTAATATATTAGGATAAATAGTTCTAATATAATATTACCTTTAATATAATATTATATAATGCATAAATATTAGGTTCAAAATAATGGATATTGATATTATATTATATATTAAAGAGAGAAGAAGAAGAGAGGAAGGGAGAGAGAGATGGAGTTTGAGGGGGAGAGAGAGGGAGGGAAGAAGAAAGACATAGAGAGAGAAAGGTGGAGATAGAGAGGAAGTGAGAAGGGAGATAGGAAGAGAGGGTGGGGGAGAGAGGAGAGTGGGAAGGAAGACTGAGAGAAGGAGAGAGAAGGATGGAAGGGGAAGAGAGAGATAGGGAGAGGAAGAGGGAGGGTGAGAGAGATAGATAGGTATAGAAAGAGTGTGTGTATGTTCGGCAGGTGAGATAGAGACACAAAGAAGGAGAGATGAAGGGAGAAAGATATATTGATGGAGGATGGAAAGAGGGAAGAGGAGAGAGACAGAGGGAAGGAGGGACGGAGAGAGAGATAGATATGTAGAGAGAGAGAGAGAGAGAGAAAGAGAGAGGATGTGTGTTTGATGGGGGGGTGTGAGATAGAGAGACAAAAAAGGAAATATGGAGGGAGACATAGATGTAGACAGTGGGGGGAGAGAGATGGAAGAAGAGAAAGACATAGACGGGAGTGAGATAAACCCTTTCATCTTATGAATATTTTGGTTTTCCACTGAAATAAATGCATCTATTTCAGTGTAGATGTTGATTCCTACGCCTATTTAATTGATCGCACATGATGCATTGATTTCAGTGTAGTTGTTGATTTATAATCCGATTTCATTGTTTGCAGTAGATGCATTGATTCAATGTATATTTTGATTTCTAATCCTATTTTATTGATTGCATTAAATGCATTAATTTATAATCCTATTTGATTGCTTGAACTAGAGGGAGAATATCCCCTTTGTTTTAAGCCCTATATTTCAATAAATAATGTTAATAACATCAAAATAATAGTATAAACATAAGTATGAAATTTGGGATGAAAATAAATTATTAGTGTAAATACGTAAATATTTTATCTTACCATAACAAACACCAAGTCATGAGAAATCATGAATAGTCCAACATACCGCACCATACAACATGAAGGGCCTATTTGATGGAGGACATGCTATCTCATACATTCTTATGCCTTTCCATATAAATTGCATCTCATCAGTAAAAGGAACAAGATAAACGTCCTTTTTTTTTACTTTTTATTTTCTTGGAACAATGAGAGTGAGCATAAGGTGCTCCTTTCTAACACTCATCCATGGGGGAATATTGTATAATATCAATACGAATAGACAAACACTATAATTTTAGCTTACGAGAGACAATGGGAAAACTCCATCAATTGCAAGACCAAACCTAATACTACAGGGTTCATATTTGAATTTTATTGGCCATTTTTCCTCTATGTGTTTCAATTCTTTGGAGTCATCTAGAATTCACATGAATCCATATGAAACATTCGTTGACGTCTAGGTATAATTGACATGTGATATAAAACCTTCTTTGGTACAGTATGACCTTGTACATTTGTAGGATATCTCTTCTCTTTGTATACATGGCATTATACATTGACTTGATATTCATATTTGTATAAAATGAAATCATTCTTACATGAATGAATTTTTTTATATTCAATCCCCAACTCAACAAACAATTAACACGCTTCTGTGCAAGTTGATGAAAACACATTCTTTTCAAGAAATATTTTAGTTTTTAGTGCCCTATATGATTTTCTGAGATTAAATAAATTTAATGATTGACATATGATGAACATGTTTGATATGTTAATCTATACTAGTATTGTTTATATAAAATATATGGTTTTAAAATTTCTTTAATAATTATCAATGAAGTTGATGAATGTTTACGAATTTACACTGACCAAATGACAATGCAAAGTAAGAAACAGATTTCAACTCACTTCAAAAGGGTAGTGAATCCTTTGTCTCGCCAACCAAATAATGAATTGATTTATAATAATATTAATGTGCATGCAATTTTTGAGGTTCTACTTGCACATGATTTGAACATGGGTGTCTTAGTTGCTTAATTGGTTGAGTCTTTCATTTTGTTATCATCAAGATTATGTTGGTGGTAATTACCCCTGCTATCATCATTACTATCAACTATATGATCATTATCAGCATCATTGTTTCCATACCCAAAGAAGCATGTAAGAATTTAATTCAATCCTTCTTCATGCATTGCAGTTTCACTATCATCATCATCATTAAGGCTAGGTCGTATGTCATCAATGTATGCTAATCTCATAACTCTTCAAATTTCTCAGCTAGTAGTGTTCTCTTCAATATTTCTCTTTTCGCCTTGGTATGGTTTAAAGGATGGTTTGGATCATCTCGTCCAAATATTAATAACCCATTTTGACCTTGGGTATTTATAGGTGTATCATCAATATCTTCTAGCTATCAATGAACACACACATTATTTAATGTTTTAGTAAATCATGAATGTAACAATTTCAAATAAATATAATGAAATATATCTTAACAAATAATTATATATATATATATATATATATATATATATATATATATATATATATATATATATATATATAATGGAACATTATTTTATGGACAATTTGTTCCATTATTTTATGGACAATTTTTTTTATAGAATAATTTAAAATAAAACACAATTTTGACAACCTAGTTTATAAAAATTTAGTCCACACTCATTGATTAGTCTTTGGGGTTTTTTCCCTTAAGAACATCCTTACGAAGACCTTGTTCTTCCCTTTTCTTTCAGGCGTGAGTTCATTTTAAGAAAGGTTAGTTAATATATAACTCATCCCCAATTTTAAGGTTCATAATAGCCTCAACCATTATCAATCTATCAATATCTCTTTCCATATCTCCATATTCATCATTTATAACCTCAATTAATTGACAATAGTAGGTTCCATTCACTTACTGCTATTTATAAATCCTGCAATTTTTTTTTGTTTGTATGTATGCATGTCCATATATATACATAAGATGACATCTATTCATTTCTTTTCCACTTTCCAATTAGAGATGATGTGTATACATATTCAAATTTAGACCATATGTTGACATGCTATTATTATATTTTGCTAGCCTTCTCCATTCACCACTGTAATATGACATGCGATAATATGGAATTAATATCCTAATGGTTTGTTGTGAATCATTTCTATGTTTAGATCCCACATGGAAATTTTGGACAATAAAGAGGTCAAGATTCACTCCATGAATATTGGAGAGTTGTATCATGTAGTTGTATCCCCCAAACTTGAAACACCTCATACACTCTAGGTAGTTGTTGATAATTGGGCCAAGCATAATATAGTTGACGAATGTATATTTGTAAATTGATCTAAAACTCAAGGGAAATACATCATCTCCATCACATTCATTCTCATAGGGTATGTAGTCCACCTTTCCCTTGTCTTTAAGAAAATTATGCATTTTTAAACTAGTTCTTGTTCTGTTACTTATTGTCATCAATTCCTCATCTTTCGAGCTGGTATATGTGCACATATTTTTGTTAGATTTTGTTATCACTCTGCTGGATCTTTAAGGTTGAAGAAGAAATCCCAACAGAGGTAACCACAGACTAATCTTTTGGCTTCGTATCTAGCCCTACCAAACTCGAGAGGGCTCTCTCCACAATGTCACAGCCAAGAGGGTTGGATGAAATAGGGTTTTAGGCCAGGTATAAGTACAGGGGTTTGATTTGGTTAAAATTGGGGTTGTTGGATAGGTGAATTAGGTCAAAGAGGCTAGGTCAGGGAAAATAGGATTAGGGTTGTAGAGATTCAATGGGGAAAGGTAGGTTGAAAATCTAACACTTTAGGGTTTCTTGAGTGGGATGGATCAGACAGGTGAGGAGATAGAAAGAGAAAGGCTAAGCATGAATTATTTCTAAATTGAAGAAGATGGACAAACTATGAAGGTTTTCCCAAAATAGAGCATGAGAGATGTATTATGTTTATCAACTTAAAAACCAGCATATCATAGAAATGAAATGGATCATGAAAAAAAACATTCATACATAATGAGACATAAGAATAACAATGTTAAATTCTCATACCACAGGTATCCCAAAGAAATAGCTGCAACCTTTTCATTATGTTCTTGCCAAAAAATGATTACACTAGAGTCTTTTATCAATGCATCAACATCCAACCTATGAAATGAGTCAAAAAGTACATGATATAGATCTCAAAACAACTCATCCCAACATCAGGGGTCAAATCCATGAGATGAGAATCAGTTCCACCAAAAACTGAGCTGAATACCTAGAGTGTAGGGAACTCAAATCGACTCATCCCTCGCTTTTTGCAAACTGATTCATTACGTGTCATCAAAACTTTTCACCTAATGTATTTACCCTAAGCAAGTGTAAAAACACCATAATTAAATTTACTTCCATCAATTACATCATTAAATACATTATTTATCAAGGTGAAAATCAAAATTGCAGAGAAAACTCAGAAAAATCAGACATTGGTCAAGTGCGCAACGCCATGTCATGTGTGCAGCACCATCTTTAAGCTGTGTTTTGAGGGGGTTTCAGATGTCAAATTTGAGCTCAGGATAGATCATTGGAAATATTATCCAGTCTAATTTCCAGCTCTATGCTTAGTTTTCAGATTTGACTTGATTTGACCTCCCAAAAAGTGATTCTCCCAAGACTGCTCTATGTGTAGCACCAACGTGAAAAAGGAGGCAAAACTATGATTTTTAGAAGTTTTTTTTTTTACTTTTTCAACTGCAATTTGACTAAAAAAGGCTATAAAAGTGGTTTTATTGCATGTTTTCTCTTTTCTGAATCCAATGGTGGTCTCATTTTGACCAAAATATGCCTTAAACAGGTGTGCAGCTCCTAGGGCACTACGCACCTGACAGTCCAACTATCACGACTATCCGAGAATGCACAAAAAATTCAAAAAATTTCAAAAATGCATCAAAAATTGCCAAAAAATTGTGAATGGTGGTTGATGATGAGGATTAGGCATGGAGTGAGGCTTCAACAAGGATATCAAGCCTTCTTTTCTCTTCTTGCATGGTTAAAGTTTCAGTTTTTGCATTGCCTTGTTTAAGTTTTGACCTTGCAATTTTGTTTTTTTTGGCATAGTGCTTTGCCATCCTTCTCTAAATATCATTGTCATTGTTTTACTTCCCCAATATATTCTCAAGATGTTGGTTAGCCCTTCCAAGCCATTTCTCCTCATCTCATTGATTACCACTGCAAATTGTTCATTAAGAGTGATCTCATCTATTAGTTCTCTTTCTTTCTGCCTTCCTAGTTCTATGGCTCTCTTCAAACCTCTAGTTCCGGGCCTTCTTCTTTGCAATTTTTCATCAGCTTCATCTTGCACACCATATTTTTCTAGTGTCTCTTCAAGAAAGACTTTACCTTTTTCTGCCTCTCTTTGAGATTTGATGAATTTCACTTCATCAATGAAGTGTTTGGTCTTTAACTACTGGTTGGGCCTTCTCAAGAAAGGTAATGACAAATTTAGATCTATCAAGATTAGATTTTATCTCTTTAATCTTGGCCTCTTTTTCCTTGATGACTATGATAGTGATATTAGAATCATCTTTCTGATTCAAGTCAGCAAGGTCAAACTCCATTTTTGTTTCATGAATATTTCCCTCCTCATGCCTAATCTCTTACTGAATATTTTCCTCTGTCATCTTTTTCTTTCCTTTGTCTACCTGATTTTCTGATGCATAAGGAAAGGCCTCTTCCACAATTTGTGGAGAAAACACTTTCCTATGACCTCTTTGGTATGTTTTTGTCAATGTCTCTATCTTAGCCACTTTGGTCTTTTGAAGCTCATTGATCTTGCTCTGCTGGATGACCCAATATGAGTGTGAAATGTGATGATGGTGGTGAAATGGGTGAAGTAGTTTGAGATGATGAAGAAGTAGGTATTGTGGGCTGAGATGGAGGAATGGATGTGGAAGGATGAGACGGTGGAGGCATAGCTCGAGCATGTTGAATTGGTGGAGCAGTAAAGATGTCATTAGCTATGAAAGTGTCCCATGAGATATGTAATTTATCAAGGCGATGGAGGACAATGAGCTTGATGAGAGAGTGGTGAAAAATACTTCTCATTTGGTGGTCATAATCTCTCTTTTGAACAATGTATGCCATTTTTTCAATGTCCTTGAAGCGAAAATAAGGTATGTTGAGCATTTTTACCCTTGTGAAGTGCATTAATAACTTTATATGGTAGGTGTAGAGTTCATAGAACCTTCATTCACGAGAAAATTACCTCATGATGATGTGGCCTCCTCTCTTCCTTTTCTTCTTCCTCACTGAATTCTCTGTTTTCTTCTTCCATAGTGTCTTGGATATAAACCCCAAGGAGATGAATTGGGAGTGAAATGTAGGTTTAGGGAGTGGGGAATGGGATGGAAAAAATTAGGGATATGGGGGAAGGGATTGTTGAATTGAGGGAGGTGACAGGGATTAGAAATTTTGTGGGATTTTGGAATAGGAATTTTATTACAGGTATGGGGATTTGGGAACCTGAGAATTTGAAATACCTAGGTCTTAGGGTTTAGGGGATGAATGGTTTTTGGATAGGGATTTAGTGATATAGGGGTAGGGATAGGATTTATTATGATGTGTCAAGGGTAAAAGGGGTCTTCAAAGATCAAATTTGGGATTAGGAAGTTAAACTAGGGTTTCTATGTTGAAAAACTAGATATTTCTCATGAAAATCTTGACATCATGAAATTTGCACTTAAGAAATGCAATGAGGGCATAATTATGTCTTAATTTCTTGCTAGGAAGTGGAGAAACCCTTTGCTGAAGGTTTGGAGGACCTGCATGAAGTTTGGAATCTTGCAAGTGAAATCTGCCAGGTGCACAACGCCTTGGCTCTATGCACAACACCTTGTTCCTGGTGAGCAGCGCCTCTAAGATTTTGACCTTTCACCCTTCAATTTAGACTTTTTTAGCTATGTGAGTGATGGCTTGATAAAATAGAGAACAAATGAATGTCTTTTGATCTTTGAATGGGCTTTATGCTTGATGGATTGGATATTTTGAGCTTTGGGACCCACTTTTCCTTCTTGCTTTCATTTTAAACCTTTGAAACTATTCCTTTCTTTTTTACTTCTTTCCTTTGACAATTGATCATTTTGAAGGACTAAGAACTCTTTGCACTTTGATATTTTTCTTTTTTGGCATGTGGAACTCTAAGTTGGTAGCTTGGGAACCTTGTACTTATTACATATTAAATGACATAAAATTAAAAAATAAAAATAAAAATTACATATTTTTGGAATAAAAATTACATTCTATGATGAAAATCACAACTTTGGAATCATAATTACATGTTTTAAAATCATCTTTACATGGTAAAGAGATGTTATTTTGTTCACTCTCTTACTTTTTTGGCTTTATGCAATGGAGATAGTGTGTTTATTAAACCTTGGAAAAAACCCTAGAAACCTAATGAAACCTTGAACAAACCCTAAAGACCTAATGAGACTTTGCAAGAGTGTTTTTCATGATGACATTAGCTTTATGGATGATGTACAGTGAGCAAGGCATGAAATTTAGCCAAAAATTAATGAAAATTTAGAAAAAAGTGATTTTTTTTTTTACTTAGGGCTACCATCAGTGAGTACATTTTTGCATGACCCAGTGGAATGAAAAAAAAATTCTGAGTGGGACTGCTAAACTGATATGAAAAAAGGATTTTGATCAGCGATCGCAGGATGAAAATAATGACACTAACATTAGCATTATTGGGGATGATAGCTCTAAAAGAGGTGTCAAGAACCACATAACTCTGGATTTTGCATATCAATGTCTTATCCATTGGGCCAATATGGTCAAAAAATCAAACTAATAACATGACTAAAAACTGATAGCTCAGAAAAATAAATTGACTCTAGACAAACTCAAATGACTGAAACTTGAATCAATACTGACTTACTTGAATGAAACTAAACTTCTGAAAATGGCAGAAAATCAGTGAAGCTCCATGGCCTTCACTTCGGACTCCAAAATATAGTGATTCTCTACTTCACACTTGCAGAAAATATATCAAATATTTACAATGAAATAGAAAATTGATCAAGAAATGTATTTAAGAAAATATAGTGTTTCAAGATCCTACCATTGAATGGTCCTCCTAAACACTCTTTTCCATTCATCTCTTCAAGAAAATAATCATTTTTTCTCCAACAAGCTGAAATCCGATATGGCCCTTTCCATAAATTCTCAAATTTGTCATGCTTACCCTTTTCTTAATTTCTGGCATCCCAGCGAAGTACCACATCTCCAACCTTGAAATTGTCTTCCTTAGTCTTCCAGTCATAGATCTTCTTTATCTTGACATGAAGTTTGAAGTATTCTAAAATGCTTCATCTCTTGTATGTTGAAGGTGTATCATTTGATTAATACATCGTTGTATGTCATTTTCCTCTTTCCCTGCTTCTTGCATCAATTTCATTTCTGGGACCGCTAATGATGAAGGAAACACAGTATCAACACCATACACAACTTTAAAATGATACATACCAATAGACTTCTTATTACTCACCCGGTCTACCCACAATGCATTGATCAGCTTCTTATACCAATTCTTTTTATTCCCCTCTAACATTTTCTTAGTGATACTGATCAAGGATTTATAGAGGACTCCTTCAATCCATTACCTTGCGGGTAGTAGGATGTAAAGTGTCCCAACTTAATGTTATATATGTCACAAAACTCAGTCATATTCTTAGACTTGAATGTTGTTGTATTATCTGTGATAATCTTAGTAGGACAATCAAAACGGAACAAAATATTACTTTACAAAAACTGAATGGTGATAGAATATGTTGCTTGCATGGTTGGGGTCCCTTCCAACCAATTTTTAAAGTGATTTGTGGCCATCAATATCCACTTGTGATGTGTGGATGATGTTTGGTGAATCTCGCCTATGAAATCTAGGCCCCACTGCTAAAATGGTGCATGTACCAAAATAGGTTGAAGAGGTAATGGGAGAAGTTTTCTCCTACCCTGAAAAACTTGACATTCGTGGCAACTCATTATTGCTTTGTAGAGATCTGCAAAAAGTGTCAACCAATAATATCTCCCTCTCAATATTTTATTGGTTGTGGTCTTCCAATATAAGCTCCACCCAAAATCTCCTTTGTGGAATTCATTCATGACTTCCTTAGATTCTTCTTCGACCAAACAATTCAACAACACGCCTCCGGGATCCTTCCAGTAAAGTGGACTATCCAATATGAAATACTTTGAAGCTTTGAGTTTAAAATATTTTCCATGACTCTTAGTCATGCCTACAGGAGGGTTTAGGTGTTGTAAAACATAAACAATATCATAATATCATGGAGATGACAAAAAGATATTGTATACCTAAATGGGATTCACTTCTTCTTCATTTTCGGACAAGGTTTAAATCAAGTTGGTTTCAATAGCATGAAGTTTTGACTCAGCCATGAGCTTGGATAAGCCCTGACCTTTGATTAGCTTGGTAGGCTTGATATAAAGGTCATATTCTAGTAAATCTTCTATCCATCTCCCTCTCCTACCATCTAGGTCTGTCTGCATGAGAACTTCTTTCACAGCTGCATTAGGCACATAGGCAAGAGTATGTGAACGTAATATGTAAACTCTGAAATATTTCATCACTTTAACCAAATCCAGAGCCTGTTTCTCTATGATTTTGTAGCAAAGGGTTGCATCTCTGATATTGCGACAGAAAAATGCAATTGGTAGCTCTGTGTTATCCCTTTTCTGCATCAAGGTTGCTACCATGGTGTGCTCAGAAGCAAATGATAATATTATGAAATCAGTAGTATAATCAGGACTTATCAAAACTGGGGCAGTAGTCAAGGAAAAATTAACTAAGTTGTAGGATTTCTGAGCATCTTCAGACCACTTCACATCATTATCTTTCTTCAACATATTTGTTAATTCTCTAAGATTCTCCGCCAAATTAGGAATGCATCTATGTAAGAAATTCATCTTACCGTTGAATTCTTGTACTTCTTTTTTGCTGCGGGGGAAATCAATCTTTTGAATTGCTTCAACACAAGAAGGGTCAATCCGGTTTTCATCCTTGGAGATGATGTGACCAAGAAGTTTTCCCTCCTCCATGAAAAAAAAGCTTTTCTTTGGGTTGAGATATATTCGAACTTCCTGCATCTCTCGAAAAAAATTCTTAAATGGTGCAAATGTTCATCAGTAGAATGTGAAAACACTATCAATTCATCTAAATAAACAACCAATAAAACATATTTTTCATTGGAAAATGCCATGCCCATGGCCTGCTGAAATTTTTCCCCTGCATTTTTCAAACCAAATGGCATTTTTTCATATTTGAATGTGCCCCAAGGTGTAGTAAATGTTGTCTTGTCCTGATCATCCTTGTGCACCAAAATTTTGTTGTACCTCAAATAGCCATCCAACAGTGACATCCGAGAAGAACTGACAACTCTTTGAAGTATAAGGTCCATCTTTGGAAGTGGATAGTTGTCCTTGAGGGACACTTTGATTAAGTTTCTGAAATATATGGAGAGCCAAATTTCTCCAGTATTTTTTCTTGTTGGGACCAAATTTGAAATCCAATCAGAGAATCTGATTGGGACAATAATACCGAACTTGAAAAGTTTGTTTACCTCTTTTTCAATTGATGGAAGAAATCTGGGATTTATCCTTCTCAACTTTTGCCGAAAGCGATTTTGATCGAAATTTATCAGAATAGTGTGTTGAATGATGTTCTTGTCATACACCTTTAAATTTGAATATTCCCATGCGAAAACATCAGAAATTTCAGAAAGTAATTTAACATATTCATCCTTTACCTCAGGAGATAAGGACTTGGATAGTTTAACCATATTTGGTTTTCCAACTGTCCCAATGTTTACATCTTCAACACCCTTTTCCATAGGCACCAATGTAGGCTTCCTTGCTACATCATATTGGTCAAACAATTGTTCCAAAGGTGTGAGACATTTTGGAATATTGTTGTCTTTTAGTTGTAATATATCCATCTGAGTTGCTTCTATATCCTGGTCATATTTATCACGTATATCATCTATGGAACAATTCTCAAATTCTTCTTCACCTTAGAGAAAATTATTTACCTACTTATCATCCCAGAAAACTTACCAATATCGCAAGTTATTGGGAACAATGGGCCGGTGTTTCACTTTAATCTCAAACTTCTTGTTTGAAAAGATGAGGATCTTAAAATTGCTTGCAGCTTTAGCCAATGAATCTGCCATGATATTTTGATTTCTTAGCACTAATGTAAGTGTACACTAATGAAAAATTTTCAAAATATATAGTACAACATTCCTATATTGTCTCATTCGAGGA
Source organism: Pinus albicaulis (assembly GCA_034641835.2). Taxonomy (NCBI): domain Eukaryota; kingdom Viridiplantae; phylum Streptophyta; class Pinopsida; order Pinales; family Pinaceae; genus Pinus; species Pinus albicaulis. Next base: position 880,520,599 of record CM076569.1, on the reverse strand, counting down.
TGGTTAGCTTGATATTCACCTTTAACTTGCTTGATCAAAAGTTCTAAATCACTATACACATCAATCCTTCTTTCTCCCAGTTTCTTCAATATATTTAGGCCAGTAATCAGTGCTTCATACTATGCTTCATTGTTAGTGAAATCAAAAGCTAACTTGTAAGAGCACAATCTAACATTTTTAAGGACCTTATTCTGCTGATGAAAAGGATTGGGGACCCACATTCCAATGCCTCCCCCATATTTCCCTAGGGCACCATCAAATTCCATGGACCATAAACCATTCTCATCCTCCAAGTGTTGAAACTCTAATTTCTATTTTGGCTCAATATTCTGAACTATCTCTTCATCCTTTTCCAGACTTTCTTCCACTTTATCCAATGGTTGTTCTGAATTTTTCACTGCTTCATCTGATTGATGTTCCGATGAGCTAGGCATATTCACCTTTTCCTTTGCTATAACTTCTCTAATGCAACTATGGATCTCTATAACATCTTCTACATCTACTAGCTGGCTATCTACATCATTTAAGTCGATATCATTAAACAAAATGAATGGCTCTAAATATGTATATACAACATTTATCGGATGATTGTTAGGCTTTTCCTTGCTTGTGATCATATATTTCATCTTGGTTTCACAGTACAATTTTCTCAATTTCCTGAAAACAGGGATAGTTGCATAAGAAAAGTCTAATTGCAACGTGCCTCGTAATTTTTCCCCCTAAGATCTTGAAAGAAACATGCCAAACCGTGGCGGTATGTCGGCTAGCACCACATCCATTAGAACATTCTTTGTTGGAATCTGCTCCAGGGATACTACCAAATATTTAATAAGGCCAATACAACAAACTTTACCTGAATCGAAGGAGTATAAGTCATGGTAGGGATGAGTGATTTCAATGCCCAAATTTTCCATAATGGCTTTTGGAATTAGATTGTGGGAGGCTCCAGAGTCTAACATGGAATTATGTAAAATGCATTGGTGGATTCTTAGGCTCAAGTACAAAGGAGGAACCTCACTATATTCTAATTGACTATCAATAGCAGAACCAAAAATGAGTTCAATATTATCATCTTCGACATTGACCATGTCGGACAAAAGGTCTACTTTAAGAATCTTGGAAACGTGGGACTTATACTGGTTATTCTTGACAAGCTCGGTTAAAGGAATAGACAATTTTAACTTTGAAATTTATGTTTCTAGGCTAAAGGGAGTTGTTTTTTCTACCTCTTTAAAGACGATGTCTCATTGTCCAGCATGGTCCTTTGATAGAACTTATTTCTTTTGATTGTCCTTTTCCTTATTTTCTAAACTTTTGGATGGATGATTTACCTTATTGAGATTTGTGGCTGCGGGCTATTTTCCCTTACTCTAATTGCTCAGAGGATTATGCCTTGTTTGAGTGTCTTTCTATTGAGATGCTCTCTTTCGAATGGGATTAACTAACACATCTCTTCTCCTCAATTACATCTACCTATTTTGTGAACTAATTGCATTCAAGTACCCCCGTTGATAATCATCTGACTCGATCTCCAATTCATGTTCATTGGAAAGGATAAAATATTCATCTTTAGGTTGATCATTCTTTTCAATATACTCGTCATATTCAGTCAAAAACATAGGCAAATCATCAGCTTTGAAAAGGAGAATTTCCTCAACAATTGTGTCTTCATATTCTTCTTTTCCTTGAGCATAGTTATGCTACAAGGGTGTCCTTATTTGCTGCTTCTGCTGTGGTGGTTGCTCAGGAGCCCGTTGTTCTCTTTGCTTAATCCTTAACTGAGGTTGTTATTGACCTCTGTAGTTAGGATTTCTGACCTTAGGATGTATCTCAGTGATGTACATCCTGCCAACCACCCTTTCAATAGTTCTTATCAATATATCCATCTTAGCATCAGAAGACGAGGTGGATGGTTCATCTTTAATAGTAACTCTTCTCTCATTTCTAGCTTTAGCTCTCTTCATCAGCAGATTTGCTTCAACGATTACCATGTTCTGTTGCATATCCTCCACTGTAGCTGTATTTCTCTCCCTTAGTTGGCAAGCCATGTCAGGATCAAATGCATCTGGATAATGTATGAGAGCTAAGCCTGGAGGAGGCTTGATCTCAACGGGAATTTCATTATAAATTCTATTGAAGTGAGTATTGAAATCTTGGATTGATTCATTTATATTTCTTTTCTCATACTCAGCAAGCAACTGTAAATGATTTTTCTTTACTTCCCACCGGGCTATAAATAAATCAATGATCTAGTCTGAAGTGGCAATGGAATTATCATCCAAGGACCTAAACCAAACTTTGAAATCTCCAGAGAAACTCTGGGCTATAATCTTCATTTTTTCATTATCAGCATCAACTTCCTCCAAGTATATGAAGTCAACAACCTTAACAATATGTTGTCTTGCAGATATGGTAGAGTTTTCATCAAACTAGGGGAGTATTTGGCCATAAACTTGAGGTAAATCATTCAATTGGGCATGTAAGATAAGTGGGAAAAATCTTTCCATGATTCCTGCTGAGTGAAGTTCTGGATTGACAACAGGAGGGATTGAATGAATAGGTAGTAGAACAACACTTGTAGGTACTGAAGTCATAGGTATGAATGATGAGGTCGAAGGTGCAGATGAAAAAACTACAATTGATTAAGTCTGAGGTTGATTTGAGACATGAATTTCCTCTTTATGGTAGAATTGGATATAATCTTTGATGTCAAGGTCAGATTCAGGTTTAATCTCTTCAAAGAAACAATCTTTCAGAGGACTAAGGTCTAATTCAGACAATTAATTGACCTCAGATAGTCTTAAAGGATCAAAGACTATGTGGGATAAAGAGGTTTCAAACTTAGATTTAAACAATGACAATTCAAATTTCATATCATACGATATATATTCAAGAGAAAGTAGTTTAGCAGGTAGAGAAACAGATCTTACCAATGGAACTAGTCCTGGCTGAATGTTTGTATTTTGATATCTATGCCTTCAGAAAATCTTCTCTGGATCATCTACTGGATCAACTAGATAGGATCGGAATTTTATCTAGTATATCTTCTCGAAGCCATCTCTACAATCTTAGCAATGCAATTATTGAATTAACCTTTTTGAAACTTAACCCTATCATCCAAAGGATCAAATTCCAATGTTTCTTGTCATATACCCAGGGAAAATAAATCTTTCTTTCCACGGCAATGACGCCATCATTTTATCACTCTGCCATATCTCTAAGGTTGAATAATAAATCCCAACAAAGGTAACCACAGACCAATCTTTTGGCTTGCTATCTAGCCCTACCAAACTAGATAGGGCTCTCTCCACAATGTCACAGCCAAGAGGGATAGATGAAATAGGATTTTAGGCTAGGTATAAGTATAGGGGTTTGATTTGGTTGAATTGGGGTTACTGGATGGGTTAATTAGGTCAAATAGGCTAGGTCAAGTAAAATAGGATTAGGTTTCTAGAGATTCAATGGGGTAAGGTAGGTAGAAAACCAAACACTTTAGGGTTTCTTGAGTGGGATGGATCAAATAGGTGAGGAGCTAGAAATAGCAAGGCTAAGCATGAATTATTTATAAACTAAAGAAGATGGACAAACTATGAAGGTTTTCCCAAAATAGAGCATGAGAGATGTATTATGTTTATCAACTTAAAAACCAGTATATCATATAAATGAAATGGATCATGAAACAAAATATTCATACATAATGAGACATAAGAAGAAAAATTCTAAATTATCATACCACAAGTATCCCAAAGAAATAGCTACAACCTTTTCATTAAGTTCCTGCCAAAAAATTATTACACTAGAGTCTCTGATCAATGCATCAACATCCAACCTGTGAAATGAGTAAAAAATTACCTAATATAGACCTCAAAACAACTCCTCCCATCCTCAGGGGTCCAATCCATGAGAGGAGTAGTTCCACCAAAAACTGAGTTGAATACCTAGAGTTTAGGGAAGTCAAACTGACTCATCCCTCACTTTTTGCAAATTGATTCATTACATGTCATAAAAAAAATTCACCTAATGTATTTAACCTAGGTAAGTGTAAGAACACCATAATTACATTTACTTCCATCAATTACATCAGTAAATACATGATTTCTCAAGGTGAAAATCACAATTGCAGAGAAAACTCAGAAAAATCAGGCATTGGCCAGGTGCGCGACGCCAGTGTCAGGTGCGCAGCGCCATGTTAGGTGCATAACACCATCTTCAAGCTGAGTTTTGAGGGGGTTCCAGGTGTCCAAACTGAGCTCAAGATAGCTCATTGGAAATATTATCCAGTCTAATTTCCAGATCTGTGCTTAGTTTTTGGAGTTGACATGATTTGACCTCCCAAAAAATGATTCTCCCAAGACTTCTCTATGCACAACGCCAAGGTGAAAAAGGAGGCAGAACTGTGATTTTTTGAAGATTTTTTTACTTTTCACCTACCAATTTGACCAAAAAAGGCTAGAAAAGTGGTTTTCTTGCATGTTTTCTCTGTTTTGAATCCAAAGGTGGTCTCCTTTTGACCAAAATATGCCTCAAATAGGTGCGCAATGCCTAGGGCGTTGTGCACCTGATAGTCCAACTATCACATGACTGTCCAGGAATGCAGAAAACTTCAAAAATGCATCAAAAATGCATCAAAAATTGCAAAACTTTGTTGAATGGTGGCTGATGATAAGGATTAGGCATGTAGTGAGGCTTCAACAAGGATATCAAGCCTTCTTTTCTCTTCTTGCATGGTCAAAGTTTCAATTTTTGCATTGGCTGTTTAAGTTTTGACCTTGCAATTTTATTTTTCTTGGCATAGTGCTTTGCCATCCTTCTCTAAATATCATTGTCCTTGTTTGTTTTCTCTAGGAGCTTATCAAGATCTTGGTTATCCCTTTCAATTCATTGCTCTCATTTCTCATTAATTACCACTGCAATTTTTTTATTAAGAGTGAGCTCATATGCTAGTTCTCTTTCTTTCTGACTTTCTGGTTCCTAGGCTCTCTTCAAACCTCTAGTTCTGGGCCTTCTTCTTGGAACTCGTTCTTCTAGTTCATCTTGCACACCATATTTTTCTAGTGTCTCTTCAAGAAAGACTTTATATTTTTCTGCCTCTCTTTGAGCTTTGATGAATTTCACTTCATCAATGAAGTGTTTGGTCTTTAGCTGCTGGTTCTCCTGCTCAAGAAAGGTAATGAAAAATTTAGATATATTAAGATTAGTTTGTAGCTCTTTAATCTTGGCCTCTTTTTCCTTGATTACTATGCTAGTGATCTCATAATGATCTTGCTTATTCAAGTCAACAAGGTCAAACTCCATTTCTTTTTCATGAAGATTTCCCTCCTCATGCCTAATCTCTTCCTGAATATCTGCCTCTATCATCTTCAAGTCTCTAGTTTTGGGCCTTCTTCTTGGCACTTGTTCTTCTGGTTCATCTTACACACCATATTTTTATAGTGTCTCTTCAAGAAAATCTTTATATTTTTCTTCCTCTCTTTGAGCTTTGATGAATTTTACTTCATCAACGAAGTGTTTGGTATTTAGCTGCTAGTTCTCCTTCTCAAGAAAGGTAATGAAAAATTTAGATCTATTAAGATTAGATTGTAGTTATTTAATCTTGGCCTATTTTTCCTTGATGATTGTGCTAGTGATCTCAGAATCATCTTTTTGATTCAATTCAACAAGGTCAAACTCCATTTCTCTTTCATGAAGATTTCCCTCCTCATGCCTAATCTCTTCCTGAATATCTACCTCTGTCATCTTTTTCTTTCCTTTTTCTACCTGATTTTTTGATGAAGTCAAAACCCCTTCCAAAATTTGTGGAGCAAACACTTGCCTATGACCTCTCTGATATGTTTTTTCCAATGTCTCTATCTCAGCCACTTTGGTCTTTTGAAGCTCACTGATCTAAGCTCTACTAGATGACCCAACCTAAGTGTGAAATGGTGATGATGGTGGTGAAATGGGTGAAGTATATTGAGCTGATGAAGAATTAGGTATTGTGGTTTGAGATGGAGAAATGGATGTGGAAGGATGAGATGGTGGAGGCACAGCTTGAGCATGTTGAATTGGTGGAGCAGTAAATATGGCATTAGCTATGAAAGTGTCCCATGAGATGTTTAATTTATCAAGGTGATGGAGGAAAATGATCTTGATGAGAGAGTGGTGAAATATACTTCTCATTTGGTGGTCATAATCTCTCTTTTGAACAATGTATTCCATTTTATGTGGTTATCATGAATATTAGAGATGAAAATCCTGCTTAAAACAGGGTGATGTTGGACCTTTTGCATTTTTTCACAAAATTCAAAGCAAGGCTGCATGCTTGAAACATGTCACATTCCTGGGAGAGGCCATGAGTTCTTTGGTGTTTGTAGGTTCAAGTCTGAGGATGTTCCCTCCTTTGTGTGGCCTCCTCTCTTCCCTTCTTCCTCACTGAATTCTCCGTTTTCTTCTTCCATAGTATCTTGGATATAAACCCCAGGGAGATGAATTGGGAGTGAAATGGAGGTTTAGGGAGTGGGGAATGGGATGGAAAAAATTAGGGAGATGGGGGAAGGTATTTTTGAATTGAGGGAGGTGACAGGGAGTAGAAATGTTGTGGGATTTGGGAATAGGAATTTTATTAGAGGTATGGATATTTGGGAGCCTAGGAATTTGAAATACCTAGGTCTTAGGGTTTACGGGTTAAAGGGTTTTGGGATAGGGATTTAATGATATAGGGGTATGGATAGGATTTATTATGATGTTGGAAGGGTAAAAGGGGTCTTCAAAGATCAAATTTGGGATTAGGAAGTGAAACTAGGGTCTCTATATTGAAAAACTAGAGATTTCTCATGAAAATCTTGACACTGTGAAATTTTCACTTAAGAAATGCAAGGAGGGAAAAATGATGTCTTAATTGCTTTCTAGGAAGTGGAGAAACCATTTTCTAACGGTTTGGAGGATTTGCATGAAGTTTGGAATCTTGCAAGTGAAATCTGCCAGGTGCACAGTGCCTTAGCTCTATGTGCAACACCTTGTTCCAAGTGAGCAGCACCTCCAAGAATTTTGACCTTTCACTCTTCAATTTCGACTTTTTGAGATATGTGAGTGATGTCTTGATAAAATAGAGAGAAAATTAATTTCTTTTGATCTTTGAATGGGCTTTATGCTTGATGGATTGGATGTTTTGAGCTTTGTGACCCACTTTTCCTTCTTGCTTTCATTTTAAACCTTTGAAAATATTCCTTTCATTTTGACTTATTTCCTTTGACAATTGATCATTTTGATGGACTAAGAATTATTTTCACTTTGAAAATTTTCTTTGTTGGCATGTGGAGCTCTGATTTGGCAGCTTGGGAACCTTGTACTTATTGCATATTAAATGACATAAAATTACAAAATAAAAATAAAAATTACATCTTTTTGGAATAAAGATTACATTCTAGGATGAAAATCACAACTTTGGAATCAAAATTACATCTTTACAAATCATCTTTACATGGTAAAGAGATGTTATTTTGTTCACTCTCTTACTTTTTTGGCTTTATGCAATGAAAATGGTGTGTTTATTGAACCTTGGAAAAAACCCTAGAAACATAATGAAACCTTAAACAAACCCTAAAGACCTGATGAGACTTTGGAACAGTGGTTTTCATGATGAAATTATCTTTATGGATGATGTATAGTCAGCAAGGCATGAAATTTAGCCAGAAAGTAATGGTAATTTAGAAAAAGTGAAATTTTTTTGACTTAGGGCTACCATCAGTGAGTAAATTTTTGCACGACCTAGTGGAATGAATAAAATTTTCTGAGTGGGTCTCGTAAAATGATATGAAAAGAGGATTTTGATCACTGATGGTCGGATGTAAATACTGAAACTAATAGATGTATCATTAGATAAATGATCATCTCCCTATAGGCTGGAAGTCAGTGATTCAAGAAACTTTAAATCGAGAAATTTATCCTACAAATAATCATTAAGAAAAAAATTAATTATTTAAATAATATAAAACAATGTATAAAAGAAGAATACATATTATTTATATCGAATTGGAAAATTCCTTACCACAATTCCTATTGGATTCAAATTGATTTTAGGAGGCATGCTACCCACTAGAATATCATCATCTATGAAATGTACTTTTGCAATAGATTTTTTGCATTATTTCTTTCCATGACATACAAAACGTTCACAAACAACAATTTTATCAAAGTATTCATCCCATGTACTATAGTCATGACCAACCTCTTCTTCAATGAAATCATTTTTTGTGTCTTCGGGATTCGTTGACATGTCCTTTGTTGAAAAGTGTAACTAGGTTGGTCTTCATGTTGACTATGTAATTATGTATTTATGTAAAGAAGAGGTCAAAGATAATAAAATGTATTTTTGGTGTACTTTCTTCATGGGTTTCATGAGCAAGATTTTATTATGTATATAGACTTCTTCTTGATGTATATTAGGTTTTTATCTTCTAGGAATAAATAGAATTAAGTGTCTCATACATGAAGGATCTAGTGTAGGTATTTATGCTACAAGACATTGTGGAAGAAGCTCACAACAACCCTCAATGTAACGATGAAAGATAAGCTTTAAACGCAGTGAAGAAATACCTCTCCAACGCTGGAATAAACCTTATCTAGTCGGCCTCATTCACCATGATCTAGTCAGCCTAACTCACAGTTGTATGGTCGGCTTTCTTAAAGAGATGTGCCCTATATATATATATATATATATATATATATATATATATATATATATATATATATATATATATATATATATATATATATATATATATACATTTGGTATGCAGCCATTATGGAAGAAAAGAATGCGGATATCTCTGAGATCACAGTGCAGATAATTAAGGATAGCATTTTAGTGCAGATAAAGGACAATAAAAGTTCGGATCCAAATCAAAGGTGTTGGAATAAGGTTACAGTGAAATACATGAAGGATAGCAAGGTATAGTTTGCGGATAGTGAATTACAGGATTGGATAGTAAAGTACATTTGTGGAGGATAGCAAGGTACATAATTGCTGCGGATAGATGCAACATGATTTCGGATTAATGCAGGAAGGGTACAATACAGATATCTCTGAGTTTTAAGGAGCAGACTTAAGAAGATTAGTGCAAGGATAAGTTGATGATATATTATTGTTAAGGGTTGTTGATTTGAAGATAGAATTAGCAAAGGTTGAGACAATTATCATAAGGTCAAGAGGCAGTGATAGTGGGGAAGGTAAATCTTTGATTTACCTTCCTACAATTCAAGAAATTCAAATACAAACATATACAAGGTGAAGATCAAGGTCTCTAGTACTGATGTGGGACTAGGCAAATTGGTGAAAAGAAGAATCAAGGTTGAAGAAGCTGAATCAGGGTCTTGGAAGCATATCTAGGTCAAGGGTCTCAGTCTGGGTCATGGTACTTGTCATTCGAAGATCTATAAGAAGAAATTCTTTGCGGGTTTTCCTCTCGAAGAGGGAGAGGTTTTGCCCTGGCTCTAGGAGCCTAAATTTTGTGTCTTGTGCATTTTGATAATTGACTTGATGAAAGATTAACTAAGCTAAAATAAGATAAGACATAAGTAACACAAGTAAGCTCACAAGTAATTATCAAGAAGAGAATTTGTATTAATCACCAACCCTCCAAATTTTCAACATGGTATCATATCTAAGGTGTTGAACTCAAGGGCTACTTGACAAATAGACACTCCATGAAGAAAAACTCAAAGTTTCGGTGAAAATTCAAATAATTTTGCAAGGAATACTCTCAAGCTATTTTTAGTAAAGGATCAGACTTTCAAGAAAACAATCTTTGCCATCAAAGATTTACATTCAAGACATTGTTAATAAAAGGACATTATCTTTTGAAGACATCCTTTACCATCAAGGATCCAAGATCACCTAGATTGAAGAATTCTATCTTGGAAGAAGTTCCTAACCTCTTCGTCATCATCAAGGAATCTGTTGAAGGAGAAATTCACTCTCTCAAGTAATTATCTATGAATTCATCTAAATCTGTCAAAATTACTTATTATTTAGAAAGCAAAAAATTGGTTGGGTTATCAAAATTCAATGCATGGAAGAAAATGACAGATCTGAAGCCAATTGAAAATGAAGTTATGGGCTTTGTATAAGGATCTACAATTCAACCTCCAAAATAAGAAATTCTAGCATATATCAAATACATGAAGGGAGACATAAGAGCCCAAAGGATTCTTATATAATCCATAAAAGACTCTCTCATTCCCTATGTATTAAAGCTAGAATCCTCAAAAGAAATATATGATAAATTGGTGGAACTCTTCTCAAAAGGTTCTACAAAGGAAATAATATCCCTAAGACAAAAACCATACAAATTGAGAATGTAGAAGGAAGGAATAATTCCATATCTGATGGAGATTTTCACAATACGAGAACAACTACTGAAGTTGGGAGAAGTAATTTCTGATAGATAGATACTCACTATGGTACAAAATATCTTACCGAAAGAATGGATAGATTCCTCTTCCAGCATAGATGGGAGAGAAGAAGCCATGTCATTCCAAAGTCTAGGTAAGATAGAAGAATCAAGATTGAAAGAAGGATTAAGAGAAGAGAATCAAGCCTTTTCCACCATGTCCGAGAAGAAAGGAATATTCGGTAATTTTGGTCCTCAAAATAAGAAGAGAAATGTGGAAAAAGTATGATGCTTTGGATGTAATTATCTTGGGCATTATAAACAAGATTTTCCTAGATTTAGAAAGGACAAGAGGAAAAAGGAAGAAGCCCATATAAGAGAAGAACCTGATGAAAACAAATCTAAGAAAGAAGAAGAAAGTGATCTGAACTATGATTAGGATATTCTTCTCCTTTAAGTGATTTATGTTGGTTTTAAAATAGTATGATAGGAAGCAATCTATATTATAGCATCATGATAAAATCATGATAGGAGCTCCTAGTGTAGCAGCTCCAAGGAAAACCTCTCTGATAACTATTCTGATGGAAGGCAGCCATCAATATCAAGGGTCATCATGGAAACAGACTTATGAGATGTGATGACATATTGATGGAGCATGCCAAGGTAATGAATCTCTTCATTCTTAAGAAATTTCTACGGGATGACTCAAGGGAAAAAGCTATGAGGTAATTATATATTTATATGCTGACATTAGATGTTGTGAAGTCATGATATGGTTGCAGGTAATATTTAGAACTATGATCTATGGAGGAATATCTCTCGGTGCACGGACAAATGAAATCAACATAATATGTCCTCATGGAATATGAGGTGGTGGTATATGAATGAGAAATTAGAAAAGTTGTAAATTCCTAGGAATGAAGAATGTGTTGGGATAAAGAGATCAATAAATTCAACCATTTCAAGAGGAAGTTATCATCCATAACCCAAGAAGATGTGACTAAGAGATATCCTAGGAAGATATGTAGACTCTTACGGAAGTCTGGTAAAGAAGAAGACCCTTGGAAAAACATATCATTAGGAGATGTGTCAATCTGGATAGAGGATGTCGATGCCTACAAGAATATGCCATGGTGAAAGATCATCATTAAGGTAAGATATTGTTTTAAAAGGTTCATATGTATATTTTTATCTAGATGAATTTGTGCAGGACTGCTAATCATGAGAAAGGATACATGATCCTTGGAGATGATTTGAAGGAAAGAAACATGGAATAACGGTGGACCAGATGAGAAAGATTGATGAATCACTTTATGATAGTGGACATGATTCATGACTGAAAGTGACAGATGATCTGTGCCCTAGGAAGCCTAAAGTTGAAGATTCCTCAATATCGAAATCCATGACATCAAGGGTAGGAATTATTCATGAGTAGCTGGGAATTATTCATGAGTAGCTGGATTTCTACTGCAGGACCCTGGTTGAGAGGGAGCCTGGTGGTAATTTTCTTTCTTGGAAGAAACTTTAAGTATGTCCTTCCTGTGTTAAGAGGGAGTGAGGTATGTGATTCTCTATTACATTTTTCATGCACTAGACCAGGACTAATAGCCGTAAGTCTTAGTGAATGTCGTGTGAAGAGAATGGATAGACACATCATTCTGGTCTTCACCTGTAAGATAGAATGGAGGATTGGGTAATCATCTGGAATTCGATAATCTTTGAGAATTACTCTAGGGCATTCAAGATAAGAGTAGTTGTGGACCAATATTCTTTTAGGGTTGGCTATCCAAGAGAAGAATATTCCAAGAATTTCATACCCTAGGAACACCTAGGTGGAGTATGTACCTTGGAGAGAAAATGACTATGGTGTCTATTAGTCGTGTGTCTCGCCAGCATTGTAGACCATTGTCTCATTAAGAGATAGGCCTGTTATTCAAGGCCTTGCATTAGGAAAATGCTGGTTGATATGATGTTATACAGATGTGATTACCAATCTAATTCTTCTTATGAGATTCTTAAGTTTGAAAGTGACCATGTACCTGTATGAATACCTCCCTAGTTAAGAGGGAATGTTGAAAAGTGTAACTAGGTCGGTCTTCAAGTTGACTATGTAATTATGTATTTATGTAAAGAAGAATTCAAAGATAATAAAATGTATTTTAGGTGTAATTTCTTCATGGGTTTCATGAGAAATATTTTATTATGTAGATAGACTTCTTCTTGATGTCTGTTAGGTTTTTATCTTCTAGGAATAAATAGAATTAAGTGTCTCATACATGAAGGATCTAGTCTAGGTATTTATGCTCCAAGACCTTGTGGAAGAAGCTCACAAAAACCCTCAATGTAATGATGAAATTCAAACCTTAAACGCAGTGAAGAAATACCTCTCCAACGCTGGAATGAACCTTATCTAGTCAGCCTCATTCACCATGATCTATTTTGCCTAACTCACAGTTGTATGGTCGACTTGCTTAAAGAGATGTGCCCCATATATATACATTTGGTATGCGGTCATTATGGAAGAAAAGAATGTGGATATCTCTGAGATCACAGTTTGGATAAGGACAGTAAAAGTTCGGATCCAAATAAAAGGTGTTGGAAGAAGGTTACATTGAAATACAAGAAGAATAGGAAGGTACGGTTTGAGGATAGTCAAGTACATGATTGCATATAGTCAAGTACAAGATTGCGGATGGTCAAGTACAATTTGTGGAGGATAACAAGGTACAAAATTGATGTGGATAGATGCAACATGATTTTGAATTAATGCAGGAAGGGTATAGTACAGATATCTCTGAGTTTTAAGGATCAGACTTAAGAATATTAGTGCAAGGATAAGTTGTCAATATATTATTGTTAAGGGTTGTTGATTTGAACATAGAATTAGTAGAGGTTGAGACAATGATCATAAGGTGAAGAGGCAGTAATAGTGAGAAAGGTAAATCTTTGATTTACCTTCCTACAGTTCAAGCAATTCAAATACAAGCATATACAAGGTTAATTAAATGTCTCTAGTACTAATGCAAAACTAAGAAAATTGGTGAAAAGAAGAATCAAGGTTGAAGAAGCTGAATCAAGGTCTTGGAATCATATCTAGGTCAAGGGTCTGAGTCTGGGTCATGGTACTTTTCATTCAAAGATCTATAAGAAGAAATTATTTGCGGGTTTTCCTCTCCAAGAGGGAGAGGTTTTTCCCTGGCTCTAGGAGCCTAACTTTTGTGTCTTGTGCATTTTGATAATTTACTTGATGAAAGATTAACTAAGCTAAAAGAAGAGAAGACATAAGTAACACAAGTAAGCTCACAAGTAATTATCAAGAAGAGAATTTGTATCAATCACCAACCCTCCAAATTTTCAACATCCTCTTCTACCCACTATTCTCTACATGATTTAATAGTTTTAGGTCCACATCCACGTACATATCTTTTTCTTTTTCTAGTTGAAGGCTCAAGATTTTCATTTACTCTAATCTCCATCTAAAATAATCAAAAACATGCATTACCTTTTTTTAATATTGGATAATAAACTACAAATTTTAATAATATCGTGAAAAATATGGATGTATCACAAAATAAAATTATATCAATTTTCCCAAGTTAAGTCAAAATTTTAGTACTTGATGTCTCGTGTCATCAATTCTGTCATCATTTGATATGACATGATATGTTTCAATGGCCTCATCTAGCTCATGTAATACACAACATAGTAAATAATGTATAGTTAAACACAAAACTTCACTTTAATAATATATTTGACATATTGATATCATGTTAATTTGGAGTTGAAAAAAAATATAATTTTATGACCCTAGCTATATAGATTGAGACAAAATTTCGACAAGAAAATTATCCAACATCCCTATTGCACATGGCCAACCTAGTTTTCAAACATTTCCCTTAATCATAGAATCACATTTAATCACTATTCCTATGCATTTTCAACCAAAAATTTTGACTTCAAAGGCCTCATGGAAAAAAAAATTGACTTTCTCTCCTCTATCCAAATATGTCAATGTAGCAATTCATCATATCTTTCAATGTTTAAGTCGAAACAAATATGCACTCATGGGCCAAACTAATTATACTCTTGGTAATGAAATTTGAAATGGGACATGATTGGACAATACCTAATCTTAAGATATAACCTTGTGTCATGTATGACAAATATCCTACATAACTATGTTTCCCACTTATACATAACTATGTTTCCCACTTATGGTAAGTCGAAGCAAAACTTAGAATTTTGTATGAAATCTAAAGTATAAATATTTAAGCTCAAAGTAAAGATATAACGATGCAAAATTGTATAAAATAATAAGATAAACAATATATGATTTTAATCAATCATATTGGCCAATAAATTAAGCTTGGGCGTGCATTTTAGTGAAGCAAGGAAATTTTGGCCTGCTTGACAAACATGCACATCCAACCCTCATTTCAAGGCCAAATTTAATAATTCAAATTGGAAAGTATTTTTTTAATCATAAATAAAGTTAATACAATTAAACATATTTATTTTTTCACATACATATTTATGTTATTCAAGAATACTCCATATTGCATGAATTTCATAGGGTAAAAGGAAGGGTTTATGTGCCTCTAATAAATGAACACCAGGACTTGTAATTAATTGGGAGTGATATGATGATCATCAAATCCTATGGGTCTGTGAAATTATACCTTAGTTTTCTGGTGTAACAATTCAATAATGGGCCTCAATCTTCTGGTGTAATAGTGCCCTAATGGGCCTTAGTTCTTGGGTATGACAATGACCTCTTTGGGACTTCTTATCTATGATATGAGAAAATATTATGACATAGATATGAAGGATATATGTTGAGCATTATGACAGAGATATCATGACATACCTATGATTTTTTTTTTTCATTGTTATTGCTAATGCTCTCTACATAATTTCTTATGATGATATAGGGTGAATGCAATGTGAAAATGTTTTAAAATGCAATTATCTACAGGAGAGACTTCTATCCCTAAGAAAATTAACATTGTTACTACTCTAATGGTTATTACAAGTATAACAATGTAAAAGTGTGTAAAATAATAAAATAAACAATCTAAAATTTGAGTCAATCATATTGACTAATAAATGAAGCTTGGGTGTGCATTTTAGTGAAGCATGACAATTTTGGCCTACTTCACAAAAATGCACGTCCAACCTTCATTTCAAGTCCAAATTGAATGATTCAATTTAGAGAGTATTTTTTTTCTCATAAGTAACATTAATACAATTAAATTTTTATAATTTAGTGATATGAAGGTCGAAACTAATGTAAATGAAAGTGTTGGATCAATCGTAATTCACATTGTCTCCCCAAAAGTGTCAACAATTTGTGAAGAGAAAAACATTATTGGAAGCAAATTAGTGTGTAAAACTAGTAATTAAATAGTATACAACTTGAATCAATAAAATTCGCCATGAAATGAATTTTGGGTATGCATTTTAGTGAAGCAAGGAAATTTTGGTCTGCTTCACAAAAATGCATGTCTGACCTTCATTTCAAGGTCAAATTTAATGATTCAACTTGTAGTTTTTTTACTCGTAGGTAAAATTAATACAATTAAATATTTTTTATTTCTCACATATATATTTCTTTTGTTCAAGAATAGTCAAAATTCCATGGATTTTATAGGGTAAAAGGTAGGGTTTGTGTTCCTTAAGATTGGATAATACAATATAAATTTTAATAATATCGTGAAAAAGATGGATGTATCAAAAAAATTCATGATATCAATTTTTCCTAAGTTAAGTTAAAATTGAAGTACCTTATGCCCTACATCATCCTTTGTGTCCTCATTTAATATGACACGATCTGTCGCCATGGCCTCATCTAGCTCCTGTAGTACACAACATAGTCAATAATGTTTAATACACCAATTATATTATTTCAATGAATATGCTATCCAACATAAAATTTCACTTTAGTCATATATTTTACATATTGATATCTTGTTAATTTGGAGTTGACAAAAAAAAATCATGATCCTAGGTATATACATAAAGCCAAAATTTCAACAAGAAAAGTATCCAAAATCCCTATCCCACATGGCCACCCTAATTTTCAAACATTTCCTTTGAGCATATAATTACATTTAATCACCATTCCTGTGCAATTTCAACCAATAAGTTTGACCTGAAAGGCCCCATGGAAAATAACTTGACTTTCTCTCCTCTATATTGTAGTATTTGTAAATTCATAAAGACCTTCCTCCTTTGGTTGAGGTTTCTTTATCTTCTTACCTGTATTGTATATGCAAATTCCATTTTCATATCTTATTTGACCCACTTTCCTCATTGTGATTTAGTAGTTCTACGTCGTCCATGTCCTATTTCCATGGCCTCTTATGGATCCTGTAATACACAACAATGAAAATAATTTTTAGTACACCAATCAAATCCAATTATCAACAATGAAAACAATAAGTGTAGGGGTAAAATTATTAGTAGACTATATTTTGAATAGAGTATAATTTGTCCTTACAACATAAATATTAATTGATATTAACATTTTTCCCCATGTAACACACTTTACCACTAGTGTGTATATCATTTTATTTCATTCCTCACTTATAACTTTGTTTATGCAATCATTTTAGAGCTAATTAAATTACTCTATAGTGAATGTAGTGGATTATTGAAATTATGGTTATTCTACTAAATGTATTCTTTTAGTACTTGATTTTATTTGAGAATAATGTTATATTCTTGTAACATTTCTATGTATAATGTTTTATGGAAAAAATAACTTATTAGCGCTAGGATAGGTGTCATTTACGCCAACTTTTATGCCTCAACATGATCACATTATTTGACTTCAGTGGGCGCTAAAGTTGGCTATGGGTGAATCGAAATTTTTGGTGATGATTGAGTCGAAATTTTAAAATTCCTGTAGGCTAAAACTTCAAAATTAAATACCCACCAACTATTTAACTTTAAAAAAAAAAAAAAAACTCTCTTTCTATTATAAGAATTGTCTTCATTGTTGATAGGCACAGACCGAGAAAGAAAATAATAGGCTCATTTTCCCTCACTCGGATTTCAATCTAGGATATTTT
Organism: Pinus albicaulis; assembly: GCA_034641835.2. Taxonomy (NCBI): domain Eukaryota; kingdom Viridiplantae; phylum Streptophyta; class Pinopsida; order Pinales; family Pinaceae; genus Pinus; species Pinus albicaulis. The sequence goes on along the minus strand of CM076569.1, from coordinate 880,503,156 downwards.
AAGTCCACCCACTATGTTGCATATGGAAAGTTTCGATATTCCCATCTTTTGCTTGGATTCGTGGCTACTGTACAAATACTGTAAAAAAAAAAAAAAAAAATGACAAATTTTTGATGATGTTCAGTGGATTTTGAAGGATCTTGATGATTCAGACAAAGCTTACAAGGGATTTTTATTTTCTCTTTTTTTGGTCTAGAAATTGGAGTTGAAGAGTAAGACATTGTTGGTTCCATGAACAGAGGGTGGATTTAGGGTTAAATTGTAGTATATGTATTCATGTATTGTTGTAGAATGATTAGATTATCATAAATGTTTACTAAAAATTTAGGAAAATTGTGTGTACGTGATGGCCAAAATGATTACCTTGGCATGAATTTCTACCCTTCGTGCAGTGTGATCTCCTTCCTTGCATGTTATTTTCCTTGGCTTGCCTCCATGGACATGATTTGTTAGCCTAGCCTCAAAATTTCGAGCAGAGGGAATGGAGAAGACAATGGAAGGAATGAGGTAAGTCATTATGAAATTATATATATGTAATTGCTTAAATTCTTTCTTTGAATCTTAGTTTTTTTCTTATTTCCAAAATTTAAAAATTCAAAAATATTTTATATATCTAGGGACATGAGATGAACCCAGAGAAAGAGGCCTTGGCTTCGATATTTAGGATGGAGGCAATTAACAAACTTGATGGTGTGTGTTGTCCAAGTAAATCCCCTCTGCAGACAGAGGCAATCCCTCTAGCCCTAGGGTGGGTCTAGCAACTACGGGAACATACTAACATCTACCTTCCTAGATTGTAAATGAAATTTAGATTAAGGAAGATGACCTACCTCGTTCTGATGCTATGTTGTCGTCTTCCATCAAAGCTTCTTGATCCGTCACTCTTCTCAAGTTCGATACATGCTACTACCAACGTTCGATTACCTCTATAGACAGTCAAGACACCATGACAAATGTAAAACCAAGACAAACATAAAACAATTACAACCTATCTAACTGATCAAGGAATGATATAAATCTCATTATAATTGTAAAAAAGAGTGGAAGGTAAACATCAGATGCATTTTATTATGATAAAGACAAGGGGAGTTTACAACCAAGCCTTGATGTTGAAGCTCTCCTTCAGCAGGTCTGTATCCAAGCACGTTTGCCACAATCTCATGAACAAAGGTCCAAGATCTCACTATGTTATCAACACACATAAAAAATCACACTCTGCACTATTCTCCCGAAGCCATGATTGCTTCTCTCATGCTAACTGGGCCTATCTCGTTCAACTAGCACATCAATGGAAGATGGCTATATTTATGAGAGGAGGAGGTTGGGATCCCTACAATAGTGGAAGGGAGGCCTTATCCTTTGGGAGGTTTCCACAAGGTGGAAACAAGAGGCTGGGAAGCGATGGTTGGGTCGTGTTATCTCCAACAACCACTCCCTATGACTCCATCCATGAAGTCATGCAGATTGAAATCACTTCTATTTTTAAAAATCAAACAGATTGGCTGGGAAGCTCACCGAGACAGAGCGCCAACCTGCATAGGCCTGTTGTTCTTCTCATTGGTGCGAGGGCATAATGGGCTACCAACGCCAAGGAAAAAATAGGTGTTTTCAGTGGTCTGCTCAGGAAATGGTCAACAGAGGGAATGTTGTCCTCATGGAAAGGGATGCAATGATGGTATTTGTAAGGCATGAAACTTCTAATTAGTCACAGAAATGACCCTCCAATGTGCGATATGGGGATTGCAGGGACAGTGACAAATTACTTTGCAACAGATGCCCCCTAAAGTATGAAGTCCGAAAATGAGTGAGGGGTGAAATGCTTTACAAGTACATGCAAGGAACCAGACGCTGCTATCAGGAGACTTGAAAATCAAGCATAGATACATATACATAACTGAAATCTCTGTTGAAAATACATGAATCCATGGTATAGGCGCAGCTATCCATCGAGAAAAGGATCATGTGAATGGATCCTCAGCATGGACGCATCCATCCGAATAAAGGGATCATATGAAACAGATCCATGGTATGGGCACAACCATCTGTATAGAGAGGATCAAAACAAGAGAACCCACGGTATGGTCACAACCATCCATCTAAAAAATCATGTATATAATCATGAATGACTCATCACTTCTTGCAACCTGGACTTTTTTGATCGAAGCCCAAGGTCTTGCGCTTCAACACCACCAGATCAAAGTACAAATTCCATCATGTGAATAGATGTGTTGAATTTGAACATGCTAGAAAATCACTTGATTACCGGTAAATGATGTGAACCGTTAACAAGTGCGATAGAAACCACTCATAATTTCAATGGCTCTCAAGGTACTACTAGTAAAATCCACGGAATGTGAATAGTGAGCTGGAGTCGAACACCCGTGAAATCACTTGATCGAAGGCCAATGATGTGAACCTATCGTCGAATGCGAATAAGTTGCCATTAGGGCATGCAAGGTCTAAGGTACCGGAAGGAGTCTCTAGATCAAATTCTCGGATAATGAGTTGAAGTCGATAGGAAGTGATCCGTCAAAGGAGGGTCATAATGAATCCCACATCATCGACATAAAACAAAGAAGGTAGTATGAGTGTGAATCAAGACTGAAACAAAGGATCAGGGAATGTACAAACTGCAGAAGGATTTGCTCTTGAACATATCGGCGACACGACTCTAGAATTTGGCAGCATTTGACTCAAATAGGATCAGAGGTCATGTTGACAATATTTACAATCAAATGAGAGGCAAACAGATTTCCCAAACCCATGGAGGCAAAGTGACAGAGTGAAGATATCCCAACCCGACACGAACAGCAGACAAGTGTCATGTTCAAGAGTGACATAGCGCCGACACAACTAACGAATAACTTCCATTTTCCCCCACCATTTCTGGCGAGTACCTCTTTATTTTTACACAAGCTTGAAGAGGATATCATATGCTTTTCATATAAGTTAGTCCTTCAGACAAATCCAACCTAGTACATTTTACGAGCCCTAGGAAGGAGGAACTCGAATAACGTCATAACAACGAAGTCCAATGTCATTAGTTTTAACGAGTCTGACAAAGGGATAACTCGGCATATTTTCATATTTAGAGAGTTTGAAAAGATAGCGAAAAAGAAAAATCCAGTAGTCCCTTTTTCGTAGGTAGTCTCACAGATCCGAAAAGGTAGAAAACTATGTCTGAGAGAACCTCTTAGTCATGATAGGCTAAGGTATTCCTTTTTCGTAAATAATCTATCCTAGCCCGTAAAAGGGGTAAACGTATATTGGTTAGATATCGCTTCGCATCCATTTAACGAGTTCAAAACAATAAGCATCTCAGCAATATTTTCAATTTTAGAGAGTCAGGAAAGAGCTGAAAGGTGACTCCTCTTGGAGGAACGAGTGGTATAAAGGGTAGCAACTAGTTCCGGTGATGGTGGAACTACTCAGAACAAGATAAAGGTCAAGAGGCTGGCTAAAAATACCACTCATCATAGCGGTTCCTCAGGAATGGGTAAAACAACCAAGTGAAGGCATATGATTGGCCAAGCAGATAGTGACGGTGGAATGATAAAACCAAGGCTCATCTGGAAAAATAGTCTGATAAAATGGAAATCACGAGAGGTAAAATGGGAATGGTTTCATTTTTACACAAGCTTGAAATCAGAAAACTCTGCTTGAAGTTGGTTTCATTTTTACACAAGCTTGAAACAAAGATAAACTATGCTTGAAACTGGTTTCATTTTTTTACACAAGATTGAAATGGAAACAAACTATGCTTGAAAAATTTTGCACGCCCCCAGCATGGTGACTCAATTCGAGGTACATGCCCCCCAAGCTTCAATCCATATGAAAGGCAGATGGAGTGAAGGTTCAAGTTATGAGATCAAGAGAAAGACTCGACTGGGATTTTACGAGATCTTATCAAATACTCGAATTGAACAGGAAAGTGTTTCATCGTTTTAATGAGGTTGACACATTAAAAGAACTATCCTCAGATGACCTTGTTTCATTTTTTAATGAGGTTGATACAGAAGACAAAGTATCCTCGGAACACCTTGTTTCGTTTTTTAACGAGCTTGACACAAGAAAACAAACTATGCTCTGGACACCTTGTTTCATTTTTTAACGAGCTTGACACAAGAAAATGAACTTTGCTCCGAAGAGCTTGTTTCATTTTTTAAGGAGCTTGACACAAGAAAACGAACTCTGCTCTGATGACCTTTCATCGTGATGAATAAGAAGTCATGGCTTCCAAGAGTTCCACACCAGATGGGAGAACAACATCTCGAAAATCAGGACCCAATGCCCCCAGCACCTGATGCACAATGGCACTATCACTGAATGCGGGCACAGGACAGGTAGCCACATAATTAACTTGCGACGGGGAAGATACAACCGACGGATAAAGACCCGGAATGGATGATGGTGGACCATATGTCATGTTAGGACCAAAGAATGAAAGTTGATCAATGGTCACGATCCAACCTTTGTGTGGAAAACACATCACACGAAAGAGGGAAGAGACAAGAGCACCCATGACATAAGTATAGTCACGCTCCAAGAGTAAATTGAAATCAAAGGGGCCTGGAACAACCATCACGTCCATATGGATGGTTTTCCCTCCCAAAGTAACAGGAAACTTCGGAAGGATCCCTAACGGTTGATTGGTTCCTCTGCTAAAAGCCAACAGATTCTATGTAACAGGCATAAGCGGTGGAGAACGAAAAGCTTTCCAAGTAGTGGAAGACAGAATACTAACAGATTTTCCTTCATCTATAATAGTGTTTTGTACAACCAGATCAAATTTTTGTACTGTTATCTCAAAAGGCACATAAGATGGAAGGCGGTATCCTGAAAATCGACTCCAATCGAAGGAAACAACAAAACTACTTAGAGGGGGTACCATCGAACTGAGATGGTCTTCCCCTAGTGTTACCGAAGCAAGAGGAGCATCCTCCTAGACCTCCATCAGAGAATCAGGAGGAGCAACTTCTTGAATTATAGGGACGGGATGATATTTCTCCAAGTCTGAGGAATCTGAAGAAATAAGAGGAACATAGGGGGAATGAGACTGAATCTCAATGGAAAAGACCTAATGAACCATAGATGGGATCAAGTCGATCGATGCCACGTCCAATGATTGGTCGGGAACAGATTCCTGAATTTGAATTTCCGGGGGAGCAGGATCGACCAAGGATGACTCTTGACCAATCGTTGAATCAACTAGTGGAGGACTTGAAGAAAGCTTCTGGTAACCAGCTGGAAGGCAGGGTGCAGAAATAGTAGGGTTGTCCAACACTCTCTTGGCTTCATCCATGTATGGACAAAGGTGAATGGGATGATGCCCTTCACACAACTTACAGGGATTGGTAACCTTACCCTATTTCTTACGAGTCTTATTAGCACTAGTTGAGGATGTGTTACCAACGTGACTTCTGGAAGACAAAGGCAACGATGGAAGACTGTCAGACCATACTTCAAGTACCTTGGGAATGCTAGGGAAACCTCGAAGAAGGTGGTCACCTTTGCGAAACATGCAAGGGAATTTGACTTTCCATGTAAGGTTGGATGGTTTATCAATGGAAGGCTTCTTAGGAGAAACAACTACAGCATTAGCCTCTCGCTTATCTAACTTCTTCTTCTTCTTCATCTTCTTCTTCTTCTTCTTCTTAGCCACCTAGTTACTAGAATCCAAAATTTCACCAAGTGAAGTAGGAGAAGAGGACGAAGAAACAGGTGAATAAGGGGAGAGGTCCACTTTAGAATCAACATGATGTTGTTCAGGTGGAGGAGATGGTTGTATGGTGGGCAGAACACTCGAGGCCATAGAGGTCGAGAATAACCAAAAATGCAACCCAACAGTTAACCGAGGAAGGGATAATGTTGCCATATAGGGAGCACCAACATTCCCAAAAGCAGTAAAAGGACCAAGACTCCCTTTGGAGGGGATTCCTTGGTTGGTAAACTTTGAAAAGGTTGCCATCAGAAACAATGTTAAAACAAAATGCTAAGGAAACTAACTTTAACCAGGAATCTTTCGTGGACAGTTAATTTTAAGACACTGAAACCAAACTCTACCATTTCATCTTTTAAGAGTCGAGAAACAAGAAAAAGGTGACTCTATCACTTTCAAGTTGAAACAAGCATGAAAGGACAAGTGCTCGATGATATTTTCAAATTTATGGAGTCAGTAAAGATCGAAAATGACTGCTCAGGTAGTCTAGGCAAAAGGGTGTACTAGGTTCCTGTGAACTACCATATACACCTTGGTAATCAAATGAAAGAAGAATTGACCAAGGACTTGACGTACGTGCAGGTAGTCTCACCGAATGTTGTGTTTCGTGTATCACGGTTACAAGGTGGCAGACTCAGCTTCCTATGGATAAAAGGATTGCAACCTAGAGGGGTCTCCCTTTATATACTCGACGGTACGGGGAGAACAAGTCTGTACTAGTGTTTTCTGAAGCCAGGTGGCAAGCAACAGCTGCTAGGCTTAAAGACGCCAGAACACGTCTCTAACTTAGACCACTAAATATTATGTTAGGTTTCAATGTTGCCTTAGGTTAATTGAGTAAATTTCAAAGGTTGATCTTGAATTAAGTTTCAATTTCAAGGCCCTACCACATGTCATTTGACAATCTCCTCTATGCAGCTATATGAGAGAAGAAATCTTTCAATTCAATGAATGTTATTTAGATCAGGGAAGAGCTTCAAACAATGATGCAACAAACAACAACACTACAAACGAAATTTTTCCAAACTAGATGACTTTCACTATCCAAAAGTAATCTAAAACATTCAACGATGTGAATTATGCAATGTAATCTATGCAAAATCCTCTTTTTTGAAAACTATGCGATTGTAATATATGCACAATTTCCTTTTTGTTTTGAAATGATAAGAATGCACTCAATGCATTTTTTGATGAAATGAGAATCTAATTAATGCATGCTTTTAATGAAAGAGAATGCACTCAATGTGATTTTTAGCTTTCAATCATTAAACAATGTAATCTAAGTTCAATGATAAATCTCAAAAAATACTCTTCAATGCAACGTTATCTAATGAATTTTAACGAAAAGCAAGCTCTAGGACAAAAACTAAATGAACACAAATTTTCTTAATGAAGGATGAATGCAAAAGAGATGTAAACAAACACTAAGAATGCAATCGTTGTTTTAAACACTTTATAATGAAATTCCTCAACAGGCTACAAAACATATGAGGTCAAGCACAAAAATGAGTTCCAAAGCATGAGCTCAAAACAAGGTATTCATTCCCTTTTACATCAAGAAATCAAAGAAAGAAGACTTTTCAGTTGAACAAAGAGCAATGTAATCTATTCTCATAAGTGAAAAAGTAGAGGAGAGAACGAGTAAATCATACAGAGAAAAAGACCGGAAGGGAAAGACACACTGGTGAAGGATTTAGGGAAAAAACCTCAATTTTTCATACACCCTGAAATTGGCACGAATTTGGTGGGTGAAACTAGCGCCAACTGGCGCGACTTGCTCACTAACAACTAGTGCCAATGGCCAATTGGCGTGGGTTGCTAACTAACAACTAGCACCAATCGGCGCTACTGTCAGAAAAATAAAAGCGGCAATGCCGGAACAAGAAAAAAACAAAGAATTTCTTCCAACCAAGACCAGACTCACCACTTCAAGCAAAAACTAAAAGATGTAATTGATGAAAAACATAGGAACAAATAGGGAAATGGTCGTTCGACTAAATCCGTCGAATGACTAAGACCTCAAAGAGTGACAAACTCAAAGGAAACTCCCCAGCAGAGTTGCCAATTTGTTGTTCAGGGAAATCCCCTTTGCGAATAGAGGTGATCCCTCTAGCCCTAGGGTGGGTCTAGCAACTACGGGAACATACTAACATCTACCTTCCTAGATTGTAAATGAAATTCAAATCAAGGAAGATGACCTACCTCGTTCTGATGCTATGTTTTTGTCTTTCGTCAAAGCTTCTTGATCCGTCACTCTTCTCAAGCTCGAAACACGCTGCTACCAACGTTCGATTGCCTGTACAGATAGTCAAGACACCACGAAAAACGTAAAACCAAGACAAACATAAAACAATTACAACCTATCTAACTGATCAAGAAATGCTATATATCTCATTATAATTGTAAATAAGAGTGGAAGATAAACATCAGATGCATTTTATTATGATAAAGACAAGGGGATTTTACAACCAAGCCTTGATGTTGAGGCTCTCCTTCAGCAGGTCTATATCCAAGCACGTTTGCCACAATCTCATGAACAAAGGTCCAAGATCTCACTATGTTCTCAACATACACAATCAATCGCACTCTGCACTATTCTCCCAAAGCTATGATTGCTTCCTCTCTATGCTAACTTTTTCAACTATCTGTTCAACTAGCACATAAATGGAAGATGGCTATATTTATAGAGGAGAGGAGGAGGTTGGGATCCCTACAATAGTGGAAGGGAGGCCTTATCCCTTGGGAGGTTTCCCCATAAGGTGGAAACAAGAGGCCAAAGGAGGAAGGTCGTGGTTATTCAGTCAAACCACTCCCTATGACTCATCCACGAAGTTGTTGTGATCGAAACTTCGCCTTTATTTTTAATAAAAAATCCATAAACATATTGGCGTGGGCAGCTCACTGAGACAGAGCGCCAACTGGCACGGGATCAATGTTAATTTTCCTCATTGGCACGAGGGCATAACGGGCTACCAGCGCCAAGGCAAAAATAGGTGTTTTTAATGGTCTGCTCAGGAAATGGTCAACAGAGGGAATGTTGTCTTCATGGCAAGGGATGCAATGATGGTATTTGCAAGGCATGACACTTCTAATTAGTCACAGAAATGACCCTCAAATGTGTGAGATAGGGATTGTAGGGACAGTGACAAATTACTATGTAACAGTGTGGACTTGAAAATTCTTGCTAGCTATGTATAAAAATTATGAACTAAAACCACTGAAGCATTGCAAGCAGATAAACCCGCCCAAATAGAATCAATTGATTCCCCAACCACTTCTGGATCAAGCAGAAGATCAAGGAGGAAATGATTAAGCATACCCACTAAGAATTTGGATCAAAGACTTCCAATGCCTAATCCACTCCTAGGATACAAATCTCTTCTTCCACCATGCCATATTATGAATCTTGCATTGGTAGCTTTGATACAAGGAAAGAATACATGGTTTCAGGAAAAATCCTTGGATTATATGTTGAGAAAGTTTTTGTGAATAAGTTCATGACTTCAACGGTTCAAACACCATCTCCATTTTTCATTCTCAAAGATATCGTTACACCTACAGAAAGAAGTAATTCATGACATGGAGACTGCATTTTACGTAGGTTGGTCCATAAAAAAGTTTAAACTATAAATATATTAAAACGGTAAGAGATTTAGGTGCAATAAAACAAAGAAGATCAAAAAAACATATGAGAAGTTGGATGAACGTAGGAAGTCCAGTCAGGAGAGTACCCAGGTATTTGAATTTTCTCATAAGATTATATCAAATTTCTTAAACGATTTTTATATTTTATTTGGGCATAGTTAAATTCAATTATTATATATTTTTAGGATAAGGCCTCCAAGGTTATGTTTGTTAAATGAAGATTCATGCATCACAGTGGCTAGAAAGGTTAGAGGCTATGATTTGTACCATTGTAAATATATTTCATTAGAGGAAATTTCAGCCTAAAAGTGCCCATGAAATTTTCATGACATTTCGATGTCACAATATGTAAACCAATCAAAATGCTTTAAATTTAAAAAGAGGTACATGTAAATATTTTAGAGGGAAAAGAAGAAAAACTACTTTTTTTAATTGTATTTTTGGCTTATCTTCTTGTATTTTTACTCAAATTTCGTGTTTAGACACTCATTAGATGTGGAATTAAATTCCACATCCAATGAGTACCCATTATGCATACTTTTGAGAATACCCAACGTGATAAAAATTGTGGATACATTAAAAAAATGTGCTTTAACACGTTTTTTAATGTATATGAAATTTTATCAATGTGGGCCCTCTCAAAATTATGCATAATGGGTACTCGTTGGATGTGGAATTTAATTCCGCATCTAATGAGTGTCTAAACTTGAAATTTGAGTAAACCTATATGGAGATAAGCCAAAAATACAATTGAAAAAAGTAATTTTCTTATTTTCCCTCCAAAATTCATAACTCTTATTTTTATTATTTTTCCTTAGGTGGCCACTTTTAGGCTGAAATTTCCTCTAATGAATATGTGAAATTATATATTTTTATTTCATATAAAAAAGTAAATTATTGCATATTAATTAGTTTAACTAGTCCATGTGCCATGTTTTGAGAGGAGGACAAATACAGTCATCATCCAACAAACTTTGAAAAGGACATGTTAGAAAAAAAAAGTGGATCGAATGTTTTATCTAGATGGATAACAATGTATCAATAGTTGACTTTCAATAAGTTGGATATTGTTCTATTTATACGTGAATTTTCATTTCTTGCAACATAGAGTAGAGGAAACATACCCTTGTTTTCCATATTTAGAGAATGAAAAAATTTGTACATTATAATTGTAAAATTAGTTGGCAGATGGTTGGAACATGATAGGATAAATGACATCCTACTGGGTAATATATCGATGGAATTTTTCCCACCATATCAATGGAATGCCTCCAACTACCACACAAGATAATAGGGCCCTAAGCAAGGGAAAACCTAAGGGACAACTATTAGACTAAGTGACAATAATGTAAGAATGACCCATTATAACTTTAGTAAAGGTCCCCTAATATTTATGGAATTTCATCAATGGGAGGATTTGTGGTGGGAAGAGAAACACTTAGAATGGATAGATCAATTATTTAGGTATGAAGTGATTCCACCAAGCCCATTCAAGGAGAGACGCAATAATGGCTCAATGCTTCAAGGAAGCTAACACAGTCTTCAAGAAAAGTTTTAAGATGGAGAGACAAAGCCTTAGGTTTTTAGATATGATGGTGATAATAGGTATTCATAAGGTAAATACTCTAAGAGATGAGGTATGGCCTCTCAAAGAAGCGTTATGTGATTATTCAAAATCGTGGACTACCTTCTTGGCATCTAAGAGACAGATACCTAGGTTTTGAAGGAAGAAATGGTAACACAGGCTAAGAGTGGTTTTAGCCCATTCAATGTGAATAGGCTCAAGCAATAAGTCCCAAGGTGAGGTTTTGTGATTAGACTCCTAAGAGATTTATGAGAAATCGTGATACCGAACATGAGCTTGATGTTTTGACCCTTAAAGTCTCAAAAAATTACCTCCCTAAAATTTCACTGCAAGCCCTCGATTATGCCCCACCTTTAGGGGACCAAAATTTAGGAGGAAAAAATATGGAGAAAGAGGAGTTTGATCAAAAAAATATTTGGACTACTTCCTATTTCTTTGGGATATGGAGTCATATATGTGTTATATTAGCCAATTTTTTCCTCAAGGAGGTCAAAATTTGATTCCCTAGTGTTAGCGTAAATTCTTAACGCAAGTGTACGAAAAGAGCTCACTTTAGCTGTGTGTGACAAACAACCCTAACAATAGAAATGGATGCTTAAATTCTTTAGATCTGCAATCAATAGTTAGACCAAATGTTGCAAAAAACCATATCTATGCAGTAAAAGCAATTAAACAGTGAAATAAATAGTAATTACTCCATGCATCCAATAGACAAGACAAGATTTAAGAAATTTTCTATATATTATTACACCTGGTGAAGGGAACAAATAAAAGTTACCAGTCCCCCTCAATGGGATGGGTTCTTGGTTGTTCTCAATGCTTCATTTCCAGAGTTTTCTCTCTCTCAATGGTGCCAAAAACTGAGAATGTGTTGAAATTTATGGGAGCTCAAGAAGCAAAATAAAATAGTAGCAACAATGAGAATGATAAAAAAACGACAATGAAAGTGATCAAAGTCAAGAATGAATGGAAAAAAACTTATATTTATAACAAAATATTGATTTATCCTCGATAATAGCGAATAATAAAATAGTACTAATTAAGATCTATATCTAACCAATTGGAATATTTTATTATATTTTGTTGGAGGGAAAAGGTATTTAAATTGGTTAAGTACCTTTATTTAGAGATAATAAACAAATAAATGAATTATTTATAATTTCAAGAATGTGGTTAAAGAATAATAAACAAATAATGATTTAATTAATTATTCCTAGAGAAACATAAGATAAATAATGATTTATCTAATTATTTCTCATAATTGGGTTAAATATGACGAGGAATATTATTTAAGCAGTGGTTTAATTAATTATTCCTAGAGGAAAATAAAATATATAAGGATTTATTTAATTATTCCTCACGGGGTTTCTTTTTTAGACAATAAATAATAAAATATAGTTTATTAAATTATTTCTTATACTGAAAGAAATTTTACTATGGTAAAATTGGTCTTACATGGTGTACTTTGATCCATGTAATTGTAAATGGTTAGATGACCAAATTTTGGTGATAATGTATTTCCCCCTAACGTGCGAGCGTTAGGAGCTAATCATATGACTGAAGTACATTGTAAGAACACAATCACTAGACATCGAAGGGTAGTCAGAGAGAGAGAGAAGCATAGACAAAGTGAAGCCAGAAAGGACAATGACTGAGGGGGTGAGAACTACAAATGATATAAGTATCCTTTAATGTTGGGGTATTTGTTCTTAATGGGGCAGGGGAGGCATACCTATGCCTGTCGAGATGACAAAGTACAAAGAATAATAATGGGCTTAGCAATATGAGACTAAGAAATAAAGTACATGATAAAGGTACATGACATGCTGACATAAAATGGGTTAGACAAAAATATAATGGATCCCACATGCATAGTTCACCTGGAGAAACATGAGCCAATACTAAATACAATAATATATGAGTACATGAGACATAATAACAACCAAATAAGCCCTACTAAATAGGAAAGTGCTATGGAAATATGAATGGGTCATCTGAATGATACATGCATGCTATGGGCGCTACAAGTGGCTGAAACCGAACCCATCAAATCTGTGGAGCTGAATCTAAGGTTGTAGCATAATATGAGGTCATTTGAGCATGTGGGGGGCTACTTGAAGGGCCAACTTCTCATGAGTTATGAAACATCTCACACACCTGAGAATCACTAGTACAATCTATTGGATCACCAGATCATCAAGTATACGAATATTAACCATGCAATAATGAGCTGAGGCGGAGTGGATGAGAAACAACCAAGTCAAAGGGAAATGATGATTCCATTTGCTTGATCTAAGGCATCGAACAAGAATGGAAGATGGAACCAAGGTACATCACCCTCTAGACCATTCTTCTGGAATGAATGTGCTGATGTCGACAGAAGGGGTCCGCCATAGGTGAGGCAATGATGAATCCTCAATTAAGGCACAATGGATAATAGTAAAGTGATTGATGGACTGAAACTAGGGATGATGATGGAATATGGGATATTGAGTAACGGATGGACTACTTCCCTTGTTGGAGCATAAAAAGCATGGATGTCCTGGCAGCGACATACTCGACTCCAGAGGGGATGGGGGACAGTATGACTAGAGGCTAAAATTGGCAACATGAGAGGAATGAAAGGAAAAATGGATGGAATACTACAACAGGAGGCAATGGGACTCAGGATAGACTCCATGAATGCGATGATGACTCAACTTAGATTCTCTAAACAAGGGTGACTCAATGATGTTGCCACACAGATTAGTCCCAGTGGGGACCATAAAAACATGAGAAAAATATGGCTACTCATGATGAAAATAAACACATGAGTTGACAAGTATGAAGGCAAAGTGGTGCCCCAAGTACAAGCAGCGCATGTGAAGAAACATGATTTTAAGAGGCGGTAAAGTGACCCTTTTTGGAAAAATAGCTTCTTGGTGAACTGTGAAAATACCAAAAACAAAGGAAGACCCATTATAGTGTTTGGTGAGAGATTTCCAATGGTGCTTACAGTTCATCAAACCGAGCTACAGTTTGGTTTTAATTTACGAAGGAAACTTTAGGGTTTTTCCTTTAAAAGGGTGATTTCCCTCCAATTTAATTCAGTTTTCTAAGTGAGTTGTGGTGAATTGGGAGAGGAGGGGAAAGCCCTAAATCTTTTGGTGATCGTAGCAGACAAACTGACCATTGGAATTATGACATGCCAGTGGCAGGTAAGTGGCCTATGCCTACTTTTCATTTTTGTTGGTTTAGATTTTCAGATTAGGTCCTCAAGGCTTTGTGGGAGACCCCTTCCCATCCTCACAGCTAGATTGCACTTCCCAGACTCTGAAATGCAACCTGGCTTGCAGTTTTTAGTGGGAAAAACTACTAGCTCGCAATTACAGGGCAAGAAAATGCAAGTTGGAGGCAGGGGTGGGTTTTTTGTCTTTTGGTAGGCTAGGGGCCATGGTTAGCAGATTTTTGATGAATTTGGCATCTTTCTGAGGTGAAAAAAAATGATGGTCTTATACAGGTATGACATAATTGAGGATCAACTAGCATGAGAGAGATTTGGATGCTCTTCCAGCTGAGATCCTGGGGGATCATGTTATATGAGGAGAACTTGATAGATATGCGGTTCTCAAGTTGGTTGAAAACCTACTGATGAGGGCAAGTGAGCCCTTAAAATCGAGGATAATGATCTATTGGGATCCATACCAGTAGCACTTCATGGTGCAGGGGCACAAGATTGAGCTTACTATCTAGGACATCTTTTTTTTTACCAGACTCCCATCACTAGGGGTGGTGGGAAACATACATCCAGTTTTACCGCGTGGGCAGAATATATCGTAGTTCATGGAGCACCATTGTAGACCAGATGCTCTTGCTATGGAAATGACCATTCCGAGAAGTGATATAGAGAGGCTAGAGACACGGGCTATCTCCATAGTAGTAATGTGGATCATGGGCAACTAGGCATTTCATCACATCACTTGGGCACAGATGATGTTTGTAGAGAGTGTTTTGAACGGGGCCTACTATGGGTGGGCCCAAATGATGCTTTTGTCGGTGAAATGACAACTGTCACTATTCAAGTGACAGGTGAACCACGATTGTGCTTTTGGTACAATATTGTGCCCATTATTCTTTTATAATATCCCCACACTTGGACCTCATGTGAAGATCTGAGATGGGGGCCCACAAGAGCCCAGGATGCATCGTTGGGGTAAGCTATTTCGAAGAAGAGGAGGAGGGGGAGTCAGACGGGTGTTCTGGCCCGAGTTTTTCACACACTAGGATCAGATGTTACTGTAGAAAAAAATCTATCCATATAGTGGTATGAACTTTCAGGGGGACCTTGACTTGCCACTTTTTCCTGGTCGTGCATGGGGGCCATATGGTAAGTGAAAGATGTTATATATTATGATGCATTTAATTTTTTTAGAATATGTATGTGGTATTGATTTGTGACTTTTGGTATGCAGATATAGCACCAGTGAAGCTAGTAGGGTATGTGGGACAATCTGCGGCACCAGGGGCTACGGGATCTAGTGGAGCGAGAGCAAACCAGAGACCTGATTATGAGACTCTGCTGGAGGATGTCCATCGTAGGTGTGATCTGTTATTTTCCAGTGTATCAGAGCGCGGGTGGCATGATACTGAGGACCAGTACATCGAGGTATGAATAGGGCTACCCTCTAAGTGGCAAGGGGTCATGCGACGCATGGTGATGGCCAGGCAGGCAGTTTGGGAATCGCGATCTACGAGCTAGTGGAGCAGAGCCATTGGCTCGGCACCTTCCATATAGTGATTAGGTATAGGGGAATGTGGTGCCCCAAATTTTTATTTTTGTAACATGTTGTGGGCATGTCGGATGTATTTAGAGTAGTGGACTCCAAACATTTATGATTTTGTCGATACATAATATGGATATGCATATTTTTATATGTGAAGAGTATATGGTTCATCATTTTTTTTATGATTTCCTTTTGTTAAAAGCATGTGATAAGTGCTAATCTAGAACAGTTTTGCAATGCTATGTACATAGTGATTATGGGCTCTAGGTACATACCTGAATGTAATGGATTCGAATTCACGCACTAAGAGCTTTACTCGTAAATATTTTCTAAAAGGGACATGGTTATTCACACGATACATGACATTCAATTGCATTACAAGAAACAAGGAATCTAAATGAACATGAATATGAAGGATGCGATGGTCAACGACATTGACTAACAAACCTATCTCTCCATCATATTCAGCCTAGTTATTGGTGGAAGATCCAATTCATACGTCGTTGGAGAGGACTAATGAATGCAAGGGGGGAAAATGGCCCCAGCTGCCGAGGCTAGATTCTAGGAGAAGTGACTTGCACCATCGACATGGTCGATATACGGTGTTGATGATGGATCCATTTAAAAGGCGCCACAAGACAAAAAATGAGATGATGGTGGACAATGCAAGCTACCTAAATGCATGATATAAATAAATACACGCATGTCAATGGGAGATGCTATGGGTAAAATTTCTTGAGGTAAAGTTCATTGCGAGGGTCAGGAAGGAGTTGGCCTTTGAAATCCTCTAGAAGGTATGCCCCCTTGCCCAAATCCTTACTAATGATGTAAGGTCCTAGCCATAATGATTCAAACTTCCCATGACCAAGGACATCATGATCCTGGTCATACGCTAGAACAAAATCACCTTCGTGGAAGGTATGAGGGTGGACTTTTCATTCATACTGGGCTTTAATGTGTTTCTTTTCCGCTTCAATGGTTTGCAATGCAACACAGTGGTATTCGGAAGCACGCTCAAGCATGATAAGTCTTTGTTCTAAAGGTTGGGTGTCAGGGAGAAGTTCTATGGCTAGATGAAGGGATGGTATTTCACACTCGATCAGTAAGACTTCCTCCTCACTGAAAATAATGTGGAAAGGATTAAACGCAGTGGTGGTTTTAACAAAAATTCTATAGGCCCACAAAGCAGGGAAGAGCATAAGGTGCTAGTTGGTTTTGTACTTGTTCACCATCCGTTGAAATATAATTTTAAGGATTTTATTGACCGCTTCAAATTTTCCTAAGAAGATGAATATTAGTGCTCAAAGCCCAACAGAGAGGATAGCTCACACCATATCTCATCTTTGAAATTTTGGCCATGGTGAGATAACAATTTTTTTGGAACCCCGAATCAAGCGATAACATGGTTAAAGAAAAAGAGAGTTGTGGTAGCTGCCATGTTATTGAACATTGGCATGGCCTCAGCCCATTTGGTGAAATAGTCGATCGGCACGATGATATACTTGTGTTTACCATCAAAAGGAGGTCGAAACTCCATAATGTCAATGGCCCACTTATAGAAGGGACCAGCTGATATGACAGGATGGAGGGGAGAAGGTGGAGCTCGCACCTTTAGGATGAATAGTTGACAATTGCAACATTTTTTGACTGCTTCAATACAATCACCAAAGAGAGAAGGCAAAAAATACCTAGCACACATGATTTTCTATGCAGTGGCCAAACCGAAAAGGTGGCCACCACAAGCGTCGCTATGGCAGGCATTAAGGACCTTCCCTGCTTCAGCGTGCGTGATACAACGATGAAGGACATAACCAACACTACAATAATAAAGTTCGTCACCAATGAGAAGGTATTGGGGGGCTTGGTGTCGTATACATCGTCGAGCATCACGATAAATATTGGAAGCGAACTTTTGGTTCACAAAAAGGTAAGGATGTCATCATACCAAGGATCGTCCAAAGTAATGGCAAACAAGTGCTCATCAGGTAAATCATCATTAACTAGCAGATCATGCACACCGATAGGAAATTCATAAATGAGTTCAACAAGGGCTCAACCTTTCTTACTCTTGGGTGTGACAAGTTCAAGATCTAATTCTTGGAGGATAACAATCCAACGGGCATATTTCCAATTAATGATCTGTCGACTTAAGAGAAACTCCATGGGGTTGGAATTAGTCACGACCTTGGTGGAATGCGTAAGGATATAATGACAAATTTTTTGGACCGAGAACACAACAACCATCACCAACTTCTCTTCATTTGAGTAGGACACAGGGGGTCCCAAAAGATTCTTACTGACATAATGGATAACATTTTCATTTCTAGTGTCATCTTCCTAAATGAGGACCCCAGCAATTGAGTGGGTGGAAGCTGAGATATACAAGATGAAGTCCCTTTCAAATTTAGGAGGACTGATCAAGGGATCAGAACTAAGAGCATGTTTCAGGGAATCAAAAGACTGTTAAGCATAGTCATCCTAAACAAATGGAATGTCAGATTGAAGCAGTCTTAGAAACCCATGCACGGTGTTGGCATAGTCAGGCGAAGGAATTTGGCTTTGACTTGAAGGCTTTGTAATTGGTGCAAGGTACGAGGAATGGGAAGCTCAAGACTGGTTTGAAATTTGAGGGGATCAATATTTATACCATATTTGGACACAATGAAGCCCAAGATACGACCAACAGGAACACAGAAGACACACTTCAATGGGTTGAGGCGGATATTATAGTTGCAACAATGGAGAAAAAAAGTAAGAAAATCATGAATGTGTTGCACCCAAAGCCTAGAACGAGCATTGAGGTCATCATGGTATGCAAGGATAATATGAGCCAAATCATGGAAGCAATAAGACATGGCCCACTGGAAGGGTGACTCCGGAATTCTTTAAACCGAAAGGCATGACCCTATAAGCAAAAGTTCCCCATGGACTAATGATGGCAATTTTCAACTGAACAGCACGGCGGATAGTAATCTGGTTATACCCGAAGAAACCATCCATAAAGGATAGAACCTCATGCACCACACACTCATAAATTATTTGGTCAATAAATGGTGTGGGGAAGTTGTCTTTGGGACAAGCTTTGTTGAGGTTGTGAAATTCAGTGCAGACACGAATGGTGCCTTATTTCTTGAGAACAAGAACTGAGTTGGAAACCCATGTGGTGCATTCAATGGGATAGATAAAACCATATGGCTTAAGCTTATTGATTTCGGCTTTGATAGCCTCTCATTTGGAAGGGTTGATGGGTCTCAACTTTTCACGGACAGGATTGGCATCAAGCCATGTATCGATATGGTGTTCGACAATGGCAGGATCAAGTCCGGGCATCTCTAAATAAGACCAGGTGAAAACATCACGAAATTACTTGAATAACTTGGTGTAATATTCCATTCATTCCAGGGTGCAATGTACCCCCAAGGTAATGTTTTCTTCTACCCCTGGTTTATCATAAATGTTTATTTTAATGGTAGGAGAGATGTTAGCTATGTTTCCTTCTTTGAAAGAATTTGGTGCATGAATGGGATTTGTAAACCAATAGACTTCATCATGAATGAAGTATTTAGACTCCACAACATATTGGTCATGGGACTACTGCATAAGGAATTATGCACGATGGTGCATATTGTTGAGATTGCAACAATATGATGAGCTTAGTGGAAAGAAGTCGCCTTCACTAAGTGGGCCCGCAGGCTATTTTTGGCGCAAAGTCTATTTTTAGACTATGTCTATTTTTAGACATATGGATCATGTTCTATGAGTTGCAGGATGCTATTTGTGGATGGTTGGTCAAGTCGGAAAAATAGATGGACTTCTATTTTTAGACATACTGGGCGGAATCTATTTTTAGATTGCCAGTCTAAAAATAGATATGTCGAATATTATTAGCTCTTAATAATATTTAGACTTTAAACATTATCTTATTCTCTTGGAGCACTTCAGTTAAGTGCACAGATGTGGCACAGGAGCTGACAGAAGGAATTACGCTATTCCTGAGGGTTAAGTGGAGCTATTGCATGGATACTTCAATTAGAACTCATGTGACAGAGTTTGGTGGAGTTGATTGAGGAAGTTAATGGAGTTGTGTTCAGTTTAACTAATCTAAACATAGTTGAGCTATTTGTATCTATTTTAACTAATTGATACAATTAGTGAGAGTGGTGTGAATTAATTATTAATTAATTCACTAATTATAAACTCATTAATCAACTAAATAATACATCAGTTAACTTCAGTGCATGGACAGTTTCAGTGGAGACCAGTGAAGAGGTAGGTGAAAGAGCAGTGTTACTATCAGTTGTGACTATACAAACTTGCTATTTGCAACACACGTATAGGTGGAGTAAGCCCATGAGGATTGCACAAGACAAGCCGTGTGTTTTGTCTACTTAATGAGCCATCCTATAGCATTGATTACGCAATAGAGGCTGGCTATCAGGTGGCAGAGATTGGAGCATGTGTTTTGCTAGATCTAGCTTGATTAGTGTGTAGCAATTGGAGGTTGTGCCGAGAGCTTGTGAGGAGCTTTGTACAATGATTGTTACATGATCTCTATCACATATAATATACAGATAATTGGGGTTTTCAGCTTTAAGCTTTCCCATGAAATACTGTGTTCATATGTGTGATTGTTTATGGTTTTAATGTGTGCATGCAATTGATTTTATTTCCGCATGTAATGATCAATGGTAGAAGAGATTATGTATTGTGCATGAAGCTAAAATAGTGTGTGATCAGGAGAATCTCAGTGAATAATATATCAGTTATTCAAATTTCTACATGGTATCATAGCGATATTGATCATTGGAGCAATTGCAAAACATTGAAGCAGTTGAGTTTTGTGCTGGTGGAATTCGAATTTGCAGTAGTGTTTTCTTGGTGTCGAAGTTGAGATGTCTTTCAACGGATTGCAATTGGAGTATGCCCTTGAGGGTAGCTCGAATTATATTGCATGGAAGGACAGGATGGAGGCAGTGCTGGATGACAATGGGTTGAAGGAGTTCATAGATGCAGAAATTCCAAAGCCTACTTCTAGTGATGCTACCGTACTTGACGCATGGCAAAAGAAGACAGCAAAGTGTCGAAGGATTCTGTTGGAAGGTGTGAAGGATCACATAGTGTCCAGCCTTCATGGTAAGGCTTCTCCATTCTTGATGTGGAAAGCTTTAACAGATTTATTTCAAAGCAAGAGCGACCAGAGGAAGTTGGCGCTCAAGGATAAACTCAGGAACATAAAGATGGAGAAAGGCAACAGTATGCCCAAGTACCTCACGAAGTTCATCCAATGCAGGGATGAGCTGGGAAGTGTGGGGGTGACTGTTGATGATGAGGACTTGGTGAGCTTGGCTCTCCTTGGGCTTCCAAAGAGTTGGCACTCCTATCAGGACTCTGTCAATGGTCGGGAGAAATTGCCAGGATGGGAGCGACTTTGGTCGGATCTTGTGCAAGAGGAGATAAGGCGGAGTACCAGGGACGGATCATCATCAAAGAACTCTGATGAAGAGAATTGCACTTTGGCTGCCAAAGCAAAGAAGGGGAAGAGCAAGAAAGCTTCTCATTCCGGTGCGAAAGGCAAGAAGCAGGACATGTCCAAGGTGAAGTGCTTTCACTGTCACCAACACGGACATTATGCCACTAATTGTCCACAGAAGAAGAAAAATAAGCAGGCTGCTGGGACTGCAGCTGGAGAGGCCTTAGCCTCACAGTTTGAGCTGGATTTTTCACTGATCGCATGCTTGGTTTCAAGTATGACGGGATCAGTGTGGTTTCTTGACAGTGGTGTGTCTTTTCACATGACAGGAGATCGAGATTTGTTTACTGATCTGGATGAGAAAGATCTTGGAGTGCACATCGAGATGGGCGATGATGGTAGATACAGTGCGACCGGTATCGGTACCATTTCCTTTGAGAGGGAGTCCGGTAAACCCTTCGTATTGAAGGAAGTGATGCATGTTCCAGGATTGAAGAAGAATCTTATCTCTGTGGCGATGTTAGAAGACAAGGGATATGATGTTTTCTTTAGTGAGGGAAAGGCTTTCCTGCGCAGTAAGGCAACTGGTGAGACCCGGAGGATAGGGGTTCGAGTTAAGAACCTTTATCAATTGCAGGTAGATGGCTGCGCAGCAATGGCAGGCAAGGCAGAAGGAGTGGTGAGCCGGGATGATGGCGAGCTGTGGCACCGAAGATTGGGCCACCTTCACCATGGAGCTTTGAAGATACTGCAGCAGATTTCTACTGGGCTTCCTAAGGGCACTCTTGCGCAGTCAGATCAGTGCAAGGGGTGTACCTTGGGAAAACTTGTGAAAGCCACCTTTCACGAGAAGGATAGTCGCGCCACGACGATCCTTGAGAGAATTCACACAGACGTGTGTGGACCTTTCTCAGTAGCTTCGACAACAAAGCACAGGTATTATGTGATATTTGTTGATGATTTTTCTCATAAGTGTTGGATCTTCTTCATGCAGAAGAAGAGCGAGACATACTCAAAGTTCTGTGAGTTCAAGGCACTGGTTGAGAAAGAATCGGGGAAGCAGGTGAAGGCTCTTAGGAGCGAAAATGGTGGTGAATTCATTTCTGGCAAGTTCAAGGACTTTTGCAGTGTAGAAGGAATTCGAAGAGAGCTCATATCACCTCATAACCCACATCAGAATGGGGTTGCTGAGCAGAAGAACAGAACGATCGTGGGTGCTGCACGGGCGATGTTGCATGATCAGGGCCTACCCATTCACTTGTGGGCGGAGGCATGCAATACTGTAGTATATGTGCAGAACCGTTGTCCTCACAGGATACTTGGCATGAGTACACCCGAGGAGGCATTTTCTGGTAAGAGGCCTGATATTTCCCATTTGAGGATTTTTGGTTCACCTGTTTACATTCATGTGATGAAGGATGCCAGGAAGAAGCTGGAGCCGATCGCAGAGGTTGGGATATTTGTGGGGTACACTGATACGCCCCACAACTATCGTGTGTATTTTCCAGACAGTCGCAAGACTGTTGTGCGACAAGATATCAAATTTCATGAGGAGAAAGCCATGAAGTGTTCGCTTGAGAGGGAGCCACACTTGCATGCAGATGAGGAGCTATTAGTTCCTAAGGATGAGCCTCAGGATGTGGATCAGCCACAAGAGGAGGTTCATGGAGTGGAAGAGACCACTCATGCAACGCCAACCATCAGAGGGCGGAAGTGCACTACAGAAGCTGAGCAACTGGCTCAAGATGCAGAGAAGGTTGTAGGAGCACCTACATCACAGCGCAGACAGAGACAGTCACCTGACCGGTATACTGGATACATGGCTCTTATGAGCAAGTGTATCGTGACAGAGCCATCCTCTTTCGAGGAAGCTATGGAGGACCCCGCATGGGTAGATGCCATGGTGGAAGAGTATGATTCGATTGTCAGAAACAGTGCATGGGAGATTGTCCTGAGGCCAGAGGGGAAATCAGTGGTGGGTTCGAGATGGATCTACAAAGTGAAGCAGGCAGCTGACGGGAGTGTGGAGAAGTACAAGGCAAGATTTGTTGCCCGAGGCTTTTCACAGATTGAGGGGATCGATTATGAGGAGACCTTTGCACCTGTCGTAAGGTATTCTTCCATACGGACGATTCTTGCTCTCTCAGCGCAGATGGGGTGGCACATTCATCAGATGGATGTGAAGACTGCGTTCCTCAATGGAGTCATTGAGGAGGAGGTGTACATAGAGCAGCCCGAAGGTTTCAAGATCTTCAGCAGCGAGTCGCATGTGTGCAGGCTCAAGAGAGTGTTGTATGGGTTGAAACAAGCACCTCTTGCTTGGTACACATGGATAGACAGTTATTTCACTGGACTTGGATTCTCCAAGAGTGAGGCGGATCCTAACCTATACCAGATTGTGGTGGAGGGTAAGTTGCTGATCATTGTACTTTATGTATATGATTTGATTTTGACAGGTGATGAGCTGTTGATACTCTCATGCAAGGAGGATCTTGAAAAAGAGTTTGAGATAAAGGACTTGGGCCTCCTTCATTATTTCCTGGGATTGGAAATTTGGTAGCGCAGTGATGGACTATTTGTTTCTCACGGTAAGTATGCCCGGGAGATATTGGAGAAGTTCAACATGCATAGATGCAAGCCTGTTGATACTCCTCTTCTTGGTGGTTGGAGGAAGGAGGATGCTACTTCGGCGGAGGTAGTGGATGCCACTGTTTATCGACAGTTGGTGGGGTCGCTTATGTATCTGGTCAATACACGACCCGACATATGCTATGTTGTTAACCAGCTTTCACAAGCTATGGTTAAGCCTACCAAGCTCTTTTGGAAGGCAGGCAAGCATGTATTGAGATATCTCAGAGGCACATCAGGATATGGATTATGGTACAAACAGTCGGATGAGGTGAAGCTATGTGGCTTCACGGATGCAGATTGGGCAGGGAGCCCAATGGACAGAAAGAGCACATCCGGAGGGATTTTTAGTATCAGGTTGACAACAGTTTCTTGGTATAGCAGGAAGCAGATATCCATGGCACTCAGTTCAACGGAGGCCGAGTATATGGCAACAAGTTTGGCTGCATGCGAGGCTATATGGATGAGGAAGATCCTGGTCGGGTTGTTCGGTTCACACTTAGATCCTACTGTGATATATTGTGATAATCAGAGTTGCATCAAACTCTTGGTTAATCTAGTATTTCATGATAGATCTAAACACATTGACATCCGGTATCATCATATCAGAGATTGTGTGCAGCGGAAGATCATGTTACTTTCATACATTCCCACGGAGGATCAGGATGCTGATATCTTGACGAAGGCGCTCACCAGGAGCAAATTCGAATACCACAGGGGCAGGATAGGGCTTTTAGATAATCCTTATCTTGCTGAGAGGGAGTGTTGAGATTGCAACAAGATGATGAGCTTAGTGGAAAGGAGTCACCTTCACTAAGTGGGCCCACAAGCTATTTTTGGCGCAAAGTCTATTTTTAGACTATGTCTATTTTTAGACATATGGATCATGTTCTATGAGTTGCAGGATGCTATTTGTGGATGGTTGGTCAAGTCGGGAAAAATAGATGGACTTCTATTTTTAGACATATTGGGCGAAATCTATTTTTAGATCGCCAGTCTAAAAATAGATATGTCGAATATTATTAGCTCTTAATAATATTTGGACTATAAACATTATCTTATTCTCTTGGAGCACTTCAGTTAAGTGCACAGATGTGGCACAGGAGCTGACAGAAGGAATTACGCTATTCTTGAGGGTTATGTGGAGCTATTGCATGAAGACTTCAATTAGAACTCATGTGACAGAGTTTGGTGGAGTTGATTGAGGAAGTTAGTGGAGTTGTATTCAGTTTAACTAATCTAAACATAGTTGAGCTATTTGTATTCAGTTTAACTGATGGATACAATTAGTGAGAGTGGTGTGAATTAATTATTAATTAATTCACTAATTATAAACTCATAAATCAACTAAAGAATGCATCAGTTAACTTCAGTGCATGGACAGTTTCAGTGGAGACCAGTGCAGAAATAGGTGAAAGAGCAAGTTAACTATTAGTTGTGACTATACTGTTGCTATTTGCAACACACAGATAGGTGGAGTAGCCCATGAGGATTGCACAGTTCAAGCCAGGTGGTTTATCTATTTAATTAAGCCATCCCATAGCATTGATTACGCAATAGAGGCTGGCTATCAAGTGGCAAAAGATTGGAGCATGTGTTTTGCTAGATCTAGCTTGATAGTGTGTAGCAATTGAGGGTGTGCATGAGAGATTGTGAGGAGCTTTGTACTATGATTGTTACATGATCTCCATGACATATAATATACAGATAGTTGGGGTTTTCAGCTTTAAGCTTTCCCATTAAATATTGTGTTCATATGTGTGATTTTTTGTGGTTTTAATGTATGCATGCAATTGATTTTATTTCCGCATGTGATGATCAATGGTAGAAGAGATTCTATATTATGCATGAAGCTAAAATAGTGTTTGATCAGGAGAATCTCGGTGAATAATATATCAGTTATTCAATTTTTTACACATATCATCCCAGGGAAAATCAAGGGTCGTCATGACTTCCATAATGTCTTCATCAGAATGGAATATGGGAAGACTGGCGGAAGGGAGACCTCGTGACACGACGAGGCTATCTGGTGCATCATCATGAGAAATATGGTTTACATACACATCACTACAAAGGGTAGATTAAGAGTTAGTAGATGAAACATCTATTGATATTAAGACTAAGGTGTTCGACGAGGGAGGTTTGACTGAAGCAAAATGGGAAGCCCCAGAGGGGTCTTCTACCGTGGATCTCATGGATGACAACAGATAGAGAATAGCGACTAAAGAGTTCTTCATCTTAACATCAGGGGGAGGTATCATAATGGGTGTAGAAATGTCCTTCAGTTCTATTGAATTAGAACTCACAAGTAGATCAGTAGATGATCCACTACGAGCGGCCTCTATTTCACAAATTACCTCAAGGATATTGCGAAAGTCATCGAGATGGGGACAATGATGAGAATAGTGGACATAAAGGTCTCACGTCAAAGCAAAAGGGTGGTTCGTGTGCAAAGATTTGAGTTTCTTAGTTGAATCAGGTAAGGTAACATGGACCTCCGAGATGTCAGATTCAGGAAACGTTTTGTTGACCACAGGTTTGAGACGAGGAATTCCAGGATAGTTATGGGTGGCATGCCCAAAAGCATCACAAAAAGTGCACGAAGGTGACGACTTTGGGAGCTTAGGAGGAGTTGGAGTTGTTTGGGGGGCCTTGTCTTTAGGTTCCTTCTTTTTTTCTTTTCCCCCCTCCCTGGATTATTTCACAACAGGAGTGAGTTCCTGTTGAGGTGGTTGTGGCATTGAAGCAAAGGGAGGGGTCATGGAAAAATAGTTGAACTGGGATCAAAGCGGTGTTCGGTGCCAGTTTTGTACTTATTTCCTACATTTTCCCCCCATTTTACCTCATCACTACAACCACTGGGACTATATTTGCCTCTGTTTCTTACCTTTCTATCTTAACTAGTGTTTTTTCACTTTATTTTCATTACGTTGTCATTTCATCGATTATTATGATGTATCATGTCTTTTTTATGACTAAGTATGAATGTTTGGAAAATATCTCTGGCCTAAATTTTTCTTTCCAGATGTTATTTGTAGCACAAAAGATCTTGAGAACAAGGCGTACAAGAGTAATTAAAGGTGTGTTGTTACAGTGATTTGTTACACCACGATGATGTTACACCATCCTGTTACAGACCTGATGACGAACTGTTGTTACAGCTACACCGCTGATTGAATATCGTCAGCTTCTGATGTCGACCTGTCCTCTAGCTGTTACTCTACAACTGTGATTTCCCACAAAAGTTGTAGAAGTTATTACGTATTGTATTTTAGGATAAAAACCTTTAGGCAGCTTTGATCGTAATCTATATTTTTCCAAGTAAAAATTTTTATTAAGAAGTGGTTGTAACTATATGTATTCTATTTTGATTAGCATGAGAATCATAAGATTCTCATGACTGATCCATCCCTCATTTTTTTGAGATGTAACCACTATATAGTTCTCAACCCTTGAGGTCAAAAGGTTAGCGAAGAAAATTATTACTTTGGCTCTGTAATTTTGGTCACATTAATACAATTTATCCTGTTGTTTCTGTTACATGCATTATATGATTTAGTTTTTGTTAAGTTCTTTCTCTTCCTATGCCCTGCTAGGGAGGAAGGGCCCTCCTCTTTAGCAGGTATTGCAGCGGTTAAGATAGTTGTGTATATATATTTCTATTTGCTTTATATATCAGTGGAAGTGTTGTTGTTGTTGTTTTAGCTGTGAATAGATATGCTTCAATTCCAATATTTTATATGTTGTTACACATGTGGGATTAGAGATACCAGCTGGGTAATTTTTGTGTGGCGTGCTAGGTGCAGATTAATTGAGGTGTAATCATAGTCCCATAGATCATTTTATTTCTGCATGAGTGACTCTTTCCATCATTTACTTCAACAATTATTTTTGTTATTTGGATTTTCTTCTAGTTTGATGTATTGGCACAAACAGTGCGACTATCATTGAAATAAAAGACATCCCTGGATTGATAATCTATGTGTAATTTTTTAGTCATTTAACCATGATTAATACAACCCAACATTTTCGCGCCATTTCCGGGGATGGCAATGACAATCCAATCAACCAGAGTTGTTTGTTAGATGCTAGAGTGTACTCAGTCTACAATTGTTGGATGGTAAGACGAGAGGTAAGAACCTACGCATCGCTCTAACATACTTGGGTGGGCTCACCATTGCTACACTAGGGCACGTAGAGGTGAAATTTCTATGTCTTTTAAGTGTGTCTCCAGCGACACAATTTCCGGGCGGTAAGATGAGAGGTAAGAACCTACACATCGCTCTAACATACCTGAGCGGGCTCACCAATTTTTCGTAGGGACACTTAGAAGTGTGAATTTTTGGGTGTTTTCTTTAGGGTGTATTCAGCTATATAGTTGATGGGAGGTAAGACGAGAGGTAAGAACATGCGCATCACTCTAACATACTTGGGCGGGCTCACTGTTGTAGAAACTAAAGCACTTGTAGGATGAATTGATACACATAGGGTCCATCTGTTCCAGTAGGACGATAGAAAAATCCACAAACACCCCCCACTCTACTAACTACAGGAAAGATGGGTCATAAAAAGGAAAAGAAGAGTGCAGACTTGGGAAGAAAGACATTCTTTGGAGATATCATCTCAAAAGTAGAAAAGGAACAGTCTAGTTCATACAGAGATAATAGGAAGACAGGACCATAGAAAGCAGCTACTATATCAAAGCCTGAGGCATCGGTGCCTTCTGTGTCTGGGCCTCACAACCCTTCGAACAACATATCCACTCCTGATATCAAGACTCCAGATCTAAAACAGCAGTGGAAAATCATTGATCGATATCTGAGAATTGAAGGACAAGGGGAGACCACTGGGGAGCATAAGGGGCCTAAGGAAAAGAATTCATTTGATCATCATTTGGACGTAGGTAGTGCAGTCAAAAAACTAGTCTTGGAAAAAATGGATCCTTTTATTTATCAATCTCTTGCATCCTCCGAGGTCAGTTAATGTTGAATTCCCGATAGTAGTGACACGAGATGAGGCTATTATGAAAAACATTCCTTTTTCATCCCTACCATCCTTTTAAGGGATGGTTGTTGAAGATCCTAATACCTTTTTTTTCGAATTAAATTTGTTGTGTAGAGGTTATGACTACACTTCAGACACCTAGAAGCTAAAATTATTTCCTGCTACTTTGAAAGGAGCAGCATTAAGATGGTTTATGAGACTGGGTGCTGCTACGATTCGAACTTGGAATGACATGAGGGAGGCCTTTCTCTTTAAATATCAAGATTATTGTCGAACCAGGGATTTGAAGGAAGATATCTTCAAAATTGCATAAAGGGAGGAGGAGATATTGGAAGACTATATGGAGTGATTCCATTACAATTTACAAAGGTCTAAGTTCAGTAACTTAGCCGCAGAAATTCTGAAACCAATATTCTTAAGAGGTATAAGAGATGACTGTCTAGAGCATTTGAATTTGTTGGGAAAAGGATACATATCACAAGAACCGCTTGAAGAAATAATGAAGCTTTGCCTGTGGATCTCAAGAGGATTGGTCAAAGGGAGAATTTCAGTTCGGACCCTTCAGTCCAGATATAGAAGTCCACAAGTGGAGGAGTAACCAGAGCAGAGATCAGAAATCTATTTGAGGATTTTAAAACCGACCTCCTTAGCACTCTCTCTGCCCATATCACTACGGTACAAGTTAAGAAAGCACAAGTATAATCTAAAGCAGCCTTAGCAATATTCTGTCCCCGACGCAAAAAGAAACATTTGGAAAGAGAATGTGGACTGTGTAGCATCATCCTGTGCAATATCTACGAATTGTCACATTCTACGAATCAATGTCATGAATTGCCTAGACTGAAGGTTGTACTTCAAGAATCAAGCGAGGATGTCTAGTCTTCCTATTTCATTGGATAAAAGAGGCCATGGCAGCCACGACCTACAGGTATGCCTCTAGATTTTTCGTCTTTTTATCCTTGGAATAATGTTTATAATAGTCAACAATATCCATGGCAGTATCCTACTCCTTCCTCAACACAATTTCCTTCACCATAGAACTAGTGGCCTTCCCCTCCACCAATGCAATATCTTACATCGCAACCTCATCCTTGGAGCCAGAATTGGAGAGTTAATGGCCAAGGTCCAGTACCCGCTGCACTACCAATGCAGCAACAGTTACAACTACCTTCTCTTCAAAATCCTACACCTTCTATCTGACCCCAATTACCTGTGTAACCTAACCCCAATCTGAATAATGAGGCAACCCAGAGCATAGACGCTCCAGTTACCTTCCAGACATATCTTATTACTCCTATTGTACTCAATAAGGTTCAGCTTCGATCGGGAAAAGTAATCAGACCTAAACATACTCCCATTATTACCGAAGAAGAATGTGATTCACCTAGAAAGGATATGGTTGATTTTGAGACAGTTGTTACACATGTAACAGCTGATAAAAAACCTGTTGTTACACTTATAGCAACCAGCTCAAAAGGGTTTGTTGTTTCTACATTAGCCAACCCAAGCAAGGCTGGTGTATCTATGACTGCTGACTCAACTGTTAAGATTCAGGATCCTCCATACTCTCAATGATTAACTAAAACTGGGCCAACCTCACAATCTGAATTTGAATTCCTCAAGGAATCGCAAAATTTGTATGTCTTAAGGAAGTACCTATCTATGCTAAAACAGTGACAGATCTGTGTGTCAAAAAGCCTCGAAGAAAACCAAAAGACCCTGCTACTATCCATGTTATGGGGAAAATGTTTGATCTTATGATTGATCAACCTTTGTTGACTAAATATAATGACCCAGGGAATCCTACAGTGATTGTCCATATTGATGACCAACCCATAACCAATAGTTTGATTGACTTGGGGGTAGCCATCAATGTTATGACCAAATACCTCCTTATCTCCCTAGGACTTCATGGACTTAGACCTACACCCACAGTGCTTGAATTAGCATATAGTTCCCATGTCAAGCCCAAAGGAATGATATAATATGTGGTTATCACTGTGGCTTCTTGGAATTATCCAACAGATTTTCTCATTTTACAAACCAAATCCAATCTAGGGGGTCATCCTTTAATCCTAGGAAGACTGTGGCTAGCCACTGCAGATGCATATATAGGGTGTAGGTCCAGATCTATGGTGATCTAAGATGGGCGGGCCACTCAGAACTTTAACCTTTACCCGCCAGCAAAACCTTGCATGGATTTGAGTAGTCCCTGGTGGGACGAATTTGAACCTAAATCTGATATTTCCCTACCTCTCCTCACGCTTGGAAAAGCACAATACTTTAAGGATGAAACAGAGGATGATATCATTAACGATTTTCTTAACAATTCACTCTTTTTTGCCTCCATCAGAGATTTGGGGGAAGAAGATGATGTAGACGATGAAATTATTGAACATTTGAAAACTACTCCACATACTACAGGTAGTCCCATTGAAATTGAACCTGGGAAATGTTTAAACATTAATCCTAACTTGACTGTTGAACAGAAAATATTGTTGATACAGCTTTTATAGAAATATAAAATGCATTTGCATGGGAGTATACTGATATGAAAGGAATCCACCCTGGCCTATCCACTCACCGCATTTATCATAAAGAGGACTGCAAACCAGTTAGACAACCGCAACGCCGAATGAACCTCGAACTTAAAGAGATAGTGAAAGAAGAATTGAAAAAACTCTTTAATGCTAATTTCATCTACCCCATTTCTGAAAGCCAGTGGGTGTCTCCACTTTTCATAGTTCCGAAAAATAATGACAAGTGGAGAGTGTGTGTAGACTATAGAGAGCTTAACAAGGCCACTCAAAAGGACCATTTCCCTTTACCATTCATTGATCAGAACCTAGATACTCTCTTTGGGAAAAAAAAAAATTCATTCTTGGATGGGTTTAGTGGCTATAATCAAATATAGATTGCCCCGGAAGACCAAGACATGACCACCTTCACTTGCCCGTGGGGTACTTTTGCATACAGATTCCTTCCTTTTGGCCTCTGTAATGTGCTAGCAACTTTTCAGATGGAAATATTGGGCATTTTTTTCGATCTCCTCAATGGTTGTCTTGAAATCTTTATGGATGTTTTTACACCCTACGAGAATGCCTTTGAGACAACATTAGTTAATTTGGAGAAGGTGTTGAAATGTTGGGAACAAACTAAAGTTGCTCTAACAACGGAGAAATGCCACATGATCATGACTGAGGGAATCGTGTTGGGACATTTCATTTTGGAAAATAGAATCAAGGTAGATCTTGCAAAAATTGAGGTAATCTCGAAAATCCCAACTCCTAAGACTCCAAAAGAGGTATGTAGTTTTTTGGGACATGCAGGGTACTATAGGAGATTTATAGAAATTTTTTCAAGGATTGCATCTCCTCTGTTTTCTTTTCTCATGAAAGATGCAGAATTTGTGTGGACAGGAAAGTGTAAGAAATATTTTTTGAAGTTAACGAACTATGTAACATAAGCACTTGTTTTACGAGTACCAAATTGGAGATTTCCATTCCATATCACTACAGATGCATCTAACATAGATGTGGGTGTTGTTTTGGGGCAGCTAGAGGAAAAGAAACCTTATGCCAGTTATTACATCAATGAGAATTTAACTCCAGCGAAACTCAACTACACGATGACTGAGAAGGAATTCCTAGCAGTAGTGCATGCTATCAAAAAAATTCAGCACTACTTCACCAGGTATCAAGTATTTGTACACATTGACCATGCCACAATTCAATTTTTAATGAAAAAACCTGTTACTAATGGTAAATTTACATGATGGTTATTGATTTTACAGGAATTTGATATCACTATTTTAGATAAACCTGGAAAAGATAATGTGTTTGTTGATTTTATTTCTAGACTAACTATAAGTGATGACTGCAATCCCACAGAGGATTCTTTTCCAGATGAATATCTCTTTGCCATCTCTACTCACTCACCATGGTATGTAGATATAGCCAATTATCTTGCTGCAGGAAAATTTCCACACCATTTATATTCTAAAGAAAAGAATCATATTATACAATAGAGTGTTACCTACTCCTGGATAGAGGGAAATCTCTATCACACTAGGCCAGACTTTCAGATTAGGTGATGTGTTAGAGAAGATGAGGTATTTGAGATCTTGAAAGATTTTCATGAGGAACCCTATGGAGGGCACTTCGCTGACAAAATGAGGGGTTGTAAAGTACTCTTAATATGGTACTACTGGCCAACTATATTCCAGGATGCCAAGAAGTTTGTGAGGGGATGTGATAACTTCTAGAGGATGGGTCAGCCTCTGAAATCAGATGAGATGTCGTTACAGCCTCAAATAGTGATAGAACCATTTGAGAAATGGGCCCTGGACTTTGTAAGGCCAATTAATCCTTCATCATAGAAAAAAACATACATATTGGTCTACATCGACTATGTCACAAAGTGGGTCGAAGAAAAGGCACTAACTAGAGCTACAGAGTAGGCTATTTCAAACTTCCTATTCAAAGATATCTTTGTTCACTTCGGGATACCCAGGGAGATAGTGACAGATGGAGGGCCTCAATTCACATCTCATTTGATCAAGAAGATGGTTGAGAAGTATGGAATTCATCACAGGATCACTTCACCTTATCACCCACAAGAAAATGGTCGAGTAGAAAGCACCAATAAAGTCATTGAGGGAACCTTAACAAAGACAGTAGCTAGCCACCGAAGAAATTGGGCCGAGAAACTTCCAGAAGTGTTGTGGGCTTACTGAACAACATGGAGTAATACTACAGGCTTCTCACCATATGAATTGGTGTATGGTAGGAATCATTTATTCCCCATAGAGTTCGAGATAAAGACATTAAGAACAATTGTAGGTCAATCTGGACTTAAGCACAACACAGAAACAAAGATTAAACTAGCACAATGAGTTGGAAGAGAAATGGTTGGCTACCATTCAGCAACAGAGAGCTAGATGGCATGACGGGTTTATTAAGAATAAGAATTTCTAGAAAGGAGATTTGGCTCTCTTGTATGATTCAAGGTTCAAGCATTTCAAAGGCAAGCTCTACACCAAATGGCTAGGTCCTTACAAAGTAGACACGGTCTTTGACAATGGAACTGTACAATTGGTCACCATCGACAATGCTAAAACAGTGTTATTGGTTAATGGAAACCATTTGACGTTATATCGTCAACCCGCTTCGAAGGAATCATTTGTTAACATTGTCGCGGACTCTGATCTTCATGTTACAGCAACAGGGGAACATTCCCCTGTGCAGCCTGAAATTTGAAATTCCAATAAGTGCAGTAGCTGAAAACCACCTTTGTGGCAGTTGTTACACCTATTCAAAAAAAAAAAAAAAAAACATTAAAAAAAAAAAAATGATAATAAAAATATGATTATGAAAACCGCTTTCTGGGGCGCAATCAGACAATTTATAACAATTGAAAACCACTCCTATGGCGGCTATTACACCCATTTTTTTCCCTTCCTAAAACATCATCCTTCCTTCCTGATACATTTTACAAGATGATGTTATTCATTTTTTTTTATTTCTGTACTTATTTCTCCTAATCATCATGTTTTCAAAAGAATAAAATGAAGGTTGTCTTGGCTGTTACACATGTAACAGCCGACAGTCATGAACATTGTTTCTCATTCTCATCTCATGCAACAATAATTGTGCCATCCAAGCGTGACTTCCACGATCACTGCAAGCAATAGGCCGCAAATTCAAAATCCTCCTCAACGTCGCTTCAGGTACGTCATTCAAAATGTAACGTCATCAATTATAATTTGGTGATTAATGGAAAAGTAATGATAATCCCGTGATCGTCGTTGTCGACCGTCACCATTAAAGGAGGGGGGGATATATATTGTAATCATTGAAAAAATCCATAGTCATAAACCTTTATCAACCTCGCATGCATCCAATTAATATCATAATCACCAATAATGACTAAATCCAGTCGAAAAAAGCGTGCGTACTTAGAACCCATTACTTTCCATAACGAGACATTTATGAAGAGTTGTGTGAGGTACGATTCGGTAATCCGTAAATCTTGTCACCTCCCATCACCCTCCTTGACTGAAGCCTTGTATTCTCATCTCAAACTTGTCATCTGGGATAAGCAGAGTAAGGATCCGAGAGGATGTAAGCAGTGCAACGACATTACAGTGGGTTGAGCAGTGAGGAGCGAATTCAGAAACAATAGCAAGATGGGTGGAGCAGCAGTTAGACACGAGCCAGCTTCCATGGATGCCTTGCAGAACTATTCGAAAGCCTACTAGGTATTCAGAGATGCCATATGGATTGATTATTTCCAAAAATTGGAAGGCTCGGATGAGGCGGTTGCAATCGAATTCACTCAAAATTTGAATAAACACCAGACCTGAGTTAGGGGCCTTCAAATTGAGGTGACATAAGAAGTAATCGCCCGAGTAACCACATTTCCAATAGAGGTACAGAGGTGGTTTAACAGAAAAATAAATGACCCCTCTTTGAAGGAAGACTTCCTAGAAGGAGAAGAAAAGTTGGAGAAGAAAGGAAGAGGAATTGATAGGTTATCACTCCCTCAACCATGGGAAGATGTCGCCTTGGGTTTAATAAAATACATTACTTGTGAGGGAATATCCACAATCGTTTTTAATTATCACTTCCCTCTACTCAATCATCTTCGGCACCAACAAAATATTAACCTTCCATTCTACTTATTGGGGAACATTAAGGATATGGCAGCAGCAATGAAGACAACAACACATCCAGAAACATGTGTGACCAATCATGGACTCATAAAATTCATTGTGTTGGATGCCCTAAGTCAGCAAGGAAGGATATGGGAAGAATTCAAGAAAAAGAGGCCAAGGACAAGCTAGGGAAAATAGGCCGCAACTTTGGAAGGAAGTCAGGAAGAAACTGAGACCCAAACTCAGCCTGCCAAGGTAAGAATTGGGAAAGAACCCACTAACGAACCAATTGGGGATAGACGGCCAAAACATAGGGTAAAAGTTAAATTTCCCACAGAACCTTCGCCCACAGCCAGAAAGCAGACAGAAATAGAAGTATCGGAAGAAGAAATGGAACCCTCCTCATCAGGTAAGGATGAAACTCATGTCCTGCTTTTAGAACTTGAAAATCTAAGAAAGGAAAATGAATAGTTGAAACAAATATTATCTGAGGGGAAGGAAATCTTGGTACCTATATGAAAGACATGTTTTCAAGAACTAACAGTAGCAGGGTATAAGGTCTGTGGGGAAAACATCAGCCCGATGGAAACAGAAACAGAACTTCAGGAGGTTGTTACATAAGAACCTGCTAAGGATACTGCTATTATACAAGAACCAGCAGTTAAAGAAGAGCGTCCTGTAGTAATTGACCTAGAGGCCGATACACAAGAAACTGTGGAGGCCACTTATGTTACAGAAGAAGCAACAATGGACACAGAGGCTACTCTAGGTGGAAACGAAGGGGCTGATATAAAATAACCCACTGATGAAGTTGTTGTTTCACAAGAGCCAGCAACAGAGGTGGAGCAGACCCATTCAAAAGAGGTTGTTACACCCATTATTGATGTTGATATTGAATGAAAAAGAGCGTCGGGTCCCGTCGCAGGATGGAGTTCTGAGAAAATTTTGTTAATTTTTGAATTAAAAAAGTGGAAACATGAAGCAATATCCCTTCGGGAGGGATGATTTCATTGAAAGAACATCATAAGGAGATAAGCACCCTACAGGAAAATTGGATTAAAGAAGAGTTGAAGAAAGGATGGGAGAATTATAAGAGGAAGGAAGCTGTGAAGAAGCAGGAGGAACAGTTGTTGCTGTTATAGCAGCAAGTTCAGGATCTTACCATGGATAAGCAAAAAATCCACGACCTTTCCCTTAATCTATTGGGGTGCAGGCGACCTTCCCCATCCTACCCCATTTTTCTGTGGTAACGCTATTTCATGTTTCAGATGAAAGCTATCATTGAGAACATTCCCTATATGTGTTCTTCCACTCGCACATTCTTAGATGTCTTTCGTGCTTCTGATTTTGATGAGAAAAGCCTATTGTGTGAGTTATTATTGCACAATATCATTTGCGAGCACATAAGTATGCAAATGGTGGTGACAATATTCTCATATATGGGGGATCTGCAGTTGCGAGCCTTTCTGTCCTTCATGAAGAATCAGATTGATTGGCATTTGTCCACCAAATCTATGGATGCCAATGAAGAAAATATGAAATGATGGATCCGAGTAGAACCAGGACGATTCATCGAGTTAAGGTGGGAATTTAGAATAATTTTGAGCACTCCTGGGATAAGGGAACTTGCTGCTACTTACAGAAGAAGGATTGTGAACTTCTGCCTTAATCAGTTCTCAATAATGAAGAGTCAAGCCTTGACTGGGTGCATGAAACGCACGGAAACCAGCAATGTTGAGCTGCTGAAGGGTGACCCATTTGCATTTCAGAATTTTGTGGTAGTTGTTGCACATGTACCTGCATATGCACAGATAGTACAAACCCTTGGTGCTTCATAGCTTGGGTTAAGGTATAATCTCCCTTTGATCTGGTTTCCAATTGAGGATTACCAGAGTAATTATGAATTGAACAAGTATGAATCATAGTCTTCGGTATGACAACTGATGGATAGTCAACGGTACAGGTATGTCAATGAAGATACAATAGGAACTTATGATCTCATTGACCTGCACCGGAGATATTCTCATGAGATATGAGATTTTGCATGAGGAGATACAAGTGCTTCAGCTGGGGGGAGATGTTGGGTGCTAGTTTTGTACTTATTTCCTACATTTTTCCCCCCATTTTACCTCATGACTACAACCATTAGGACTATCTTTGCCTATTTTTCCTACCTTTCTATCTTAACTTGTGTTGTTTCACCTTATTTTCATTACCTTGCCATTTCACCGAGTATTATGATGTATTATGTATTTTTTATGACTAACTGAGGATGAATGTTTGGAGAAGATATCTGGTCTTTTGTTGTCTTTCCCGATGCTATTTGTGGCACAAAAGATCTATAGCACAAGGCGTACAGGATCAGTTAAAGGTGTGTTGTTAAAGTGAGCCGTTACACCATGATGTTACAAACTCACTGACAAACTGTTGTTACAGTTGTACTGTTGACTGAATATCGTCAACTTCTGAAGCAGACCTGTCCTCTAGCTATTACGCTACAGCTGTCATTTGCCACGATAGCTGTAGAAGTTATTACGTTTTGTATTTTAGGATAACAACCTTTAGGCAGTTTTTATTGTAGTCTATATTTTTCCAAGTTAGACTTTTTATTAAGAAGTGGTTGTAACTATATGTATTTTATTTTGATCAGCATGAGAATCATAAGATTCTCATGACTGATCCATCCCTCATTCTTCTGAGATGTAACCACTATATAGTTCTTGACCCTTGAGGTCAAAAGGTTAGCGGAGAATAATATTACTTTGGCTCTGTGATTTTGGTCACATTAATACAAGTTATCATGTTGTTTTTGTTTCATGCATTATCTTATTTAGTTCCCGTTAAGTTCTTTCTCTTCATGCACCCTGCTAGGGAGGAAGGGCCCTCCTTTTTAGCAGGTATTGTGGTGATTAAGGTATTTGTGTATATATATTTCCATTTGTTTTATATATCATTGGAAGTGTTGTTGCCACTGTTTTAGCTGTGAATAGATCTGCTTCAATTCCAATATTTTATATGTTGTTACACATGTGGGATTAGAGATACCAGTTGGGTAATTGTTGTGTGGCGCGCTAGGTACAGATTAATTGAGGTGTGATCACGGTCCTATAGACCATTTTATTTCTACATGAGTGATTCTTTCCAGCATTTACTTCAGCAACAATTTCTGTTATTTGGATTTGCTTCTAGTTTGATGTATCGGCATAGAAAATGCGACTGTCATTGAAATAAAAGACGTCCCTGGATTGATGTTTTATGTGTACTGTTTTAGTCATTTAATTGTGATTAATACAACCCAACAAGCGATATCAGGTTTGAGTTGACCAGGTGGAGTTTTTGTTGGGGGATCAATGTGCACTAGACTGGGATCCCAGTGTAAAAATGGGTAGAATCAACGTAGCCATAAGAGGCATTGAAAAGACTCTAGAGGGGGGAGCTAAAAATGGTATCTCACCAGAAGGGCAATGGCCTAGTGGAATGGCTCCCAAATGGTTAAGGCTTGGGGGAATCGTTCCTAGTTGAAAAATATTGGGAGAGACACCAGAAGAAGGAGAAGGTCCTTGAGGACAAGGTCCTGAAGGCTGTTTCGAGTGAACAACAGTAGGTTGTGAAGGTGCTAGCTGCTGGCTAGTCGAATCGGGCCACTTTTGGCTAGCCCGAGACGCTTGCAACATGCAAACACTTGACGAGATGGGCTTGGTGATAAGAGGGGGGGGACCAGGGAATGAACCAAGTAAGGTGGAAAATTTATAGACTCCTGGTGAAACATTGGTGAGAGGTACGACTAATCGGTTATCGTCCACTGAAGATATGATGGACCTAGGGGAGGTCTAAGACTTTGGTTCGTAATATGTCAACTGGTCGATGGTGACTCTCCTTCCATTGTGGGGGAAGCACATCTTACGGTGAACCGCAGATGTGACAGATAACATTCAATAGGTGTAGCTATGACCCAAGAGGATATTATAATCCATGGGGGCATCAATGACTTCTATGTCAGTACAAACAGTCTTGCCCGCAAGTGTGACTATACAATTGCAGAACATGCCAAGGGGCTGAGAAGGGTGACCATTCCACACACGCAAAGTTATGGTGGATGGGGCTAAGTCAGGTGATCCAGGCTTATTCAAAACATAGCCATACATCACGCAAGTGTATGTGCCATCGTTAATGATATATCTCTGAACATGGGCATTACTGATCTTGACTGGTATTTGGAAGGAAACTGATGAAGGTAAAGGTGGATGTTTTGACTTGTCAACATCGAAGACAATCAAACGATCATCTGAAGGATCCACAACACCCAAAGAAGATAGCAAAGCTTTTCTTTGAGATCGGCATGTCTAGAGGACTTCCAGCATTGACATGGCAACAGGAGACTGCGCCAAGTCATCTACTATGCTATAGGTGTGGGTGAATTTGGCAGAAGCAACATTTCGATGTAATGGCTCTTTGGGGATCTTGTGAATGACCTCTGCCTTAGGCTAAGGGATCTGTAAGGGAACATTTGGTGTCGAAATGGACTTTGTGGGTACTTTGGTTAGGGACTCGATTGCAGACGTAGTAGGTTGCTTGTCCTATTAGCACGACCGGGTCTGAAGGTTAACATCGGCAGTATTAACTACTTCAGAATTCATCATGAGAATCTAGTAATCAGGGGTACTAGACTGCGGAGGTTGAGGGGCGGTCTGATCTTGCACTGGTTGGGCAGCAACATATCTTTGCTGAGGGAAAGGATTAGTGAACACATTCGGTTGAGATGGCACAGTGTTTGCAGGAAGCAAAGCGGTGGCCTGTTGTCCTCTACACACTGCTTGTGCTTCCCACAATTGGTGCATCTAGGGTAAAAGGGGACAATAATTAGTATAATGGCCATGGAAACCACGACATGAACAAGGTTTGTTCGTACAAATAGGCTTGTTCATCTTGGGCTAATCGCCCTTTTCTTGGTTTGCGGTGTTAGATTGGTTCCCTTGGGGTGTGTTTGGTTGAACACCTTAGCGCCCTTGGTTACCCTGCACTTGTTGGTTCTGGTTCCCTTTCCCGTTATTATTTTTCTTTGAATTAGGAGGATTAGTCGCACTCTACTGCACATACACCTGGCTTTGAGGAGGCGGTGGCTGCTATGGCAGAGGTTGAGAAGGCATGGGAGGCTGGTGTTGGGAATCATGATTTAAGTTAGACCAAAACCCATAGGTTTTATTCACCGATCACATTGCCAGAGATAAGGATCCACGAGAGGTGGTTAGTCCATGTCGTGAAACACACGGGGAGTGTTGGTTTATCCAATGTCCAAAAATCTCCCCCCCAACGTGAGCCAGGTGTGTATCGAACTCGTGACCTATGCCTTTGATACCACTTGTTGGGAATCATGGTTGTCATTAGACCAAAACCCGCAGGTGTTAGTCAACGATCACATCGCCAGAGAATAAGGATCCACGAGCGGCAGTTAGTCCATGTCGCGAAACTCATGGGGAGTGTTGGTTTATCCAATTTCCAACAACTGGGGCGTTGATGTCGGAGGGGCTGGAGCTTCGGGCTATGCATAAGGATAGAAAGGAGGAGGGGGCAACATTTGGGTA
Organism: Pinus albicaulis; assembly: GCA_034641835.2. Classification (NCBI taxonomy): domain Eukaryota; kingdom Viridiplantae; phylum Streptophyta; class Pinopsida; order Pinales; family Pinaceae; genus Pinus; species Pinus albicaulis. The sequence goes on along the minus strand of CM076569.1, from coordinate 880,462,105 downwards.
AATAGGTTGAGCAACAGTTGGCCCTGACATCGGTTGATGCAGTTGGGAAAACACATAAGGTGTGCTTGGACTGGGATACATGTTTCTGGGAGGGCGATAAGTGCTAGAGGCACTGGTCCCCCCTAGGGGTAACCATAACCCATGGAAAGATGAGTATACGAATGTGAAAGAGATCCAACAATACCATCGGCGGAATGAGATGCCCCTCGTTCGTTGGCACAACCAAGTCTAGGAAGATCCGGTAAAATGGTATAAACATAACCAGACTGAGTGTAGATCAAGACATATTTTAATGCGACCTGGACAGCTTCTTCCTCAGATTGAAAATTAGATGCGACATCTTTTCCAATGGGGGCTAAAAGCATTCTAAGAAACCAATCCATATAGACATGGTCGTCTACTATAGGAGCTCAACACAAGCTCCTTCTTCTACGCCATCCTTGGACATGGTCAAAAAGGCGGGTAGCAGAAGATTGACAGAATGCGGTCAATAACTCGATACCAGTATCATAATGGAGGGGTAACAGAAAATAGGAGAGAAACGATTTATCAAGAGTTTCAAAAGTGCAATGAGATGCAGAAATATGGTAAACATACCACTTTGCAAATTCTTCAATGAGCGTACATTAGAACAATCAAAGGCGAATGGAGTCATCGGTGATGGAATTGGATGAACACCACAAATGAAAGGAGAAGACATGATTAGTAGGGTCCTCTATAGTGTTTCCTTCAAACTTAGGAATGTCGGAAGGAAGATTAGTTGGCATAGCTGGCCAAAATGCATCATGGAGTATGGGGTCATTGATAACTGGCTAAAATCGGGAAGGCTTAAACCTGCCATAAAAGGTAGCAAAGGAGTAGCTGGAATGGTTCCAGTAGTGGTTCTGCTAGAAGCTCCAACATTAGGGCAAGGGACACCACCAGATTGAGGATCTCCACCTGCATTAGCACCTGACATGGTGACATTATGAGGGTGATGGGAACCGGGTTCAGAATCAGAGGAAGAACTCGATGAACCAGAATCGGAGTCAGTATGGGGACTCAGGGAAGGACTAACTTGAACCCTATGCAATGGAGTAAGTATTCCTAATGGAAACTAAGGGTGAAGGCCTTGGATTCTCCATGATAAACGCCTTGGTGGCACAATTATGGCAAGTCATAAATGACAGAAAAAGGTTGAAGAGTGATAAACAAAGGCTCTGTAACATAATTACCGATCAAATAGCTAACTGAACTGGTGCCTACTTTTTTGAGGTAGCAAAAAAAGCACCTGGTTCTGAAAAGTGGTGATGCAGAATAACCCTTTTTTTAGAGCATTTTTTTGACACTTTATTTATTTATTTTTAATGTGATTATTTTCATGTCAATTTTGAATAGTGGTGGTGCATCATCACCCACTTTTTTTTTAGGGTTGATTTTGACACTATACATTTTCTAATGTCTTCTTCTTCCCTAAGATGTTTTTTTTAAAGTGCATTTATGTACTTGCTTTTTTTATAATTTAAATTAAAAATAAATAAATAAATAAATAAATTGTAGTGAAATTTTCATTTTTTCACATAGTTAAACAATTTAAAAAAGGGTCAATATTTTAAATTTTTTATTTTCTATATGTTTATGTATTTTTAATTAATATTTCAATACACATCAAATAATTGTTGCTAAAAGGCCAATATTTTTAACCATATGACAAAAAAATACACATTTTCAATAAATACAATGGAAAAAATACACTTTTAGAGACTTTTGTTGAAAAGAACATGTTAAATAAACTAATTTTTTGGGAAAATATTAACAAAAAAACTTAAGAAAATAGCATTTTTTTAATGAATTTTATGTCAAAAATTAATATTAATCATAGGTTTTTTGCAAAAAATAAAGATTCTTCTCATAAAATATCAAAGTCTAAACATTACAAGTAAAACTTACTAATATCTCTCAAAACTTAGCTTTATTTGCAAGCAACACTTAAAGATCATCAATAATATCAACTAATCCATGTTCAACATCTTCTAGAACATTATTAATGTCTTCTTTTGCAACATTTTCTCTTTCATTTTGGTCATTTTCATCTTTTAATGGATCTTTCATGTCTGCAAATCTTCGAAAGTGTCATTTTCCAATCATTCCATATAATGGTGGTTGAGGTTCCTTTTCTTTTTCTGCCACACGTGATTCATTAAAATCCCATTTCCTCAAACCAACTTCTTACTTCATATTTAGAAGAAATTGAAGAGCACTAATTCTTTGTTGAATAAATTTGCATTGCACTGGGTATTTCCCAATGGAAATGCAATTTATTCATTTTTTAAGACAACTGCTAGTGTTGTAGCTAATCATCAAGCACAAAAGAAATAAATAATCAAATTAGTATAAACACAAAAAAACTATAAAATAAAATATTTAAATTCAAATTTGAATAATAAAACTTACCTGAACCTGAGAATAAATCCAAAACCCAATCTCCTTTATTTGAACATAGGTCTATAAGATAGTTAATCAATGCTTGTGGTTTTTGATAAATGCTAACTATATCTCCTTTTGCATCTTTATCTTAATATGTTAGTTTTCTTGAAACATCATCATGAACCAGCACTTGACTATGACTCTTCCTATCTACTCGATTCAGAAGAATACGCTTATAACTATCCTCTTTTGTCAAACATTAAATATGGATGAACTCACAATCATTTATAAAAAGCCAATCTTCAGAAGAAACAAGATTTTACTTCTTCTTGTAACATAACATAGTAAAATTTCAATTAAATTGTACATAAATAAAAAAAATTAAGAGTAATCGAACATACAATTTCAATGTCTTACCATGTAAGTTGCATCCTTGAGTTTGTTTTTCCCTTGAAGCTTGTTAATAACATTACAAACTGTGTGTATGAATGAAATGTCACAAATCTCCAAAGTGGTGATGTCGTGAGTTGTGACTTCTTGAAAACCCATAACCACTTTACTAAAAGCTTGATAAGTGTATGGTTCACTATCATATTCAATGTCTGGGAAATTGAAACCATGAGGAATATCTACAATAACTAGGGCATATTCATTTTTAGGTATCAGTTTTGCAATGTCTTCACAATCACCTTGTATTATTTGATATTGGATACTGTCGAGCCCATTCCAAATGAAATGATTAAAAGTAGTATCAAGTTCAACATTCATAAGACGTTGCTTTCTCATCTTTTCCAACTTAATTTTTTCAATAAAGATTTTGAAAGTATCTAGTACTCCATTTCCATCATTCTTCGACATCTTTAATGACATAAAAATATATATGTATAAATAATAAAATAAAAATAGTTTACATATCAATAAAATGAATCTATAAATCAACATACCTTATTGAATGCAATATAAAACTCTTTAAGTGTTGTTGTAGAACTTGATTCTAGGTAGTGGCGTACAACATCATCCCAACTATATTCATTCAACATTTTAACCATATGTTCTTGTATTTTCATATAAATGTTCTGACTAAATAAATAAAGTTAAAATTGTTAATATAGTGATATGTATAACAAATTCTACCAACAACATTATGATTTATTTAAAAGAAAACTATAATCAAAAGAAAAGTAAAATTAATTCAAGAAACTTACTTTTGAAATTATGCACACATTTCATCCATTGATAATTCACCTGACTTCACACAGGATAGTATTGATTTGACTATTTTCTCATCCTTCACTCCTTGCATTGTTCTCCAAGGTGTGATAGTCATATCTTTTGGAAGTTGCTTCATTTCAAGACATGTCTTACTGTTGGTACATATTATGGGTTTAATATTTTTAACCTTCTGATTTTTTATGGAAATATTCTCCCAGTGCTCAAAAATCTCATCAATCAATTCCCATATCTCCCCAGTTCTAAATGGAAAATGAAAAATGTTATCCATGTTTCTGAATATATTTGAATGCATTTTTTCATCTTTTGATTTGATTTTTTCATCAATTTGATAACCTGTTTCCATTAAACATTCATTCTAAAATGTTAGACTAACTTGTGCCTTATCCCCACCACATTTTTCTATGAATTCATTATGAATAAATTTGACCCTTTGGATGAAATTCATTTTCATTATGTACTCATTATCTGCATTATGATCCCATGCAAATAACTTTAATTATGTTTCTATTAAACCAACATTAATGATGCATTTCACTGTTTGAAAAAGATAGTTATTGAGATATTCCGCAATCAATTGTCTTTTAGCCTCTATCGAATGGTTCCCTCCAATTACATAATATTTATAATCAAAACATTGTCTTTTCAAATACATGTTTGTCAAGAACCTGGCGTGGATCAACAAGAACCACATAATTCACCACATGTGCATATGGATTGAACTTGAACAATGTTTTAAGATTATGTACATGTAGGTGATGCGCATTTCTAATTTGATATTGAGATTTTCCTTCATCTGGCCTATAAAATTGGCTGACATTAAGCTCAAATGTTTGGCCACCACAAATTAATTTATTCTTCCTCAACTTAGATTGAATTACATTTTTTTTTTGTTTTAATAATGCCATCCTCTAACTCAACACCCAGTGTTATGATTTCTCTGCTTCCTTTAAAGCTTTCAGTTTTTTCTTCACCACTGCTCATGAATTTTATAGATTGAAGAAAATTTGATTTCTTCTTCTTATTGGTTAACATATCAGTTTTTTTATAAACAAGCTCTTTATCATTCAATAAAAGAGAGACATCTTTGGCCAATTTTCTTTTTGGTGTCTGATTTGTTTTCTCCTTTTGCACAACAGTTCTAATCTCCTTCTCACTAATTTTATCATAATTTTCAACTTCATCTTCCACATCTTCAAAAGAAAAATGTTTAGGTTTACTTGATTGACCTACCTTAGTGACTCTTGGTTGATCCCCTCTTTGTACTATTTCAATGTCACAAGCTACTAAGATTTTTTTCACTCTCCTTTCCTCTTCTTTGTCTGTGTGGAAAGTCTTGATCACAGTCATAACATTTGACTCCATATAATAAATACCCTCAAACATGATTGAAAGAGGCTCAACAAAATCCTATGAAACAAAATAAAACATGTCAATGATCATAATTTATAAAAAATTGAATGATCCTTACAGTAATTCATAGTAGCAATATAAATAAACATAATTACAATGTTATTTGCAATGTTGCTTACGATTTCTGCTGAAAACTTTGAAAATGTTTCATTTGTCTCATACTTGACCTTTGATAGATGGTATCTAACATTTTCACGTTTATTATCCATTCTTGCAAGAACACAAATAGTGTTTTTTATTCGGCACCAAACATATGTCTCGTACTCTGCCCATCACCTGATATGATTCACCTATGTCAATCATACCACAAATCAGATGGAAATTTATATCATTTTTCATTTCATTGTCTTCAATATACCATGAAAAATCAGTTTTATTTATTTCCTCTGCATTCTTCCATTCAGAAAGAAAAGAAAAAAAAAAAAAACTTTAATGAAATTGGTGGGCCACTTGCTTGACTTTTATTACGTCTTTCAATTTTTGTGTCTTCAATAGTATGCATAGTATGTCCAGCAATATCCTTATTGTGTTCAGCAGTATCCAAAGTGCGTCCAGCTGCAACTTTAGATTTGGTAGTTGCTGCCCTTGGTCCAGAAACATTCACTGGAATCTTTTTTTATGCCATTTTCCTATTATATATATATATATATATATATATATATATATATATATATATATATATATATATATCTTAGTTAATGAGAAAACACATATCTTAATCAATCAAATTTATTCTTTTTTAAATATGCCAATATAAATTTAAAATTAATCGAAAATTAATGTCTAAAAAAATAAATTTTAAACTATATATATATATATATATATATATATATATATATATATATATATATATATATATATATATATATATATATATATTTGTAAAACTATATAAATTTAAAATAAATAAAAATAAAAGTAACTATATAATTTTTCGAAATATAAATATATATTTTTAAAATGATAGAAAAATATATTTTCTTTTTTTTCATTTAAAAACAAAACATTTTAAAACATTTTAAACCCCTTGTTTGCAAAGTTATTTGGAAGCATGTTAGAAAAGAAAATCAGCAAGTGGGCACAAGAAAGAGATAAACGTGCTAAAGGGCAAGCATGTTTTAGACCTAAACATTCCACAGTTGATCATTGCATAACTTTAAGGCACATCATTGAAAAATTTTGGGAAAAAAAGGAAGATTTTTTTTGTTGCTTTGTTGATTTCAGAAAAGCCTTTGACATGGTTCCTAGGGATAAGCTTTCGGGCAGAATGGAGGAACTCGGGGTTCCCAGGCATTTGACAGCAGTTGTGCATAGGCTATATGAAGAGGTGAAAGTCAAAATTAGAACTTCTACAGGCATTTCTGAAAGTTTTAGAAGCGATGTCTGGGTCAAGCAAGGTTGCCCATTGTCTCCTACCTTTTTTGGGTTATATTTTGACAATCTTGAAGAGTGGCTAAATTTTCAAGGGGGTGACGGTATCCATTTGGGCAAGTTCGTTATAAGAATTCATTTGTACACAGATGACCTTATATTAATTGCTAAATTGGCTTTTGGTTTGCAAGGGCACTTATGTTCCCTTGAGCATTTTTGTAGAAGGGTGGGGATGCAAGTCAATATTAGTAAAACGAAAGTAGTGGTTTTCTCTAACAAAAGAAAGCATAACTAGCATAAGTTCTACTTTGAAGGAAACATTCTAGAAGAAGTTGCAGACTACAAATACCTCGAAATTGACTTCAACATAAATTTAAGTTGGGATGGTTGTAGAAAGAAAAGAACTTTAAGGGGTTGGAAAGCATTGTATGCTCTTCAAAACAGGGGTAGAGAGGCAGAGCTATGGGACTGGAAAACCACTCTAACTCTTTTTGGACTTCTAGTGATTCTGGTGATTCTCTACGGTTGTGAACTGTGGGCCAGTAGCACAACCGAGATGCAGTGGAAACAAATTGAGAAAATTTAGAAGCGTTTGATTACAAACAAATTCAAAATTAAAAGTGCAGTTACCTTATGCTATCCTATTAAGTGAAATAGGGGTTGCTCCTATTGAAGCAATTGCTATGGTGCAAGTCATAAGGTGTTTGAAAAAAAATTGAGCAAATGGAAGAGGGTAGATGGCCTAAGGTTGTGTTTAGTGACAGATTGTGCAAAAGAAAGAAGACTTGGATGCGGAAAAATAACAAATGGTTTAGTAAATTAAGATGACTACACTAGTACAATCCTACAAATTCAAGAGATAAAAACTTTTGTTATGGATAAGTTCCACAAACGTACTTGGGAGAAAGAGCTAGGTAGAAAGAAGAAGTACTACATTGAAGAGTTTAACCCCACTCACAACCATCAGCAAAAGGTGTATATAGGGGCCAATATTTCTTGGAGATCTAAAATTCTTATTGCTCAATTAAGGACTAATTCTCATCAACTTCGTTGTGAAACAGGGTGCTGGAAAAGGCCAAAAGAAATGTGGGAGGAAAGAGTATGTATTTTTTTCTCTTCCGGAAAAATGGAAACAGAAAAACATTTCATTTTAGAATGTCAGGTCTTCAAAGACAACAGGGAAAATTGTGCAATTATTCTAGTAGCTAGTTCTTGGGATAATCTATTCAGCAAAGAGTTTGTCGAGAAGTTGGAAGCGGTTATTGTAAAACTTCACAGGAAAAGGGCCGAATACAAAAGCCAGATGGAAAAGAAATATGTCCCATAGGCTATTTTTAGCCTTGTGGATGTTAAAACTACTTTCTCTCTTTCTTTCTATATCTAACATTTTTTTTAATACACTTGAAAAAATTTGTTTAAGATTTTTTAATGTAAAGTTGTTTTTTCAAACCATTTAACAAAAAAAAAAAAAAATTGAAACTTAACTTCTTCTTCTTTTTTTAATTTAAAAAAAAAACCATTTAAAGTTTAACCAATTGTAATATTAAGTTTTTTTTTTTTTTAATTAAAAATAAAATAAAATAATGTTAAAATTTTTAAAATATAATTTTTTGAATTTAAAATTTTATTTTAAAATTATAAAATTTTATTTTAATATTTAAAATATAAATTGTTTTTAAAAAAAGTTAATTTAATTTAAAGAATTAAAATTTTAATTTTAAAAAATTAAATATAAAATTTTAAATTTGTTTTTTTTATGTTTTATAAATAAAATTAAAAAAAAATTCGCCCGCAGGGCCGGGGGCTAGAGGTCAGCGCAGTGGAGCGTTGCTTGAACAGCTGGGTCGGTCGGGCAACACTCCATGGTGTCGCCCGATGAGAATCGATCTCCACCCAACTAGGACACGGAGGACGGCCGAGCAATGCTCCACGGTGCCACCTGGCCGTCCTTCGACCCTGGCGGCCTATAAAAAATGTTTTCTTATATATATGTGTGTGTGTGTGTGTGTGTGTGTGTGTGTGTAAAATAACTCTCGTGCGTAAAATTTTTATTTTTTTAAAATAAAATTAAAATAATAATAAAAAAATAAAAAAAAAAATTAAAATAATAAAATAACAAATAAAATATTAAAATTCTTTAAAAAATTAATTTAAAAAAAAAAAAAACAAATTAAATCATAAAATTATAAAAATAAAGTAAAAAAATTTAAATTAAATTTTAAATTTTAAAAATTTATTTTATTTTATTAAAATTTAGAAAACAAAATAGAATATTAAAATTATTTTCAAATTAAATTGTTTATTTAATTTTAAAATATGTTTATAATGAAAAAAAAATGTTAAATAAAAAGTACCAAAAAAACATATATATATATATATATATATATATATATATATATATATATATATATTGAAAAAAAAAATTATAAAAAAAGAAAACTATAATTTCCTTTAAATATTAAAAAATAAAAACATTAAAATATCTAATGCGATTTTAAAAAAGAAAATTTCATGTTTAAATAAATAAAAAATTAAAAAATTAAAAAAAAAATCGGTTGCACTTTTACAAAAAAATAAAAATAAAATATATGAATTGTTTTTTTTTTATGTGCATAGTCATTTTTTGGGTTTTTATTTCGTGGAGGAACCCAACAATCCTAAAAAATAAAAAAAATAAAATTCACAATTTTTGTCTTAAAACCCTAAAAAATTGAGTTTTTCCTCCATTTTCTTCGCTATAAAAATATAAAAATAGGATTTTCGATCATAAAAACCATAAAAAAAAGGAGATTATCCGAAAATTCATCTTTAAATGGACAAAATAGAATGAAAACTAACCTTTGAAATGTGAATAATTGTCGTTCAATCTGTTATCAATGCCAACACAACGCTTCCACAAAATTGCTCCAACAAAACATAGAAGACTTGATGTGATGTGAGGAATAGAAACAATTATTGCTATTATATATCAAAGATTGTGTGATTTTTTTACCATTTCACAAATGTGGGATTAAAATTTAAAAGTAAGAATATTTACATGTAGTTAATATTATAGATTTAGTCTTTCCCTACATTATTTCAATTTTTTACCAAAAGCCAAGCAGTTCCAAAACTAGTTTTTCTTTTCCCTACATGAAAGTCCAAACTCGTCGAAGCACAGTGGAAGTGACCAGCAAGTGGAAAGCTTTGATCTGATTCGAATTGGAATCTGTGAGCGAGTCTCGATCTTAATTGACAAATACACAAGTCCTAGATTACTTCCTATCTTAAATCAAGAGCACTGAAACCATTATATTTTTATGAATTTAGCTAGGATAGAAGTGATCTTGAATCTACAAGACCTAGCAATATTCATGGCTGCATTTGATCTTCTTTTAGATTGGGAGGCAGTCTAAGGTCATCATCGGAAGGAAGCATTGTGCAGAAAAAAGCTACTCGGACGAGACTGCGTGCGCAAAGCCCTAATCGCTCTTCTGAGATTTTCCGCAACCATGGCCCTAGGAGGGGGCCCTGAGATCACTTCCTCTCTCCCTCCAAAGCTATCCGCCTTCAAGAAGCTGGTGGCCAACAGTACCAAGCGTCCAACAAGCGAAAACCAGCAAAAATTCGTTAAAAGAATGGCTTCTATCCCAATAGTCGATCTTCCAATTGATGAGCCCTGTAGATTGGCTCTAAATCTTGCCAAAAGGGGGCTCATTGGTCAGTTCACTGGGCTCTAGCCCTTGCCCAAAGTAGTTGAAGCCTGGATCTAGAGAAACTGGTCTCCCCTTATCAAAGAAGGCATCATAGTCTTCCTAGTCGGTAAGGGTTTCTTTGTCTTCGTCTTTGAAGCAGTAGAAGATAGGAATCTGATATTCTGAAATGGCATGTATTTCATGGGCCCTCAGGGCCTATATCTGAATCAATGGACTCATGATTTTGATCCAAGTCAAGATGTTCCATTAGTTGTTCTGGTCTGGGTTCGCTTGCCCCACCTCCCTCTTCATTGCTGGAACCCCAAATCCTTAGAAACCATTGGAAACAAACTTGGGAAGTACATAGACATAGCAGAAAGGAGATATCAGTACTCTTGTGCAAGAATTTGTGTAGAAGTCGATTTGGAAGAAGGCCTCCCCGACGCTATCAAACTCACAATAGTTAACTGAACTCACATCCAAGAGCTATACTATGAACAACTTCCATTTAAATGTAGGTACTGCCATGGATATGGACATTTTTCCAGATATTGCAAAAAGAAAATAGTGGAAGAGGCTGACATTTCAAAGGAGGATCAATGGACTCAGGTCTAGAAAGTTTCTCCTAACAAACAGAACAACAAAGAAAAATGGAAAAGTAAGTCAACAGGTAGCGATGCTCCTACCTCGGTGGTTCAAGGGGTGGGGCCCTTAGGCCATCCATCTACAAATGCAAACTCCAACCCTTTTGAAACCCTAAGTACTCCTAAAGAACCACAAGCTTCTACAGAAGCCACAGTGAAGGAATCGCAGCCTAATCCAACAGTAGAAGATAAAAGACAGGAAGATACTACCTCAATACAAACCGGATCTCCCAAAGGAGTATCCACCTCCCTATACTATGTAGAAATGACAAGAAAGAATCCCCTAGAATCCTCTGGATCTTCAGAAGAAGAAACTTTCAAGAAGCCCATCAAAAGAGTCGAAAGGAAGTCTCAAAGAGAGGCAAGAGAAGAAAAGGCTGAGAAGCAAAAAATGCAAGGCAACCAGTCCACGATCGAGATTTCCATAGGCAGAAACACTCGACCCAGGCCTCACAAAGGCCATCCCTCTGCAAGTAAATAATGTGTATAGCCTCTTGGAATTGTAGAGGCTTGGGGAATCCCACAAAAGCGGAAGTAGTGAAAAACCTATTAAAATCAGAAACCCCTGAGATCCTCCTGCTCCAAGAGACCAAAATAGAAGGGTTAGCTCTTCTTGATCTAAGTAAATACAAATGGAAAACAAGATTTAGGAAAGCAGTAAGTGGTAGGGGAACATGTGGTGGACTTGCCACCCTCTAGGAGGATGACACATTTCATCTTGTTAGCTCCTTTGAAATGCATCATTGGATCTACACCGAACTCCGACATCTTGCAAGTAAGACCACCCTTGCCCTCTTTAATCTTTATGTGCTGGTACTTTATGCCGAAAAAAAGAACTGTTGGCTTACCCTTTCTGACTTTCTGGAAGCCTACTCACCTAAGAATATAATCCTTGTTGGAGATCTCAACCTTGTCCTCGAACAAACAAAGAAAAGAGGAGGAAACATTAGCAAGGATCACATCCTTCCCCTTGTAGAAGACTTGATCCAAGAATGGGATTTACTGGATATCAAACCCAAATCTAGGCTCTATACTTGGTCAAACAATAAAGTAGGAAAGGACCACATTTCTGCTAGTCTTGACAGGTTTCTAATACAATTCACCCTACTCTCCAAGAAGAAGATAATCATTTCCAAAATTATGCCCAAAATGACTTCAGATCTGTTGGACAGCTAATCCTATATGGGTAGGTGTGGAAGCCGAATGGACAAAAGGAGTCCAAGTGACGTTGGAATGTGGAATCCAAGAGTCACACCATTGTATTATAAATATACATCAATTAATGGTAACAGAAACTCACGCCTATTTTCCTACTTGTGTGTGTGTTTACCATGCATGTGTTTAACATGGTATCAGAGCGAGTACCTTCCTAACTTGCCCAATCTTGTGTGAGAGCCTCTATTTTTGTGGAATTTGTGTGCATTTTAGCTCTACCATCTACTATTGTGTTTCCATTCTTAGTTGGGCGTGAAATATTCTCCTCCTCACTATGCACCTAGCCTAACACTCTAAAATATTCTTGAAAACCTTGGTACAACTGTATTTTTAGTATGTTATTCCTATGCATGCACTGTTGTGTCCGGTCAAAGTTACGAGTGTCATTTCCTTAGCTCTAAATTTAGAGCTGACAATGCAATGGATCTCCTGAATAAAAATGTCTTGGTCCTGCACCTATCACCTTCACCTTCGGAATCCTGAATTCCTGCTACACGCTTGTGCACTATTAGTATAACATCCATAGCAGGAGATATAGGTGCATCGCAAAGATTCACCGAAGGACTCTCACCAGGAGGAAGTTGTGGAGCACACAAAGGCGGGACCAATACGCAAGAGTCGCGACAGAATTTTGTCTGGTAAGTAATAGCATGTTTCGAGTCATATCAATGGAGCATATGGTCCAGTCAAGCAAGGTAACTTCCTCCTTATTTTATACAAATAATTAATGGAGATGAAGGCGCAGTTTGAGATATTTCGCATTTAAACTTGTCCAGTTGGAGATATTGAGATATTCTGCCCACATTTAAACTCGTCCACCATACACTGCTCATAATACATGCTACCTCTTACACCTCCTGTGGCCCTCCACTCTCCTATGGCTAGACCTCTCTTGGCCTCCCTCAGATAATCCCTCACTACACTGGCTCCCTCACTCCATTCGTCGTCGGCCCTTCCCCTCATCCCTCCCGTCGCCGCTCCCTTCTGCGCACTCTGTCATCCTACCACCTCTGCTAGCCTAACTCCCTACCTGCGGCACCTCTCTACCCATTCTTGAACCCCGCTCCCCCCTCCCACTAACCCTACTCCCTCGCACTCGTTTGCTACTCTCACCACCCCCCTCTCTCATGTCCTGCCCCCTCGCTCTCCCCACCCACCTCCCTCACGTCTCGCCCCCTCTCTCTCCCCACCCATCTCCCTCACGTCCCATCCCCACAGTGTCTCCCCCGTCCCTCACCTATGCTACCCCTCCCCATCCCTCCCTCACACTTGCACGCAGACCCTTGCGCCCCTCCCCTCCGCACCCCCTCCCTCTAGGTCCATTTCACCACAGTCCAGTCGGCAGGCCATCCGTGGCCCTACTCACTAAACCCACCGTCCACTCAGCGAAGCCAACAACCCACGAGCCCAATCGTGTCGGCCCTCTCTATCTCAACCCACAACTGAAAATCCGCACTCGGCTTTGCTCGACGTTGTTTGCTTCGGCCAGAAAATCAATCAACCTGTCTAGAAAATTAATTTGGCAACATGTTTTTCAGAAAATTGATTTGGGAACATTTCAGAGGATGATCGTGAAGGCTTGATCGTGAATATTTTCTTTGGCCAACAAATCAATCAACCTGTCTTGAAAATTGATTTGGCAACATGTTTTTCAGAAAATTGATTTGGGAACATTTCAGAGCATGATTTGTGAAGGCTTGATCGTGAATATTTTCTTCAGTCGATGTTCCTTTCTAGATGTTTAGAAGGTTCCTTATATGGCATGACTTGTGTTTTACCAGAAAATTTGTGGATAATATTTCAAGCTGATTAAGTGTCCATTATAACACCACTGGGCGTAGCCATTTCTGGGCAGCGAGTTTTTAGGCTAGAATCTACAACAAGGTTGAGCATCCGACCACATACAAAGTTGTGTGTTTTTATGTTGGTTAAGCAGTGTGAACGGGCTACCAAAATGAACCCGATGTGAAGCGAACAAGAAATCTTCGTTGAAAGATATCTTGAAGCATTCACAAACAAAATATATGGTAAGCTCATGTGATCGAGTCTTGTTTTCTAGATTGTTGATAATCTTGCAGCATAGGTTATCTATGTTCAAAAAGAAGGTTCCAAACTGTAAAGAAATGTAACACAATTCGAAAATACTTGAAATTGTTGTGTAGTCATTTGAGGAAGAATAAAAATTATATGTAAACTGCGACCATATGCTCAAGAAAACCATGGCAATGGAAGCGACTGCTACAGTTTTCTGAGACACCATATTTCTTGTAGCATTTGATGAAATCTGAAGTAGAAGTCGTAAACCTTTAAAGGTGTCTCTCAACCCAACTTTCTGACAGAGAAAAAATTGAGTTATTGGCTTTCAAAGACTATTATTGAATGCCTAAAGTTTCATACTTAACACCCATTGTTGTCACCAACTTTAAAATCTTTTCTTCTCATCGATATCATATGACTTAGAAAAAAAAATGGTTTTGAAGAAAATATATGGTTTAGCTTTAAGGAAAACCTACCTAGAGTAATTAATTTGTGAATTGAGCCATGTGGTATGATAGAGTTTTGAAGGCCACATAATATATGGAGGCCCATTTGAAGATGTAGACGTAACCAGTGATTATTTATCTTCCTCATTATTTTCTGACTTGTTCATTGTTGAAGCGTGGGGTTAGCAAGAAATTTTTGAAGTTTAAATGGCTCAAATTGACCCTTTGTTAGAGTTATTAAGAACTCTAATCATGTCTACAGTTGAAAGCACAGTTAAAGTCGTCAAATACACCCTCACAAATATTCAAATCTCTCTACAAGATGCACAAGATAATATTGAATTTTTGCAGCTTGAATCTCAATTCCAGCAAGAAGAATTATAGCAGTGGAGTCATCATTTTGAACATGTTTCTACTCAGAACATTGAAAGAGACTCCCATAAGAAGCAAGCCAATAATGTTGCGGTTGATTCACATTCTATGCCTAGTATAAGAGCATATTTGCACGCAGAAGCAAAAATCCAGCCTGCACTTCCCAAGCCCCTCATCAGAGCTTGTCCATAACAAGCACATAATAGGTCTTGGATATGACAAGGAGTTGTCCTTTCATATTCCGGACTACTCCAAGCCCATCAAATTTCAGAGTATCGGATTTCTTCATGACAGTTCACCTTCAATTGTTCCAGATATTAATCCTCTTCCACAACAACAACAACAGATTTAAAAATGCCAACACTGTGATCGAGTTGGCCATATGAAAGATCATTGTTTTGATCTTCCCCCATGCAAGCATTGAGGTCGGCACACCCATTCTTCACACAGATGCTTCAGAAACAAGCCTCCTGCAAGAACAAAGATTCATCTTCGATGGATCACTTCTTGGAAATGGGCATCAACAGCCAAGAAGATGTTTAAGTCATATGTCAGAACTTGTTCTATAATATTGAACAATCTAGCAGTTGAGTTTTCACCATCATATCACCTTGTACCTGACAGGGGGGGAAATGGTGGTCATCTACAAGCTTCAAAGCCACATCAAGTGAGCCTAAGCCACAACCTGTCATTCCATATTCATAATTGTAGCCAGAGACACAGTTCAAGCGAGCCTGAGCCATAATATCTCATTCCAGATTCAGAGTTGTAGCCATAGACATAGCAGTTCAATCAAGCCTAAGCCACAATCTGTCATTCCAGATTCATAGTTGTATCCAGAGACACGGATGCCCATGAGCATACCTTTGGTTTGTGGACATACTTAAACCATCTATGTGAGGTTGATATTCTTACTCTTCAAATAATTCGAGACACTTCCTCTTGCAAAAGACTTCAGCTTCTTGTCAGTTTTGGAAGATTTCCAAGAAATACATCAAGCATTCCAGAGTTGGTGGTCATCCTTAAACCATCGCAAGTTGTAGACCTCCCTTATTCTAGGTTGAAGGTCTCCCTCTTCAAATATGAGGGACACTTCCTCTAGCAGAAGACCTCAGCTTCTTGCCAGATTTGGAAGAGTTCCAGGAATTGCACTAAGCGTTCCATTGTTGGTGGTCATCCTTAAACCACCTCTTTATGCCAACATTTCAATGAGTTGACTCAACCTAAGTGCTGCCATGCATACTTTGCATATTTTTATTACAACTATCTTATTGGACTCACACATATCCCTTCCGATTAATGGGGGGAATGTTGGACACCTAATCCTATATGGGTAGGTGTGGAAGCTGAACAGACAAAAGGAGTCCAAGTGACCTTGGAATATGGAATCCAAGATTCACACCATTGTATTATAAATATACATCATATTAATGGTAATAGAAACTCACAGCTATTTTCCTACCTGTGTGTGTGTTTACCATGCGTGTGTTTAACAAGATCATAAACCCATCCTGCTGCTGATTGAAGAAGAGGAAAACCTAGGTCCCATCCCCTTCAGATTCATCCCTCTATGGTCAGAAAGGGAAGCATTTTTGGAGACAATCACAAAATATTGGTCTAATCCATTCAATGGGTCAACTTGTTATGTTTGGGAGCAAAAACTCAAGGCCACCAAAAAAACCCTGAAAGAATGGTTAAAAAAACCCTCTTGCTCTCCCACTAGCCTTAGAGATATGGCCTGTGAGAGTTTTCTAGATATGCAAATGGAAATTCAACAGCATGATATCACCTTATCTGATATGTTGTGCAAGAAATATGCCCAACAAAGCACTCTCCATGCCTTCAAAGTGGAGGAGGAGACTCTGAGACTTAAATCATGCAATCTCTTGCTAAAATCGGGAGATAGAAACTCCGTCTTCTTTCACAAGAGAATCAGAACTTGCCTCTTGAGAAATCACATAGCAGAAATAACCACATCAAAGGGGACTGTGCATAAAGGTAAAACTGAGAATTGTGAGGTTGCTACCTCACACTTTGAGCAGTTGTACACGGAGAATGGATCAGACAATGAAGAGGAAAGTTCTGACTACCTCTCTCACATCCCAAGTCTGATAAAGGAGGAGGAAAACTCTAGCCTTCTGAAGCCCTTCACGGAAGAGGAAATTAGCAACGTCATTTGGATTATGGAGCTTGATAAAGCTCCTGGTCCCGATGGCTTCACTATACACTTCTATAGAATTTTCTAGAATATTATAAAGACTAACATGATTCGAATGATAAAGGGATTCCAACAGAAAGCCAAAGTTGGAGGAAGCACAAACTTCACTTTCCTTGCTCTTATCCCAAAAGAGGTGAGTGCTGCTTCGTTTGATCGCTTCAGGCCAATTTCGCTTTGCAATGCATCCTATAAGATCCTCTCCAAGCTTCTGGCAAACAGAATCAAACCTCTTCTGGGAAAACTCATTTCTAGCAGTCAAAGTGGGTTTATCAAAGGAAGGCACATTCTAGACAATGTGGCTCTGGTGCAGGAAACCATTCACACAAGCCTCCATCACCATGAGAAAGGAATGATCATCAAGCTAGATATGGAAAATGCCTTCGATCGGGTAATACATTCTATCCTCCTCCGAGTTCTTACCGCTTTCGGATTCAGCTCTGTTTTTATTAGGATAATTAAAGCTTGTATTAGAGAGTCATGGATTTCCCCCTTGGTTAATGGCAGGCCAGCCAGTTATTTCAAAGCCTCGAGGGGCATTATACAAGGCTGCCCTCTTTCCCCTTTCTTGTATATCTTGATGGCGGATTCCCTTAGCCAGAAGCCGACAGAAGAGAAGATAAATGGGACTCTTCCTAGCATAAGGGTTGTGCGAGGCATTTAGCCAATAAATCATGCCTTGTTTGCTGATGATTCAATTATCCTAGGGGGAGCCTCATTAAAAATTGTAGGGGCATTTAAGGAGACTATTCAAATCTTCTGCAGAGTCTCTGGAGCTTTGGTCAATAGGAGAAAAATTGCAGTGTATGGTTGGGAGATTGATCAGCAAGCCATGAACCAGATTACCCAAGTTCTCGGATATGTGGGCTTTGCAAGTTGGGATAAAATCAATTACCTTAGCTTGCCCTTGACCCTGGGCATCTACAAGGCCCTCCATTGGGCTGAGATACTCAGCAAAATCAAGGAAAAAATGAAAGTTTGGGGTGGAAAGTGGCACACCACAGCTGGAAAACTAATACTGGTAAATTATGTTCTTTCCTCCCTCCCATTATATCAAGCTACCTTCTTATTGGAACGTAAATCAATTACTGAACAGCTCTCCAAGATGTTAAGAAATTTTCTATGGCAAGGAGGTAAGGGGAATAAAAAAATATTTCACTTGGTGAATTGGGACATAGTAAGAAAACCTCTTTTAGACGTAGGCCTGCAAGTTAGAGACCCCGGTCTGGCCAATTTGGCTTTGGGAGGAAATATGTTATGGAAAATCTTCTCGAATCACTGAAACTCTGTCAGTCAAGTCTTCATCAAAAAATATATGCATGGACTTTCCTTGCACAATATGGAGAAAGGAGCAGCTAGTAAGGGAACCACCCTCTGGAAACTTTGCAGTTACAGTTGGGAGTTTTTCAAGGAGCAGCTATACAGAATTTCGGGCAATGGAAAAAACATCAATCTTTGGGAAGATAAAATTATGGGGCTTCAACCTCTCAACTCTGCTCGGGAAATCACAGATATGCGTGATTGGTTAAAGAATATAGGAATCATTAAGATGGAGGACATATCTTGTTGGGATGTCGCTAGTAATTGGTTGGACTGAATTATACCTAGTCCTCCGGATCAGCTGCTACCTCAATTAACCCTCCTCCATGCGACTCTTGCTAGGCTAGCTCTGATTCACTGTAGATCAAATGACAAGTGGGGTTGGGAAAAGAAAGGTGTCTTTTCGGCTGCCCAAGGATATGCAGCTCTCCAACGCAACATTCCTCTCCACTCTCCGATGATGTGGAAGCAGATTTGGGACCTTGCCGGCCTTCCTAAGGTTAATTTCTTTACATGGCTCCTCATCCACAAGCGCATTCTAACCGGCGAAAATCTGGCAAAAAGAGGCATTGTTGGCCCACATAGATGCATGCTCTGCTGCGTAGTGGTGGAGACAATGGATCACTTATTTCTAAACTGTGTGAATTCCCAAGAAGTATGGGCGAAAGCGCTACATGGTCTGGAAGCTCATATCCCTTCACAGATTTCAATCACCAGTCTCTTCATCACTTGGTCAGGGCATTCTCCCCACAATTTAAATAGGAAATATCTATGGTTTAACATCTGGTATGCCATCCCAAAATTTGTTTGCTGGGAAATTTGGTTGGCAAGGAATGAAGCCATATTGAATAGAAAATTTTACTCCCCTACAGTTGTTGCAACCAAATAAAAATATTTGCTAGTCGAGACCTTAACGAATCTTTCCCACAAGTCAAATAGTGACCTCTTCCAAGATGTGATCAGTTGGATTGGCATACCTCTGAAGACAACCTCCAGCAACAAGACCCTCTCTTGACCTTGTTACAACCTAGAGTGGAGGCTTCTAATCCCAGAAACTGATTTTAAAAACTGGTGGAAGAACCAAGACAAATCCACAATCTTTTTTTATGGAGCCTCTAAGGGAAACCAGTGAATTTCGGGAGAAGGGGGATTTATTTATCTTCGGTCAGGGCAAAGCCAAATCAGCTTCATTTGGGGACTTGGGCAGAACACCAACAACCATGCAGAAATCTTAGGAATGCTCAAAGCTTGTTAGATTGCGCAGGAGGATGGAGAAAAATACATTCATGTAATCTTGATTACAATCATAAACACAGGAGACCATTTCAACAATTTGGCCCTCAAAAAGACGTTGCAGAGGCTCGGGAAACTACTGCAAAGGTTCACCTCCAGCTCCTTCTATCATATTTTGGGAAGTCTAAACAAGGATGCGGACGCAAAAGCAAATGCAGGTTGTCTTTTAGTTCAAGGAGAACTCTCAAAAAATGGTGAAGCACCTATATGGTTACCCATACCATGAAGCTCAGTTATGTATAATCAGATCTTGATTCTTTGGGGATTTTTGAAAAAAGGCTATGTAACTGAGGTTTTTTAGGTCGCGGCCCAACCTACCTCCATAAATAAAATTTAACAGTTCATGTTAAAAAAAATAATATAGATTTATATTAAATTTTATTCAATGTCGGCAAAATAATAAAACATAAATTTTAAAAATTTATTATAATACATAGTGAATGTTAAATCATTCAAATAAGAAATTTATCTTAGTTTGGAAAGAATGCATGAAAGGAATATTTTGTGGATATTTTGAATAGAAAGAAGGGCGAAATATTTGAAGACTAACAGTTTATTAAAATGTTTTCAAATACATTTTAGATTAATATTTTGTACGGAAATATTTCAAACGAAAATTTTGGAGGAAATTTTTTTAGCAAATTCTCTTTTTGGGGGCGGGGAATTTGTAGGGAAAACTTTTAGCGATAATTTTTGGGGGAAAATTTGAGGGAAATTTTCCGTCTTTAAGTTATATATTGTAATTGGGAGAAAGTGAATTTGTATCATTCAACATCTTCTTGTTGAAATCCATGGGTTCTTCTGATAGTGAAGTTGTTCTTTCTACAACATCAACATCTTCATCACGCAACAACTCTATTCATATTGATGAATATAACAGGAGTTCGTTCACCATGAATAGAGAGTCAAAATTTCGACTTGGTCGTAATCCTAAGAATGATGAGAACATAATTATTGAAGGGCGGCAAAAAGACATTTCTGTAAATCAAGATTTAGTTATTTCACTTAGTCTTAATCCTAAGGATTATGAGAGCACCAGTGATGAAGGGCATGAAGAAGAATTTCCAGAGTCAAAATTTTCATTTTGTCCTAATCCTAAGGATTATGAGGGCACCACTAATGAAGGAGGGGATGTGGGGGGGATGAAGAATTTCCAGAGTCAAAATATCCACTTTATCCTAATCCTAAGGATTATGCGAACACCATGGATGAAGAGGAGAATGAATAATTTCCAGAGTCAAAATATCCACTTCACCCTAATCCTAAGGATTATGTGAACATCACTAATGAATAGGGGAATGAAGAATTTTCAGAGTAAAAATATCCACTTTGTCTTAATCCTAAGGATTATTCGAGCACCACAGATGAAGAGGGGAATGAAGAATTTCCAGAGTCAAAATATCCACTTCGTCCTAATCCTAAGGATTATGCAAGTACCACTGATGAAAAGGGGAATGAAGAATTTGTAGAGTCAAAATATCCACTTTTTCTTAATCCTAAATATTATGCGAGCACCACTTATGAAGAGGGGAATGAAGAATTTCCAAAGTCAAAATATCCACTTCGTCATAATCCTAAGGATTATGTGAGCACCACTAATGAAGAGGGGAATGAAAAATTTCCAAAGTCAAAATATCCACTTCGTCCTAACGCTAAGGCTTATGCGAGCGCCGTTAATGAAGAGGGGAATCAAGAATTTGCAGAGTCAAAATATCCACTTCTTCCTAATCCTAAGGATTATGCGAGCACCACTGATGAAGGGGGGATGAATTTCCAAAGTCAAAATTTCCTCTTCATCCTAATTCTAAGGATTATAAGAGCACCACTGATGAAGGGGGGGATGAAGAATTTCCAATAAATATAGATTCAAGGCTTCCAATTATTCCTAATCCTAAGGATTATGAGATCACCAGTGAGGAAGGGGATGGGTAGGATGAAGAATTTCTAGTAAATACATATTCAAAGCTTCCACTTAGGCCTAATCCCAAGGATTATGAGAGCACCACTGAGGAAGGGGGGGATGAAGAGTTTCTTGCAAATGATAATTTTAGAGGTACAGATATGAATAATTCATTTTCTCTAAGTAAGCATTTAAAATACATTCATGGTGATGAAGAATTGAATCCTCCAAGGGAATAATTCGAAAGCATGGATCAAGATGGTGAATAATTTGTTCTGAGCCAGGGTTTCAAAAGCGCAGATGATTCTTGTGAAAGTTTTTCTTCAAGTGAGGATGGTAATGAATATTTTCTAGGCAATGATGCTGATGAATTTCTTAACTATGTTGAGAATGATGATAGTGGGGACAATATTTCTCCTAATGGTGATGAAACTTCTTCTACAAAGGATAATGGAATGATGAAGCCGTTGAAAGCAAATATTGTAACTAGGAGTAGGAGTAGACCTTTTCATATCAATCCAAAACATTCCATTTATACAAGGGTTAGGAGAACATATCTCACAAAAATAAGTTATGTCGTTCATTGGATTTCAAGTGAATGTTGTTGAAGGGATTGCTTGAAACATATAGATTTCAACTTTGGTTTGCAGAAAAGGAAAATATATTTGTCAATGAATAAGAGCATGAAAAATTCATATTTAGTGGGTTGCATGCAATCTACACTAGTAGGTTATGATTATCATATTGGGAATGTATTGCTCTGTAGAAAGGCTTTCAAAATGTTGCATTCAATTGGTAATTGCCGTTTGTCAAGAATCCAAGAAAGACTGGAAAATGATCCCACATATTATTCAGAAGTACGTTATAAATGGGAGGTTGGGTCGTTAGCAAATACTGCTATGTCACGGATGAAAGACTTATTTTCAAAGCATGGAGAGTGTATGCCAAATAAAGACACAATACATATTCTAGATAATTTCTCTAGACAACAAATCTACAACTTATACAAAGATTACGCAGAAGCTACCAAAGGAGTTGGTAATTTTATTACATATTCATATTTTACAAGGGTATGGAAGAACAAATTCAACAATGTTCATATTCCTAAGAAGACAAGGATGGGGGTTTGCAGTACATGTGCTTCTGTTAAAGCCAAAAGAGATAAATTTCAAGGGGAAGAAAGAGGTATGCATTCAAAATATTATTTTTAAAAATTGGATAGTTACCAACTATGAAAATATATTTTTTCATGTTTCTTTTATTTTATGTACAGATTTCATCGTCAAAGAACTTCAAAAGCATCGCAATCAGCAAACAACTAAAAGGAAAAAATTGTATAAACATCGAAATAAGTGTTATGATAATCCAAATAAATTATTGGGTTTGATAATTGATGGCATGAACCAAAAGAAAACACTTCTACCACATTTTGTCCACACGCCAAAAAAATTACAGGAGGAAAATTTCATTCAGTTTTACTTGGTTCGTTGTATGGTCTTTAATGAGAATATTTTTCCAATGGTTTACTTCACAGCTCCAAATATTCATAATGATGAAAATCTAACCATAAACACATATTTCATTAAATTTGGAATTAAATACTGGATCTAGAATTTAAAAATAATTAAAAACCCCAATTCTAGTAATGTATGTAATAAAAAATTTCCAATTTTAATGAAATATGTGTTCATAACTATAATCCATGATGTGGTTACTCATTGGTATGTTATTCTTCCTGAAGTCATGTATGTACAATTAGATAACAAAAGCCCTAAAAACAAAAATCAAGTTCTTTTTAGGTATCTAAACATGCTTGTTGAATTGGGAATTTTAAAAAAAATAAAGGTTGGTTTCCTTCTTGCTGGGCATATTCATGACCATATTGATCAAATGTTTAGTAATTTTTCAGTAACATTGAGGAGGAAAGGTCTTGGTAGCCTGCCATCATTAATTGAATGTATTAAGAAATCCTACATTCTAGAGCTTGTTTTTCATGTGTTGGAAGAAAGTATTGACATGCGAAGGTTTATTCTAGGATCACATGGTGAGGAGAAATGCATTGAAAAATTTGATGAAATTAGCTTCCAACATCAATTTCGTATCAAAAAAATTGATGGGATAACATTTATATGGGGCAACAAGTATTCAACTACTGCAGAATGGGGGCCATCATCAGGTTTAACATTTTTTAAGTTCATTCCAGAGCATCCAATATTTTCATCAAAGATATTGTTATTACAGTCAGTTGTCGAACTGTATAATGCACGAAGGCATAAGAGAGATATAAATTATTCTGAATGTCTGGAGGAAATTAAAATGTGTATTAGAGATATATATGAGTACTTTTATGTTGCTGATTTAGTTTGGTGGGAGTCTTTTTTCAATAATAAAAGTGATATGATTTCAAGATCAATAAATGAGGATATGTTTTTGAAGACTCCATTTTTTTTGCCACAGAATATGCCAAATGAACATGAGGAAACACACATTGTTGAAAAAAAATAGTCTCAAGCTATTATTAATTGTCCACAGGTATAGTAAAGAGAAATCTATATTGGTTCTAGAAGATCATGTGCACAACGTGAAGCCATGGAAGACCTTTACAGGGGTTTTATGCAGGATGTCAAGGAGGGTTGTATGATGGCAATGATAGCAAATGAAGATCCACTTGGCTATCCATTCTGGATTTCCAAGGTTATAAAGGTCATTAATGAAAATGAATATATTATAGTTGTTGAAGTACATTAATATGCCACAAGTACCCACCCATTAAATGTGTTTACAAGCGAGATATGGTAGTTTAAAAAAAAATTGGCAGAAAGCAAAAAAGAAAGGGCACAAATATAAATCGACACCGCACAGATGTCTTAAAATTGGAGGATGTTGACATACTTGTGTATGACTTCAATTTTCAAAGAGAGGAACTTTTCACTTGAAGACCATAAATATTTTGAAGAAATTGCTACTAGAACAAATACTGCTGAGATGGGACTTTAGTGAATGTAGTCGTAGATCTAGAAGACTTTTGAACTCTGAAATGGTAGGCATGCATGTTGACTTAGATGGAACACTAGTTGATGAATGAGAAGAATATGAATCATCTTCATCTGCATCCATTCATTCATCTGAAGATGTAGGTTCTGATGGTGTGCTAGAACCTATGATTAATTTTGAATAAATGTCTAAGATATTTTTAGGTAATTGATGTTTGCATGGTAACCTGAAATGCATATTTTGACTTCCATATGATCTTTCACGAAGTTATGAGGCATTTCTATGTTTGTTGGATTAGATGTTTTAATTATGAAGAATTCATCTCTTTAGAATATCCACAGTGCAAAAATGAATTACAAAAATAATTTATGTTATATTCAATATACCAATGTTGATATTTTGATTAAAAGTAAGAAATAAAAAATAAAAAAAATTAGAAATTAATGTTGAATTTTTAGATTATGCAGTGATATTGCCATGATATTATGTATTGTTAATATTTGGTATAAGATACTTTTAAATTTTTTTAAAATTTTATGCCTCATTGAAAGGGGACACTTTGTTTTGATGGTTGATTTTTAGGTTTTGGTTGCAATTAGATTTAATGTTGTCTTAGGCTAAGATTTGAAAAATGATATATTTTTATCCTTTAAAATAAAAATTTCTCTTGGAATAGTAAATATTTCATTTACTTGTTCATTTTTAAAAATTGTTTAAGTCATATAATTTCACCATAACTTTATGGTTCAAGTATGTTAAAAACTTAAGATTTAAAAAATTGAAATTTAAAATTTGTCATTAAGGTTTTTATGTGCTATGATATTTTATCTTTAATGTTATGGTTGAAAACAATTACAATTTTAGGGTTTTTTAGAGTCAAGATATTTTATCTTTAACAACATGGGTGAAAATTGTCAGAAATGATAAGGCCTTCAGACATGATATTTTTATCTTTAACATTATGTATCAAAATTTTTAGAATTTTACAATTTTTCAATGTCATAATATGGTGTCTTTAGTTCCATTGTTAAAATGTGTCAAAATTGTGATACGATTTTTTTTTTTTTAATTCCAGAATCAACTCGTTTTGTTTCAAGGGTGTTTTTTCAATCCTTTTTTCAAGAAACAATTTCTTTTTTAGCATAATTAAAAAAAAAATTGAAATTTGACCTTGAGAAAAAAACCAATGCATTTTTGAATACACACTTTTAGTTTTGGGGGTGTTTTTTCATGTTTTTTGAGTCTTTTTGGGCTAGAGTTCCCGTTTGAGGTAATAGTTCCCGTTTGATCAGTAACTATGCTTTGTGATGAAGATTAATTAATTACGATGTTTATGTCTTGGCTTGGCGGTGTAAACCAAGCGCTCTTCGCTTTAGCCATGAGTGTGTGCAAGCCATCTGTTAATTTTAATTAAGCCCAGAAGGTTGTGTAAAGAAAAAGAAAAATGTTGAATTAGTGTAAATAAAACTGAAATGACAGTAAAATAAAAAGCTAATCATGCATGAATTCAACCCAAAAGAAGGCTTCCCAATCAACTAGTCTAAAAGGCAAGAGAAATTGACTCAAAACACACAAGATGGCCAAAATATCTAGGGTCTAAGGTATAGGGATCTAATGACTCAAATTTGCTGGAAATTGCGCAAAAAAGAGTAAGAAAATGAAGGGGAAAACTGCTACAAAATGTAAGGAGAAAGGTTAAAACCCTAAGGGGAACAAGGGTACCCGAAGGGAAATACCAAACAAAACTCAAGAGGGGGTTTTGCAAGGAATAATAAACTATCAGAAAGGATCTAATAGAAGGGTATACCAGACCCTGAAACAATGGCTGAAAGTGCTGCAAATCTCAGACTACCTACTAGTTGCACCCCTCCTAAAATGGTGGAAGTGTACTGAAACCCTAGGGGGCTTAGTTCTACTTCAAGAAGAAAAAATAAGCATATCTAGGCCTAAGACGGGCTGATACAATGGTCGGAAAACCAAAAACAGTGTTCTCGACAAACCTTGACAGTTACAAAACAAATTCAAAAAAATGTCCTGGCTCGTAGGTACTAACCTGTGGACTGCTGACATGACAGTTACTAGGCGGAAAAGTGTGAGTTCTACGAGAAATCACACTTTTTGAGCCCAAAAGTGCAAGTTCATGTTCCTTAATCCTCAGGTGACTGGTTGCAGAAAAAATGCCATCTCTTGCGTGACTGATACCTGTTACCTATAGAAAATATCAGAAAATAGCCGGAAGTTAGAATTTTGACTGATTTAGGGCATAAAAGTTTAAAAAAAACATCAATAGAATAAAAATAGCTGAAGTGAAACCCTTGTTATGGAATTTGTTGGTCATGTAGGAATCTGAATTACAACAATGGAGTCGCCATTTGTTGATGCCAATGTGTAATTAAAACACCAATGGAGTCGCCATTTGTTAGCATGAATTCTTAACACAAGTGTACGAAAATAGCTCACTTTAGTTGTGTGTAACAAACAACCCTAACAACAGAAATGGTTGCTTAACTTCTTTAGATATACAACCGATAGTTAGACCAAATGCTGCAAAAAACCAGATCTATGCAGTAAAAGAAGTTAAACAATGAAAAGAAATAGTAATTACTCCATGCATGTAATAGACAAGACAAGATTTAAAGAATTTTCTATATATTATTACACCTAGTGAATAGAAAAAATAAAAGTTACCAGTCCCCCTCATTTGGATGGGTTCTTGGTTGTCCTCAATACTTCAGTTCCAGAAGTTTCTTTCTCTCAATGATGCAGAAAACCCAAAATGTGTTGAACTCTATGGGAACTCAAGAAGCAAAAGAAAATATTAGCAGCAATGAGAATGATCAAAGTGTGACATGAAAGTGATCAAAGTCAAGAATGAATGGGAAAACCCCTTTATTTATAACAAAATATTAATTTATCATCGATAATGGAGAATAATAAAATATTATTACCCAAGATCTAGATCTAACCGCTTGGAATATTTTATTATATTTTGTTGGAGGGAAAATGTATTTAAATTGGTTAAATACCTTTATTTAGAGATAATAAACAAACAAATGATTTGTTTATCATTTCAAGAATGTGGTTAAAGAATAATAAACAAATAATGATTTTCTTAATTAAACGTAAATGATTTAGTGAAATTTAACAAGGAATAATAACTAAATAATGATTTAATTAATTATTCCTAGAGAAAAATAAGAAAAATAATGATTTACGTAATTATTTCTCATAATTGGGTTAAATATGACCAGGAATATTATTTAAACATTGGTTTAATTAATTATTCCCAGAGGAAAATAAAATAAATAAGGATTTATTTAATTATTCCTCATGGGGTTTCTTGTTTACACCATAAATAGATTAATAAAATACGGTTTATTAAATTATTTCTTATAGTGAAAGAAATTTTATTATGGTAAAATTGGTCTTACATGGCATACTTCAACCCATCTAATTGAAAATGGTTGTATGACCAAATTTTGTATAACAACTAGCTACCAACCTTCAAAAATTACCTACTATTAGAATATGGAGTTTCATGAAGAAAAATAACATTTCATCACTAAAATGCATGCCCAGGCTTCATTTCTTAGCCAATATGATTGATTCAAATTATATACTATTTAATTTTAATTACTAGTCCTAGTGTGCATTTATTTGAGGGACACAATCCTTGCCTTTTACCCTACAAAATCAATCCAATTAGGAAGAAACAGTTCTCGGCTATGGAGCCCTGATGTGCAATAATGGAAGAAACAATTATCGATTATGGAGTCCTAGATGCATTATATTGGCCAATTTTTCCTCGAGGAGGTCAAAATTTGATGCCCTAGCTACCAACCTTCAATAATTACCTACTATTATAATATGGATTTTCATGAAGAAAAATATCATTTCAGCACTAGGAACATTCATTCCATGTTATATCATGAGTAACATATGTAAGATCCAACCAAATAGCTTCCAAAAAAATTTCTCCATGTCTTTGTCATAATATTTTCTCATATCAAAGATAATAATGCCCAAAGAGGCTGATGTCAGGCCTAGTAACTATGGCCCATTAGGGCATTGTTACACCATAATATCGAGGCCCATTAGGGTGTTGTTATACCAAAATAAATAGGCCCATTATGGTGTTGTTAAACCACAACACTGAGGCCCAATAGGGCGTTATTACACCACAAGACTAACGTACAATTTCATGGACCCCTAGGATGGAATGATCATTATAACACTGCCAATTAATTACATGTCTTGGTGTGGATTTATTTGATACACACAAACCCTGCCTTTTACTCTATGAAATGCAAGAAAATTGGAGTATTCTTGAACAATATATGTGTGTGTGTGTGTGTGTGTGTGTGTGTGTGTGTGTGTGTGAAAAATTAAAAATATTTAATTGTATTAAATGTACTTATGAGTGAAAAAATTCTTTCCAAGTTGAATAATTCAATTTGGCCTTGAAATGAAGTTTGGGTGTGATTTTTTGTGAAGCATGCCAAAATTTCCTTGCTTCACTAAAGTGCATCTCCAGGCTTCCTTTCTTGGAAAATCTAATTGATTCAAATTTTATATTATTTATCTAGTAATAACTGGTCTTGGTGTGCATTTATTTGAGACACACAATCCATGCCTTTTACCCTATAAAATCAAACCAATTTGGAAGAAACAATTCTTGACTATGGAGTCTTGGTATGCAAAAATTGAAGAAATAGTTCTTGACTATGGAGTCCTAGATGCAGTAAATTAGCCGATCTTTTCCTCAAGGAGGTCAAAAGAGTATGCCCTAGCTACCAACCTTCAACAATTACCTACTATTAGTATATGGATATTCATGAAGAAAAATAGCATTTCATCTCTAGGAACATTCATTGCATGTTATATTATGAGCAACATATGCAAGAGGAAACCAAATAGCTTCCAAAAAAAATTCTTCATATTTTCTCATATCATATATAAGAAGGCCCAAAGAGGTCATTGTCATACCCAAAAACTGAATCCCATTAGGGCATTTTTACACCATAATACTGAGGCTCATTAGGGTGTTGTTACACCAAAACACTGAGGCCCATTAGGGTACTATTACACTAAAATACTGAGGCCCATTATGGCATTGTTACACCACAATACTGAGGCTCATTAGGCCATTGTTACAACATAATAATGACATAAATTTTCATGGATCCAAAGGATGGAATGATCATTATATCACATTCAATTAATTACAAGTCCTAGTGTGCATTTATTTGAGGCATGCAAACCTTACCTTTTACCCTATCAAATCCATGCAATTTGGATTATTCTTAAAAAGAAATATATATTTAGATTAAGAAAGTATGAATAATTTAGATTAATAATGGAAGCTCTGAAGCAGTGGATATCCTATTAATATGTCTTGGAAGATAACTTACAGGTAGTCATTGTAATTGTTAAACATACATCAAATAAATCTATTATGATCATACACTTGCTTCAAAGAAGGAAAATGAATATGGAAAATGCATAAGATAAACAACACATACTTTAATGTACCAACATATTATGGAATCAATCTGGTGACATTTATTTTTCTCTCCAAGGAAGCCAAAATGATTACGCAAGTACTCAAAATGACAAAACTACGAACCCTTTTCCACTAGTTCTCATGTCTTTTAAATATTAAATCAAATTTAGTTATAAAGGTAATTGTAATAACATCTATAGCTACTAAACTATATGTAGCTAAAATTATTTTACAACGTTACAAAATGAATTTTTCTCATTTTTGTGGAGTTGGATGACTAGTGAAACATTGACTTTGAGGATTGGTGTTTGATTCCACCATTTGAACTTCTCCTTCAATAGGAGTAATCAAAATTTCACACTTCTTCCAAACTACTTCATCTAGGAGCTGACATTGGATCATTTTCTGTAATATAACTTTCAAATTTGAAAGCTTTATATAATTAAGTTTTGCAACAAATAGTGTCTTCATCAACCAAAGAAGTTGGAAGTCCCTCTGCAAATAATTCACTACAGTTCTTCCCTTTAGAGTTGCATTCTTTTCATGTGTTGCATCTTTTATTCTTTTAACAACCACTAGTTCCTTTTGATATAGTTCCCAAGAAATAAGATTTCCTTGTTGGTCCCAAAAACTAGGTAGATCAGCTCTAGTCCTCTAGTCAAATTTGGAATCAAACAAAGATACCGACTTCTAAACCTCCTTTAATATGTTCTCATCCTGAATAACAAATATGGTTTCCTCATTCATTTTACTGATTTCCATAAGTACTCCAACTTTGTATGTGATATCTAATTCCCTTAGTTTAGTTGAAATTTTCCATTTAAATATTTGATCATTTTTTTAGCCTTCACTTCTTCTTTCTATACATTTTTCTTAATTGCATCAATCAGTAATTTAGACCCATTCATCATAGTTTTATATTAATAAATATATGAATATACTCCCATATAGAATCGACCTCTCCGATGATATCATCCCAAACAATTTGTATAGCTTCAATTAGAGAGATATTTCCCTTCAATTTGGTTTTTAACTCCTTGATCTCATCTTATGTTTCCTTGTGCTTGGTGGTCAACTCATCATTATTTTATTTTTTTGTATTTAGTTGCCTCTCCTTGATATCAATTTGTTCCTTCACCTAAGTTAGGTCATCATTAATTTTCTTTAGTTCAACCTCTAAAATTTTGAGTTCTAACATAGCTTTTGTAAGCTTCTCTAAGGCGTCATTTGACTCACTTGGGACCACAATAGTGCAAACATGGCTTTTAATTAATTGTTTTAATATCTACACTTGTTCATGAAAAATGACAATTTATTTGTTTATGTCCACTAACTCTCTCATCGACACTTGCTTCTCTTTCTCAACCTGAGCTAGTTTAGTTGTTTGAGCATGCTCACTACCAGGAATTTTCAACTTCTTTCTTCATGAATGCACCTCAAATTATGTGTTTTGCAACAAGGTTTTAATAGCTTCCATGTTTTTTGTATCTATTCCCAATTTAACAATTAACTTCTTATACTCCCATTTGGAATATGTAGTGCTATATAATTTGTGTTTTCTTGCTTGAGCTGATTTGAAAATTTCTCCAAAATATTTTTAGCTTTACGTACTGTCAAACAAATTTTGCTTAGGTCACTACATAGCCTTTCCCCTACTTGTCTATGCAAATTAATATTGATAGGCAGTGGGATGTCATCTACATTTATGGATAACTCTAATGTTTTAAAACTAGGTCCTAAAGGAATAGATTGAAAAACTGGATGCATGAGGGACAATTTTAATTGTTTCCTTTATAAATACATATAAGAGAGTAATCTTGTTTGATAATTTGGAGCTTTTGTGATGCTAGCTGAGTTTCCATGTTGCTTCTCACCTTATGATTTCTTTCTTCAATCTGTTGATGATTCCTATGTAAAAAATTTGTGATAGAGGGATTTTATTCAATTGAGAATGTTGTCAAATCAGTGGAAACTAGGGAGGAAGTAGAGAAGTTTAGGTTTCCCAACTATATTTAAAAACCTAGTCGATTTGAGGGTACCTCTGTTAATTTAACGTGTACCTTTGCTTATTCTCTTTGAACCTTTGGTCTCTTTTTCAATTGTGAGTCTTCTATCTCAACATCCATTTGTTTAGGTATATTTATCTTCAATATCTTCTCCCTCACTACATGGGTTTGAATCTATTCTTTGATGTATTTTGTTTCCTGGCCATGTTTCTTGAATTTCCTTTTTCTCAAGTTCTGGATTTCTTTCATTAATATAAGGTGCAAAATTGATTTTCCCTCTTTTATTTGAATTATATGATGAGGGTCATAATTCCTCTTATCTCCTTTATCAAAGCCAAACTCCTTCATCATTTATTCAACTCGCAAGAGGGCTTGTCTAAATGGCCCAACAATTATTTCAAACTTTAAAATATACCCTTTGCATACAGGAAAAAAATGAACTTGGTAAACATTTAGACTATGCCTTCAAGAGAAAATATCTTCATAGGAAAACATATTGGCAGACAATATGGTGGTACTTCATCCCAATACAGTCTTATCTCAATGTCACCTTCAAAAATATACTAGTCCCCCACTCTGCTATCCTTGCTGAGCTGCAAAAACTCTTTTGTTCCAGGAAAAAACCTTAGAGGTTGTTGATTCTTCAAAATAGTATATACAATGACCATGAATGATGACAAGTAATAATAAAAACCCTCATTATTTTCCTTCTTCCTAACAGCACTAGTCCATTCAATCAAAAATTTCATTTGATTCTTTGAATCCCACATATTCATACCTAGTTAGCTAAACTTATAAACATGTACATATAAGAATAGATAGACATGAATAGAGGGATATTTAAAAAACCAAAAATAACATAGTTTTGAAATTAACTAGTGATAGACTTAGCTAGGTAAGAAGGGACATCCAAAACAATATCTATTTGTAGCATCAATCTCCAAAATCCCAAGGCTTGTTCACTTATTATCCTAGTATCATCTTCTTGCAAAAGAGATAAAATTATAACAAAGACATGTTGTGCAGCTTCAAAGAATAAGGTTGTTTGATAATTCAGTGCAAGTGGAGGAATTTGGGAATTTGGTGGCAGAATGAGTTTAAACATACCTTCCTTATTCTCTTTAGAAATATGTTTATAAGTGAGAAATAAGGAATTATATGAAAGTCTCTTGGGATTCTAAACTGTAGGAAAATTAAAAGCTTTGTGTATTAGCTCTGGAGTGAATTCAAAAATACTCTCTCTTGAAGAATACATAACAAATTTCCTTTGTGCGACAAGGGAAGACACCGACCAACTCACAAATTCACAAAAATTATTCATATGTGGGACAATTACATGATAAATTCCAGACTGGACGACTTGAAAAATATTATCTGTCTCACTGGAACAGTTTTGAATTGCTTCTCAAATCTCTAAAAGGTCTAAGGAGAAACAAGAATCATATACCTCGACTTCTTTGTCCATAAGGGGTATATGAATAGAGATTGCAGGTATTTTAGTTTATTTTGTGGTTTTCTCAATGTTTATAATTTGAAAGAAAGGACAAGGAAGAAATGTGGAATTATGAGTTACCTGGTAACCAGAGACAATGAAGAGTCAAATGGTGATGTGGAATCGACAATGTACACTCTAGAAGTTTGTAACCGTAACTTTGGATCTGGACGACAAATAAAATAATAGGTGGGATGACCTTTTATCTTTTTTTTACTAAGCAGAAAAAACAAAAATTATTGATGACTTAAGGGGTACACAAGGGTTATATGGATGTACAAGAGATGATATGGAGGGGTGAGGTGGATTGATGATGTGTAAGGGCATGCTTGATTTCCTAGCTTTCCTAATGGGTACATGCGCCGTCAAAAACTTCTAATGCATGGTTTTAAAAAAAACCATTAACCACTTCCAATGGTCCACATAATGGTTTGTGAAAATTGAAGGGGACCTGCCAGAATGAATCATGGATGTTGATTTGGATATGGGTTGTTTAGTCATCCTTCTTTCCGACGGGTCCTCACATTAGAGAAATTTTGAGGTCTAAAATAGGCCTCAAAACAAAAATTTACAACCAAAATCAACGTTATAAGAAACAATAGGATTCAAAATGATGATCTTAACCATGGGAGATGATTCACCATTTTTGGAGTAAAAAAATAAAAAATAAAAACTAATTTTTCAACCCATATTTTCAACTTATATCCCTATAGTTTTACTCAAATTTTAAGCAGGATCACTTGTTGGATGCAAAATTTAATTCCTCATCCAAAGAGTACACATATTGTATACTTTTGATGGAACCTGCTACATGAAAAAACGTGAGTCCAATCATTTTTTTCGTGTAGCAGGGTCCATTGAAAGCATGGAACACAGGTACTCCTTGGATGACGAATTAAAATTTTCATCCAACGAGTGCTCTCGCTCGAAATTTGTGTAAAATCATAGGGAGATAAATTTAAAATATGAGTTGAAAAAATAGTTTTCGCTTTTTCCCCTCTAAAATTTGATGATGTAATATAATCTTATGTTACTGTTTCCACTATTATATTATAATATTCCTTAGGAGACCTATTTTATACCTCAAAATTTCTCTAATCTCTTATAACTTTTGATTTATTTAACCTGTCGAAAAGCATTTGATTCCTCATGACGATTCGAATGAGCGACGATCTAACCCCAAACTTACACACACTTTAATTTCCAATTTATAAAATTTTCGGGCCCACTTTTATATAGTTTATGGTTCCTCTTTTTATCGTGAAAGGTTAGGCTTGTATACAAAATAGAAATAAAACTTTTGAAAAAGGATTGTTATATAAAAAAATTCTTATTCCCTACATTCAAACTCTATATATATATATATATATATATATATATATATATATATATTCTTTTGTATGAAAAGTAAAAATTAACCTTTGACTACAACACCTTGCATTAAATAACTAGGGTCCTTGAATTTTTTACCCTTACAACTCTTCATTCTTCTTCATTTGGGATTCCATCTCGGTACTAACATAGACCATGGTCTTATGCAGACCTTCCAATTGACTGGCTAGTTGTATCATCTCCTTCCTTATCTCATGCATATTTTCAAATTAACACCCTCTAGGAGGAGGATAGCTAGCCATGGTATGATTGTATCTAGGAATTTCCAAAATCTAAGACTCCAAGTATTGTCAGAATTAAGACTACCACCACACATGAAAATGAAAACAACAAGAAGATTGGAGGGACACAACATTTTTGAGTATTTTACAAGACCAATCAAATCAACAATCACTTTAAAATACAAATAGAAACAAAAAACTAAAATTAAAAACCTATCCATATTTTAA
The DNA here is from genome assembly GCA_034641835.2 of Pinus albicaulis. Lineage (NCBI taxonomy): Eukaryota > Viridiplantae > Streptophyta > Pinopsida > Pinales > Pinaceae > Pinus > Pinus albicaulis. The sequence goes on along the minus strand of CM076569.1, from coordinate 880,426,733 downwards.
TGGAGAAAATAGGTTCATTACCATCCATAGGTGACTTATAATTTTTACTCTCTCCCCACATCGACGATTAATTTTATGGACCATATTTGAAAACCATATAATTTATTGCACTTTTCAGCATTTACCCAAGCAATTTCATCATTAACCATTAACTAATAGAGTGCTAACAATATTAATTTTTTTAGGGATAGAAGTTGTTAACCACCTATAAAATTTTTCATATCAAATGGTGGCTAAATAATTTCTTAAAGCCTTCAAGAAACAATTTAATTGCCAAAATTGTTAGTTCTTAAAGTCTTATGAAGAACACTTATCCTTAAGATAAACTTTCACTGTTGTTTCCCTCATTTTTCCTCAAAGAAATATGTTGTTTACCAAAGGAAAGACTGCTGAAAAGTTCCATTTTCCCTTATTTCCCTTCTCCTTTTCCCTTCTTCATTTCATTCATAAAACATTTCATTTACCCCTCATTCTCTCTAAATTCCCATTAAACCTTTGAAAATTCCTTTGGAAGGTTTTAAAACCCCTTGTTCCCCTTCTATAGAAAGCCAAAAAAGCAGTGAAAATCTCTCATTTTGGCCTAAAAAACTCATTTTTTATACTAAGGCCTTAAGCCCCTTTTGGCCTTAGCCCCCAGCTCCTTTTTCACATAGAACCGGGGCTGTGACCCACTGTTAAAGCCCCATCGCTAATCACAATCGGAGCACCTCGGTTGTGCTTTTCCCTTTTTACTTTCAAAAGTTTCCGATGCGATTGGCCCCTTTTCTTTTAAAATCCCCTAACCACTTCCCCACCATACAACCCACGCCCAAGACCAAGCACTGAGGCCCGACCACACAATCGCAATCAGGAGTTCCATTGAGTGTTGTTACCTCTCGCTTTTAAAAATCCTCGATTGCGATTAAACCTTTGTATATAAAAACCCTTCCCCGATACAAACTTTCCTTTATATTTCGTTAAAAAACCCACTTTCCTATGTTTTTATAAGTCCTGGCCGTTCATTGGTTGGGCGAATACCAACCGTTGATCTAAAACCAATCAACGGTCTTCGGGATCTCGCATCGGAGTCTTTCATTGGATGTGTTTAATTAGTTTATTGCCCCCTCCCGATTGGTGACCTTGCGATGGTTTCCCAAGCATCGATTTGTTCTGCCAGACCCAGATCCGACGGTCCACATCGCTCCATTCCAAAGCCCATCCCTCTGCCTTTTAACCTCCTCAGTTAAATCTCCATCGTCGATTTGGTTCTAAGATCAACGGTCCTTGATCAATCGCATCGCAAAAATCCTTTGTGTTATTCCCCTCTCCTTCGTCGATGTGTGACTCTGTGATCCAATCTGGACCGTCTATTTTACAGATCCAATGGTCCAAATCAATCCTCACTTCCCTTTTTTATTTCTCAAATCCCGACAGTGTAACCTCTTCGGCGAAGATCAACCGTTGATATCTGCAGATCAACGGCCCACGTTTCTCCCGATCTCCACTCGACCCTCTGCCTTGTATTCTTTTCGTTTCCTGAAATTAACTCTGTACCGTCCATTCTTCTAATCCAATGGTCTACATTCAACCCGATAGGCCCAACTCCTTTGGGTCCTACCACCCCCATTGATCAATCCTAGCCGTTCATTCCCTAATCCGACGGTCAAGATTAAAACCGCCTTGACCCTGCCCCACCTTTTTTCGTTCGTGCATGGTATCTCCATCGCGCTCTCTGCACGACTGTCTGATCTGGGCGTCCCTGATTCGACGGCCAAACACGCGGTTTTGCGTAATTTAAGCCCGAAGGTTAATTTTTCAAAGTTACGCGATATGGGCGGTTTTAAAAAGCCACGTGTCAGATAGAAATGCATATTGCGTTCAAAAAGGCAATACCGCCTTTACCCTTTTGCGTCGCACGAAACTGGTGGTTTCTTCAGCCGAAACCACCATTTCCATTCCCATTGCATTTTATTGTAATACATCTCCACCGTTGATCTCTGAGATATAACGACTCAACATTAATCTCGCCCTTAGTTCATTGCCCTCCACCCATCCTCCAAAGGGACTTCATAAGCAAATCTCCATCATTGATATTTGTGGCCGATTTCATCCAATGGCCTAGAATCCTTCAGAAACCCCGAATTTAATTTTAACCCTTTGTTAACTCCGCCAAAGGTTTTCACCCTTTTCCTTTGTATATTCTCTATTTCATTATAAAGTGGCCCATCCGCATTATATATTCACGATTGATCTCAACCATTGATCTTTGCGGATCAAGGGTTCTAACTTAATCTCCCCACCTTTTATTCAACCGCCTCTCATGTTTAACCTCTGCAGGAAATCCTCGCCGTCGAATGATTTCATCCAACGATTGCGCTCTAAACCTAAACTTCCAAAGCATTATAAACCCAACTACGCAATATTTTTTCTAATTTTTCTTTGTTGTGCAGGTTTTAATGGTTTTTCAATTGTTTTAAAAGAAAATTGAAGACCAGGGATGATGATCCCCCAGGCCTTTATTCATCAAAAATATCATTCTACAGGGTTTCCCATCAATGTTTCATCAATGCCTCATGAGCACTCACACCATTATAAAACCTCTGTAATGCCTGCACATCAACAAGACACAACAAAACTTAATCAAGCAAAGAGTATCAATGTGAAAGGATCAAGTCACAGTAGAGATGAAGAATTGAAGATTGTTTACGTAGTTTTGAGGGATTATGGCCTGAATCAACTATTCAAAAGTCTAATCCTCTCAATTAAACGCAGTTTGAAGAATAGAAGACAAAAATTAGGCCTAATTAAGCCTAACTCATAGAATTAGAACAAATTAACAATGTTTAAAGAAAAACAATAATATCTATCAGTCTGAGAAGCCTCCACTGCCACATCAGAGGCTAATCGAATCCTCTCAGCTACCAAAAGACACCTGCAACCTCAAAGCATTCAAAAGAGGCATATTTATGACCAGAATAGAAGATATTTGCCTCAAGACAACTGAACAATTATTTTGAATCAAAGAAACTAATTTAAACTGATATCAGAGTTATTACAAAGATGAGAAAGAGTTCTAAAGTCAACAAAACCATTCCCAGCAAGCTTAATACTTAATGTAAACCAATTAATATAGAGGAAATATCAGAAATTTTCTCCATTGAGCCCCTCAAAGGCTGAGAAGCATTAAACTGTATTAATTGAACCTAGAAGATCTTTTATCCCATCACACCTCCTCATTTCTTCTATAAATACTTATGTAGAAGATGAGATAATGTTGGTCCACTGCATATTTGTTGCCTGTAAATAGTTTTCTGAAGCCGCTGTAAGCTCTGTTTGTAATTGAAGATACCCAAGTTGAGTTCAAAAGTTTCAAGCTGTAGAGAACCACTGGACTTGAAGATTGTAACTGGTTTGAAGTATCAAATACAAGTTGATTTATGGGATCCTGTTCTATGTCAACGGTGATGTGTTTCTTATTGTAACTTGTCATTTTATTTCTGTTTCCATTATGTCCATCTTCTCTGATAAAGAACAACAATTATAGAGTTAGGATTTACTGTCAAAGGTACCCTGCTCTTACTGATAAGATTTATCTACATGTTTTCTTCCAAATTGTGTTGTTTAAGAATGATTTAATACAGTCCAAGCAGTTAAGGAATGTTGGCGTTCCCTCGTCCTACTATCTAAACTTTAAATATTGTTCTTGAATGTTATTTTCAATTTCTGCCAAGTAAAGTCGAACTAGGGAATTCTTTGGTCTATCATTCCGAGAAGTCTCCACTGCCACATCAGAGGCTAATTGAATCCTCTCAGCTACCAAAAGACACCTGCAGCCTCAAAGCAATCAAAGAAGGCCTAGTTATGACCAGAACAGAAGATATTTGCCTCAATACAGCTGAACAGTTATTTCAAGCCAAAGGAACTTATTGTAAACTGTCAGCAGAGTTATTACAAGGATAAAAAAGAGCCTTAAAGTAAAAAAAACCATTCCCAGCAAGCTTAATACTTAATGTAAACCAATTAATATAGAGGAAATATCAGAAATTTTCTCCATTGAGCCCCTCAAATGTCGAGAAGCATTAAACTGTATTAATTGAACCTAGATCTTTTATCCCATCCCACCTCCTCATTTCTTCTATAAATACTTCTGTAGAAGATGAGATAATTTTGGTCACTACATATCTGTTGCCTGTAAATAGTTTTCTGAAGCTGCTGTAAGCTCTGTTTGTAATTGAAGATACCCAAGTTGAGATGAGAAGTTTGAATTTGTAGAGAACCACTGGACTTGAAGATTGTAACTGGTTTGAAGTATCAAATACAACTTGATTTATGGGATCTTGGTCTATGTCAACGGTGATGTTTTTCTTATTGTAACTTGTCATTTTATTTCTGTTTCCATTCTTTCCATCTTCTCTGATAAAGAACAACAATTATATAGTTAGGATTTACTGTCAAAGGTACCCTGCTCTTACTGATAAGATTTATCTACATGTTTTCTTCCAAATTGTGTTGTTTAAGAATGATTTAATATAGTCCAAGCAGTTAAAGAATGCTGGCATTCCCTCGTCCTACTGTCTAAACTTTAAATATTGTTCTTGAATGTTATTTTCAGTTTCTTCCAAGTAAAGTTGAACTAGGGAAGTCTATGGTGAGCCTTTTCCTCTAGTTTTATCTCCAAAGGTTGTCTGAAAGTTTCCTGTTGACGGGAAAAATTGCCTGGCCAATAGTAGGGGATCTCCCCGGTAGAAAGTCCTAATCAGACCTTAAACCGTTTGGAATAGGGATCCCGTCCGGGGTGTGGGTCCGGCTACCGCTGAAATCACCTCCCTTCTGGTCTCAAAAGAACTCGATCGAACCTGCAGACACACACTTATTCACATGATACAAGATACATGGTTGATGCATAAAACATGTATGTAACACTATGCGTAGCAAGACAAATAATGAAGCATACACATCGAAGAAGGTGTTGTCAACAACACATCTTTGGGGTTATGCTTGCAGGCTATTCTGAACACAAAAGAAATAGTTCTTTATGGCGAGATGCCTCTTTTACTTCATGAAAGATAAAATGAAATGATAATAAACAAAGTCATTAACATCCATTAAGCAAGCAATCAGTCTAAACATCATTAACACAGATACAGGAAACCATAATGCGTGAATGATGCCATTAGAGAGTGAAGTTTCATTAATCAAAATATGTTCTGAAACTGTATAGAAATACTCATAGTGTTCTCCCAGCAAAACACATCAAATCCAAAAGGAGTTTCAACAGGTATTTGTATTCATATGCAAAAGAATGTTGTCTTTCAATACAGTGCTATATAGCTCTTGTGTCCAAAAAAGAAGCCCCGTTACATTTCCTCGGAGGGGGTTTTATAGATCAAACTTGCCCTTTGGGCTCCCTGACTCTTCGCCTGCCCACCGGTTGAGTTGCCCTGCGACTTGCGAGAAAATTGTGACCCGCGACCTGGCTGGTGGGTGCGACTTGCGACCTACTGAGCAGTGCGACTTGCGACCTATTGGGCAGTGCAACTTGCGACTTGTCTAGGCGGTGCGACCTGTGACCTGCCTTTAACTGCTGCCAGCAACTTACTGCCACCGGGCTATGAAGATGGACGCGCAATTGTGAGGTCAGGGGCGTCAATCTGCTGTTCTTTGAGGAAATCCCGCCAGGTCTGATACTCTGCTGCTATGGGGGAAACAAGAGGGACCTCTTCTTTCAACCGATGCATGCATTCCAAAGCATTTGGGACTAGAGTTTCCCTTTTTTTAGAGATCTGGTTGGAAAGAGAGGCGAGATTGGTATAAATCCATACTGGCGTGACAAGAAAGTGACCCGGAATTTCTTGTGATGCTGCGAGCTCGGGGGCGGCAGCAGCTTGCTTGATGGGCTGCAGAAATGAATGGATTTCTTGATCTACTTGCTCCCAGGTCTTCCTTTCGTCCAATGCCCCTAGCGTAGGAATGTGGTGAAGAGTGTGCATCGAGTCGATGCCGCTGATCAGGTGGTCGTATGAAGACATTACTTTGTCCAAATCCTTGGATAGCTTGTCCTTGGACTACATCTTCATACGGATTTGGACTTTGGCATCCTGTGTATGAATCCAATCCTTCTTAGGCAAATGCTCAGGAGCCTGAGGGTATCGCACTGTCCAGTCCATCATTTTATCTAAGGCAGTTGAGGCTTCCTTGAGCTGCTCATGCTTCTGCTTAGTTTCTGCTCGTGCTCTTACCAATGGGGCGACTGTTTTTTTTTATGGTGAACATTTCCCCATACACCTACCTCATGGTCGCCTCTAATACATCGCACTCCTTTAGAATGGCAAGTGGAACTTCATTGACCGAGGGAGTCTTGCTTCGGAGTTGTTGAATCTCTTCTTTCAATGCCGACCTCTCCTGTTCCGCCTTCTTCTCCCGCTGCTCTGTTGCTTGTAGTCTATTTTGGAGAGAAATGATTTCTCTACTCATTCTGGTTACATTTTCTTCCGTGGACGAAGCGAAAGTCGTGCCTATCGATGCTATCATCACGGGATTAGTCCTAGTATCAAGGGCTATGTCTTTTCCAGTTGCAACTGTGGATGCAGCGGAAGGACTTTGTGCCAGGGACCTTCTCTTCTCCTGCCGGATTTTGAAGGAGAATTGATCGAATGTGAGCCTGGTGAGGTCGAAGACCTCCTCCTCCTGCCCCTGGGGGGAATTAACATTGGAGAGCATGGTTCCTATACCACCTAGAGGTACTTCGAGGGGAGACACCTCGATGTCTTCTATCATTTCATCCTCCTCTTCTTTTTTCTTCTTTTCCTCCTTTTCCCTTCGCTGGCGCTCGGCTTCCGCCTTCTCATGCTCTTCCTTCCGCCTGCACTCCGCTTCTACCACTGCTTCTATTTTGGCTTTCATCTTCCGCTCGGCAGCAGCAGCTTGGTCTGCTTTCTTTTGGCGTTCGGCTTCTGCTTTGTCTAGCTCTTCCTTGAGTGCCTGTTCTGCTGCGGCCTGCGCCTATTTTTCCTCCTTTTCCTTCCTAGCCTCCTCGGCCTGCTTCTTCTTCTGTTCTGCCCTTAGGATATTCTTGCTCTTTTCCTCGTCCTCTTTCATTTTATTTTCTCTCTCTTGATGGGCTTTGGCCTCTACTTCTTTCTGTTGGGGAGAGGTAGCAGGCCCTGTGCTGGTCTGGGGCTTTTTTGCTAGAGAGGAAGAAGCACCTCCTAACTTACGGCTCCTGTCTTCCAGGCTTTGATCATCCGGATCCTCTTGGCTAGAGTCCGCCCCCGGAGCAACTTGTCTATCTGCATTGTACTAGTTCCTTCTTTCATCTTCTCCCGGGCGTTCTACATGTTGGTAGTTCCATTTGAATTTAGCCTTCTTGCAGTGTCCGGGAACTATCCTCTCCGGGTCGTATGTTCGGTACTTTAAAGCCCCAAAGTGATAAATTTTCATCTCTTCTCCCTCTGCCCCTACCTCTCGGAAATTTTTAACTGTGTATGCGATGATAGTGAGGGGTAGCACGGGCCAGGGCTTCTTCTTACCTTTGGATAGGACACTGGAGAAGCCCGAGGACATCTGGAAGCATACCTCTTGCATGAGAATTTTGTCTGTTACGAAGCGAGGCATAGCATGTGGTGCCCTGAACGAGCCGAAGACTCGAATGAAAGTATATTCGGCGAAAGGAAACCAATGCGCCACTTGACTTAGAATCTCCCTGGCTCGCCAAGACATGCAAGGGGCGTCCTGGCCAAATAATTTTTTGTATAGGGCGGGGATGAATATTTGAGAGATTGGCTCTATATCCTGTTTATACCTGGATTCCCAAAACACCTTGGTTTGTAGATGAATTGCACGGGTCTGCGTGGAATCCCAGTTATGTGCCCATCCCTCAAAATGCAACCTCGCACAGACGACATCCAATAGATAAGAGGCCATATAGAATTCATACGACATTCCTTCATCTGGGGCCAATGCCGAGGACAAGTTTGTATGCATTGAGGTCATCAATATGCTAGCCCAGTTGAAACGGGTTCCATGCACCATTACATATTCCATGATAGTAGCCCATGTGCCGTTGAAGGTGGTGGCGTCGGGGCGCCCGTACAATCTATAAAGCATGGCGGCTACTAATTTATATACTTTTCTCAAGCTGGCCACCAGATATTCTTGGTCTTTCTTGACTTTAAGTTTCTCGGGCTCCGCCCACCACTGCTTGATAGTGTCAACTACGGGGACTGCATGGGCAAGAGCCATTTCTTCTGTAAATTTTTCTTCTTGGTGAGGCAAAGAGTAATAAACATGGGCATCTGAGCCTACAAGTGTTGCGAAAGCCTTGCCTTCGCTGTCTCAGATCACGAACTTCTTGGGATCCGTTTTCTGTATGATCCAGTCTATCATCTCGAGGCATGGAAATATGGCCGGATGAGCACCTGCGAGATGCAGCTTGGACCTTTTGACTTTTAAGTATACCTCCCGATCCAGGAGGTCTTCTGGAAATTCCGTTACGGCAAACTCATGGTACACCTGGTACCATCGCATGCTGTCCCCTTTTGCAAATGTACAAAGGGTATCTCTGTATACCGGGGGTGGGGACACTGGCATGTCCATTTCCACATCTTCCACTGCCAAGTGCTTGTCTTTCTTCCGAGACACTGGGGGTGCCATGTCGCTGGAATCTGAGAGGACAGGTATACACTCTGTGTCTGCTTCAAGTTCACCTGTCATATTCATGAAAGAATCCCATGATAAGAACGACATGATGATATAAGACCAATTACAGTTTATCAATGATTTTAGCTGGGACACAAGAAAAATTGAAAAATGGTCTACTGGGTCGTGGGGTCGCAGATTGTGAGAAAGTAGCCAATATGCGACCTTGCAACTGGGTCGCTGGGTCACTGGGTCACAAATTTCTAGAAACCGGGAGAATGCGACCTTGCGACCTTGCAACTGGGTCACTAGGTCACAGGGTCACAAAATTTTGAACAATCTGGAGAATGCGACCTTGCGACTAGGTCACGGGGTCGCAGGTCGCGCTAGGGCTTGCCCGGGGGTTTTGGGCGCGCACGGCGTGCAATGTTTTTTCCCTTTAACTGGAAAAAGGCAAAGCCAAATGGGTCCAAACAGAGTCAAGGGATAGCTTTTGGAGTAGGGGAGTAGCCATGAAAGCCTGGGCAAGAAATGGTGATGATTTTGGGCAATGTGGGGAAAACAGGAATCAGAAAAACCCTAAGTAAGAAATACAGACAGGGGTTGAGGCAAATTGACACTTTAAAGGCTGAGGATGTCTGGTATTTAGCAAGAATAACCAAAGAGGAAACAACAGGAGGGAAAATGGCAACTTACCCAGGAAAAACGCGCGCCATTCGACCTGTCAGAGCCATTTCTTTCTATTCGCTGCATATGAAAAATGCGACCTAGCGACCTCCTTTATATAAAAAGGTCGCATGTGCGAGCATTTAATCTGGTCGCAAGGTCGCAATTCGAGTGATCCGGGAGGTATGCGACCTCGCGACCTTGCGACCTTACGACCTGCGGGTCGTGGGGTCGCAAAGTTGCGGGGTCGCGATTTTCCGAAAAAATGAGTTTTGCGACCTTGCGACCTTGCGACCTTGCGACTAGGTTGCAGGGTCACTAGGTCGCGAGGTCGCGGTTTAGCCTTCTAGACTCTTGCTTAGTTTTCTTTAAGTTCAAGGGGCTCTGAAAATTTTTTTGAAGTGTGGTTTTTTGGAGGGTGTTGTAGAGGCTACAACAAATGGCGATTCACTGGACGAACCCAGAGTCTCTGCCGATAGTCAGCCTTGGAGGGGGGAGGGAGGGGTCTTCGCTCGCTGTTTCTTTTACCTTAAGGTCAACATTGCCTAGCTTTTTGGCACCTTGCGAAGTTTCTCAACCCGTTGGCTTGTTCGGGCGCTGGTTAACCAAATTTCATTCCTTCAGGTCTCCAGACCGAAAGGGTTGGAGGACTCCAAGTAGCTACAGGATCCGGTACGATTATTTTTTCCTCATCGTGTTGCTCCACTGCCAGCGAACCTCTCGGTCCCGGCGGAGTCACTGCCTAGGAATCGTGAACGTTTCTCCGCTGCCAGTGAGCCTCTCGGTCCTGGCGGAGTCGTTACATCACCTCTCTGCGCAGGAAGCCTTTCTCAATCCTTTACCCTTTATTAGTGTGCTATTGCATTTATTTTGAATGTGCCTGGGGCACTTATTTAGATGTGCTCGTGGCACTTATTTGAGATGGGAAATTTTTGCCTTGGGCAGATGAGGGATCCCGACTTATTTTTGCTTGCAGAGAGGTTGTTCCTGGTTTGGTATGCGGACTTTGGTTTTTCTCGAATGCCCTGACATAGCATGGAGTACCTCTTTTCCCTTCCGATCTAGTTACCGTTGTATTGCACTTTCTTTTGCAGATACCCTCTCAAACTTGCTAGGTGGGCTCCCCGCTTGATGACTTGAGCTAGATCATATGCTACCTTTAGGTGCCGGTAACAAGCAAGCTTTTACCACCTTCAAGTCTATCGGGAAAAGGCCTTCCATCAGCATAGAACTTGTTGCAGTGTGCCAATTGCGTGGCTCTAACAAGCCCTTCCGTTAATAATTTTTTTTTTATTTTTTTTATTTCAAAAGGGATGAAAACGGGACTTATGGTACAAGGATAAGATATCCCTCTAAGGGCTGCTAAGTGAAATAATGTTTGAGGTCATGGCCGTTTATCGGGAGGACCTCGACTCTTCCCTCAAGGGTTTGCAGTCTAAACGTGTGGGAACCTAATTTTTCCTTAACTTGGAAAGGACCTGTCCATAGTGCTTGGAAATTAGAATGTTTTCCTTTTCTTCGTGAGCTTTATCCCATTTTAGGACCAGGTCTCCTACCTCAAATTTTTTATTCCCTGCGGATTTTCTATCAAACCATCTCTTGATTCGGCTTTGGTGGATGGCGAACTTTTCCCGGGTTTTTTGTCTTTCCTCCTCCAACTTCAGTAGGGTGTCAATCCGAGTCTGCAAGGTAGGGCATGGGGTGCCATGACATTCCTGGGACAACTGAAGGGCAGGGAGAGATAAATGGGGAGGAAGAACAACTTCTTTTCCATACACGAGAAAATAAGGAGAGGTTCCTAGGGAGGACTTGGGCGTGACACGGTCGGCCCAAAGTGCATTGTGAAGGGCGTTGTGCCAGTTGTGCTGGTGGGACAACAAGGTCTTCTTAATGATGCGAATCAGATTTTTATTAGTCGATTCAGCTAAACCATTTCCTTGGGGATAGTAATTTTCAGAATGTTTAAGAACAATACCGTTTTCTAGGGCAAAATCATATAATTTAAAAGATGAAAAGTAAGTTGCATTATCAAAAACCAAGGAAGTTGGAACGCCAAACTTGGTGATTATGGAATGAGTGACAAATTCTATTACCTCCTGGTCATTGATTTGGCGTAAAGGTGCTGCTTCGACCCACTTGGTAAAATAATCAGTAGCTGTAAGAATGTACCGGTGTTGTTTGGAAGAGTGAGGTGTGATTTTTCCAATGATGTCCAAGCCCCACTGTTGAAAAGGTTCTTCCACTGCTACTGACAGTAAGGGGGCGGCTGGCCGCGCTTCTTGGTTTGTGAATTTCTGGCACTGGATGCACTTCCGGACATATGCATGCACGTCTCTGAAAAGGGTTGGCCAATAGTATCCTGCGCGCATTATCTTATGGGCGGTGGTATCCCTGGAAAAATTCCCCCCAGCTGGCCCGTCGTGTAGCTCGGTCAAGATTTTCTACGCTTCATCATGTTCTAAACAGCGTAACATGACCCCATCATAATGTTTCTTGAAAAGCTTCCCCTGGATCAGCTGGTAAGATGCAGCTTTGAGTCTTATCGCACGTTTCTGCCGGGAAGTTAGAGTGGGTTCCAGAGTACCCTGGGCTAAGTATCCTGAAACGTGAGAGTACCAAGAAGGACTACTCAGCTGAGGCACATGGTCGCTCTGGTACATATCGATTTCTTGTTCCCAACACTCTTCTTCAATTCCATGGGAACTTGCAGCTTCCGCAGCCATTTGACATAAACCTTATCCTTTAACGATGTGTGTTGGTTTAAACTCTAAGTCATACTCTTGCAGGCACGTCACCCAATTGCCTTGCCTCTCACCTAGCTCCTGTTGCACAAACAGTGAGCGGACCGCTGGGTGTCGAACGAAAACCGTGACGTGGTTTTTCAAGATGTAGGGTCTGAAATGCTTGACTGCTTTGTAGACCGCATAGGCTTGCTTTTCAATTTCAGGGTAGTTCAATTCATCTCCTTGTAAACCAGTACTCATGAAGGAAATGGGCCGTTCATCATTGTTGTCGTCTTTCTGCGTGAGGATAGCTGCAAGTGATGAATCTGAAGCGAAAGTATATAGGATAAAACCTCTGCTAAAATCTGGGCTTTGAAGGGATGGCGCTTCAGCTATGGCCTGCTTGATTTTGGCGAAAGCCTCCTTCTCTGGCAGGTTCCATTTGAACACCGCATTCTTTTTTATCATCCCCTGCAAAGGCCTAACTATCTGGGCGAAATCTGATATGAACTTGCGGACAAAATTGATTTTCCCCAGGAAATATTGCATTGCTTTCTTACTGCTCAGGGGGGAAATCTAGGAAATATCTTTCGCCCGCTCTGGATCTACTACAATGCCTTGCTTAGTTATAATATGACCCAGCAAGTTCCCTTCTGCCACAGTGAAAATGCTCTTTTTCGGGTTGAGAGAAATCTTGTACTTCCTGCACCTCTCGAAGATTTGTTTGAGGTGGCGTAAATGATCGCCTCGGTGTTTTGAAAACACAGTGACGTCGTCCAAATAGACTACCACGCTCTGACCTATCAAACCATGGAAAGCTATATCCATGGCCCGTTGGAAAGTTGCCCCCGCATTAATCAATCCAAAAGGCATGCGCCTGAAAGCGAATGTTCCCCATTTGGTCCGAAAGGTAGTTTTCAATCTGTCCGGTTCGACTACCAGCACCTGGTTGTAACCGAAAAATCCATCCAACAAGGAGAACATCTTAGATCCAGACACAGCTTGCAATATTTGTTCCATAGGCGGCACTGGGTAATTGTCTTTGCTCGAGGCTCGATTCAAATTTTGGAAATCCACACATAAGTGGATCTCACCAGACTTCTTCCGTACCGAGACCAAATTTGATACCCATGTGGAGGTAGCGGCAGGTAATTGTCTTTGCTCGAGGCTCGATTCAAATTTTGGAAATCCACACATAAGTGGATCTCACCAGACTTCTTCCGTACCGAGACCAAATTTGATACCCATGTGGAGTGACGAACTTTAAAGATAATGCGTGCATCCAATAGCTTCTTGAGTTATTTTAGAATCATCGGTTCCAAAGTAGGGTGTACCTTCCTGAGCTTCTGTTGGAATGGCTTTACACCTTCCTTCATGGGTATGATGTGCTGAATAATCCGAGTATCGTACGTATGTAAATCATTATACGTCCAAGCGAATACATCTCGATACTTCCGAAATAGTTGGGTGAATGCCGGAGTCTCTTCGTTGGTGAAATATTTCTCGAAGTTAATGAACTTCGGGTTCTCCTTTGATCCCAAATTCACTTGCCGATGTGCCAAAATGGAACTCTGCACCTTGGTATTTGGGGGGCCGCGGAATCGGCTTTGCAGGTCGAAGAGATTTTCAAGTGATACTATCCCCTTGGGCATGGGGTTTTCCTTGCGTTTGTCATGCTCTTCCTGCAAGGCTTGGTCGCGATCCACCTCCTCAATTGACGCGTCTTTGAATACTTCATTGTTGAGCATAAACTCCAATATTTGTTGATCATCATCAAAAACGCGTAAATTAGTAATGTTGTCTGGCACGGAGGGTCTATATATAACTTCAATAGAAAAGCCATCCCTCAAAGGGGTAAATCTAGCAGCAGCATTAGCCAGAGTATCAGCTGCTGCATTGTGCATTCTAAGAACAGATTTAATTCCAAAAGCATAAAAAGCATAAATAAGACGACATACCTCTTGCTGATAAGCCTTCAAATGCAGAGATAAACAATGAATGGTATTGCGTACCTATCGAGTAATGATCTCGGAATCTCCAATAACTTGTAAGCATCTTACCTTTAAATCTAATGCCTTCTTGAGTCCGAGGATTAGAGCTTCATATTCAGCAGTATTGTTGGTGCACTGGAACTCAAGCCGACACGAAATCAGGAATTTGTTCTTTTGAGGGTCCAGCAAGATGCAGCCTGCGCCGGCTCCGTCATGAGTCTTGGAACCGTCATAGTATAGGGTCCATACGTCATTTTCCGGTTCCTTTGGGGTTGTAGGTTGGGGTAGGATTTCGGTTTGGAGTGAGATGGGAGGGGTTCGGTCTTCAGCAACGAGTGTTAGTTCAGATTGAATCTCGGGGTCTACTGGAGATTCAGGGGAGTTGTAACATCCGAAAATGGCTTCCAAGAAGCACATGCCAAGCTCCTCTTGGGAAAAACTGATGGGTTCATTAGTAGCATCCAAATCAGTCACAGTATATTTCATATATGGTTCGCTTTTGACCCTGATTTGGTTATTTCGGCCCTTGTAAGGAAGCCACAGGTGAGACCAGTCGGTGGCAAAATATCCTTGCAGCTTGCTGGACCAGTCTCTGCTAAGTAATAGGCCATAGGCTTCAGGAATGTCAACCACCACAATGTCAATACATTGGTGGACTCTAGAGTCGGACGACGGGCGGATGATGACATTATTTAGCTCTCCTACGGCTGGCACCTGCGATCTATCAAGTTGGATGATCCTTTCATCAGTTTTCTCCGGGCGGATGTTCAGTTTCTTACAAACAGATAGGGGCATGACGTTCGTGGATGCACCCAAGTCAAATAGAAAGTTATGGACGTTGAAGTTGAAGATCTCAAAAGACAGGAGGAAAGGAGGAGTAGACCCCCTGGAATTTGCATTGATGGTGTTTACGATAGACTGAACACTTGGACTAGGTTTCACAGACGTGTTGCTCACAGGCTTAGTATTTGAGGTATTGGCGAAGGCTTTAAGAATGAGTTCGTGTTGATTCGTGATGCGGGCAAGCTCGTAGAGGGATATGTTAGCTCTGGTTTTCTTCATGTCCTCTACAATGTTATATGTGGAATCAGATTGAGGACAGGGTTCGGTAGTGGTTGTGGGGGACCCCATTAGGAGCTTGCTCTTCTGATTTGCTCAAGTGTTGTCATTGGTGGGCTTCTTAGGGGAAGCTTGTTGTTCATTCCCTGGGGGCTGAATTTTCCTTAAGAAATCCCTTTTCTTCTTCTCAAAGGATGGTTCGGGAACCGGTCCTTTGCTCCTAAGGCTGTAGTTTCTCACAGGTGGGGCCTTAGGATTGTCTGCCATTTTGACATCAGTGACGGTAAGATTGTTGTCCCCACGGATAACATCAAATGCAAGAACCGAAGACCCTGGTTCTTCATCCGGGGGTACATCTTCATCGTGGTCTGAAAATTTATCTTCCTCCACATCCCCTGGGGTTTGATCATCCAGAAGTTGGTTTACTACTGCATTCATGCTGCCAATCCACTGTGGGCATGTTTTTTCAGAGTGGGCAGCCTGGTGGAACGAACAGAAGTTATCTTTTCCTATCTCTTCCACGTTGAGAACAGTGTTCGGGTTAGATGGAGGTCGGCTGGTGTTGGGGTTGCTCTTTCTGAAAAAAGGGCTTGGGTGCCTTGGCACTAGTCGTGGATTCTATACCCTTCCTTTTCAGGTTAGAGACCTCATTTTTCAATAACTTGAGGGTCTTTGCTATACTCTCAAAGTCAAAAGCGTCTTTATCCTTGTCTGTAGTTTTGTTCGTGGAGGACTGACCCCTTTTCACGATTGGTTTGTGGTCATCTCTCCCCTCATGATCGATGGCTCCTATAGAAAGCATCTCTCTTTCTACAGTGAGGGCAGCTGCGTAGTTGGCTGCAAGGGGGGGCCGAGCTTCGCGTTTCACGAATACAGCGATATCCCTGGGGAGAGCTTTTGTATAGTAGTCAATGGTAATAGAGTTGTCCAATGCCAAGTTTGGGGGAAACTTTTGCAGTATGGTGGCAAAGCGCTGATTGAAATCTCTAACCTTCTCTTTCTTATGGCACTTAATGGTACTTAATCCGTGAGGAGCATGGAAGGGGTTTTGTCCTCAAAAAATTTCTGCAAGAATACGTGACGGAACTGGTCCCATGATGTAACAAAGGCACTTGGGAGAGATCGATACCAGGTGGCTGCTTTGTTTTCGAGAGTATGCGGGAACAGGTGACAAGCAACGTCATCTGTTTGAACCCTCATGATTTGCAGGGAAAGATAGAATTTTCTTATATGATCCTCGACCAAGGTGCCTTTCTCGGGATCAAACTTGGGGAGGTGTTTCTCCGGGTGCCTACGCAGGTCATGGAGGGGGCCAAAAAGATCTAATGGGGACTGGGCCATCCAGGCTAGTGGTTGCACTCTCCTAACCTACTGGTGGTGCCTAAAATCAGGCTCAGATTCACTCCCCGTACCTAACACCGATGCTCCTCCCTCGTGGCGAGAGTGGTCATCTTGATATCTCTCACAGTAGTCAAAGTCTCTGAGATATCCCCAGTTGTGGACAGGTGGCCTATTTGGGTTTGGGCGATGGTGGTTGGTACGGTGTCCTTGGCCTCGACCTCTATCTCCCCTACCTCCAGTCCGGCGAGCCCTATTTCCCTCGCCTTCATTTCTGCGGGCTCTATTTCCCTCACCTTCATTCCTACGGGTTCTATCTCCATCAACCCCCCCAGGTGGGGGGTGTGCCTGGTTGTTGTTAGGTTGGGCTTGGTTGGGCTGAGGGTCAGGGAAAGGTTCGGTAGGACAAAATTCTTCCTCATCGCCATCTTGGAGCTCGGGAATCAGTTCGTCACCCTGAGAAGCGGTGGTGAGGTCTTCAATCATGAGATTCACTAACTGGGGTATGGTACTCTCTAGGGCACCATTACGAGTGATTTTTTTAGCTGGGGTTCTAGTATGAGTCAAAAAATTCATGATTGGGGCATATCGTAAATCCCTGATGAGATTGCGGGCAGCTGGGTGCAAGGCTCTCAACTGCGCTCTGGTGATTTCATAATGTGGAGCCCCCTCCCTTGGAATGTCTTCCAATGAAGGAGGGATAGCTTCGTCGTTTATGACCTCCCCATGGGGAGTTTGTAACGGAATTTTGGTTGTATGCTGGGAGGCTGCCAACAGGCCCTCCCTCTAGCGCCAATTCTGTTGACGGGAAAAATTGTCCGGCCAACAGTAGGGGATCTCCCCGGTAGAAATTCCCAATCAGACCTTAAACCATTTGGAATAGGGATCCCGTCTGGGGTGTGGGTCTGGCTACCGCTGAAATCACCTTCCTTCTGGTCTCAAAAGAACTCGATCGAACCTGCGGACACACACTTATTCACATGATACAAGATACATGGTTGATGCATTAAACATGTATGTAACACTATGCGTAGCAAGACAAATAATGAAGCATACACGCCGAAGAAGGTGTTGTCAACAACACATCTTTGGGGTTATGCTTGCAGGCTATTCTAACCACAAAAGAAATAGTTCTTTATGGCGAGATGCCTCTTTTACTTCATGAAAGATAAAATGAAATGCTAATAAACAAAGTCATTAACATCCATTAAGCAAGAAATCAGTCTAAACATCATTAACACAGATACAGGAAACCATAATGCGTGAATGATGCCATTAGAGAGTGCAGTTTCATTAATCAAAAGATGTTCTGAAACTGTATAGAAATACTCATAGTGTTCTCCCAGCAAAACACATCAAATCCAAAAGGAGTTTCAATAGGTATTTGTATTCATATGCAAAAGAATGTTGTCTTTCAATACAATTCTATATAGCTCTTGAGTCCAAAAAATAAGCCCTGTTACATTTCCCCGGAGGGGGTTTTATAGATCAAACTTGCCCTTTGGGCTCCCTGACTCTTCGCCTGCCCGCCGGTTGAGTTGCCCTGCGACCTGCGTGAAAATTGCGACCCGCGACCTGGCTGGTGGGTGCGACTTGCGACCTACTGAGCAGTGCGACTTGTGACCTATTGGGCAGTGCGACTTGCGACTTATCTAGGCGGTGCGACCTGCGACATGCCTCTAACTGCTGCCAGCAACTTACTGCCACCAGGATATGAATATGGACGCGCAATTGTGAGGTCAGGGGCGTCAATCTGCTGTTCTTTGAGGAAATCCCGCCAGGTGGGTATGCAGCATGCTGGAGATGGCTAAAGAGGGACCTCTTCTTTCAACTGATGCATGCATTCCAAAGCATTTTGGACTAGAGTTTCCATTTTTTGAGAGATCTGGTTTGAAAGAGAGGCGAGCTTGGTATAAATCCATACTGACGTGACAAGAAAATGACCCAGATTTTCTTGTGATGCTGCGAGCTCGGGGGCGGCAACAGCTTGCTTGATGGGCTGCAGAAAGGACTGGATTTCTTGATCTACTTGCTCCCAGGTCTTCTTTTTGTCCAATGCCCCTAGCGAAGGAATGTGGTGAAGAGTGTGCATCGAGTCGATGCTGCTGATCAGGTGGTCGTATGAAGACATTACTTTGTCCAAATCCTTGGATAGCTTGTCCTTGGACTGCATCTTCATAACGATTTGGACTTTGGCATCCTGTGTATGAATCCAATCCTTCTTAGGCAAATGGTCAGGAGCCTGAGGGTATCGCACTGTCCAGTCCATCATTTTATCTAAGGCAGCTGAGAATTATTTGAGTTGCTCGTGCTTCTGCTTAGTTTCTGCTCGTGCTCTTACCAATGGGGTGACTGTTTGTTTAATGGTGAACATTTCCCCATACACCTGCCTCATGGTCTCCTCTAATACATCACACTCCTTTAGAATGGCAAGTGGAACTTCATTGACCGGGGGAGTCTTGTTTCAAAGTTGTTGAACCTCTTCTTTCAATGTCGACCCCTCCTGTTCCACCTTCTTCTCCCGCTGCTCTGCTGCTCGTAGTCTATTTTGTAGAGAAATGATTTCTCTACTCATTCTGGTTACATTTTCTTCCGTGGCCGTAGCAAAAGTCGTGCCTGCCGATGCTATCATCACGAGATTAGTCCTAGTATCAAGGAATATGTCTTTTCCTATTGCAACTGTGGATGTGGCGGAAGGACTTTGTGCCAGGGACCTTCTCTTCTCTTGCCAGATTTTGAAGGAGAATTGATCGAATGTGAGCCTGGTGAGGTCGAAGACCTCCTCCTCCTACCCCTGGGGGGAATTAACATCGGAGAACATGTTTCCTGTACTTCCTAGAGGTACTTCGAGGGGAGACACCTCGATGTCTTCTATCATTTCATCCTCCTCTTCTTTCTTCTTATTTTCCTTCTCTTCCCTTTGCTGGCACTCTGCTTTCGCCTTCTCATGCTCTTCCTTCTGCCTACACTCCACTTCTGTCACTGCTTCTATTTCGGTTTTCCTCTTCCGCTCGGCTGCAGCAGCTTGGTCTGCTTTCTTTTGGCGTTCAGATTCTGCTTTGTCTAGCTCTTTCTTGAGTGCCTGTTCTGCTGTGGCCTGTGCCTCTTTCTCCTCCTTTTCCTTCCTAGCCTCCTCAGCCTGCTTCTTCTTCTGTTCTGCCCTCAGGCTCTTCTTGCACTTTTCCTTGTCCTCTTTTATTTTATTTTCTCTCTCTTGCTGGGCTTTGGCCTCTACTTATTTCTGTTGGGGAGAGGTAGTAGGCCCTGTGCTGGTCTGGGGATTTTTAGCTAGAGAGGAAGAAGCACCTCCTAACTTATGGCTCCTGTCTTCCAGGCTTTGATCATCCGGATCCTCTTGGCCAGAGTCCGCCCCTGGAGCAAGTTGTCTATTTGCATTGTACCAGTTCCTTCTTTCATCTTCTCCCGGGCGTTCTACATGCTGGTAGTTCCATTTGAATTTAGCCTTCTTGCAGTGTTCGGGCTCTATCCTCTCCAGGTGGTATGTTCAGTACTCTAAAGCCCTAAAGTGATAACTTTTCATCTCTTCTCCCTCTGCCCCTACCTCTCTGAAATCTTTAACTGTGTACGCACTGATAGTGAGGGGTAGTGCGGGCCAGAGCTTCTTCTTACCTTTGGACAGGACACTGGAGAAGCCCGAGGACATTTGGAAGCATACCTCTTGTATGAGCATTTTGTCTATAACGAAATGAGGCATAGCGTGTGGTGCCCTGAACGAGCCAAAGACTCGGATGAAAGTATATTCGGCAAAAGGAAACCATTGCGCCACTTGGCTCAGAGTCTCCCTGGCTCGCCAAGACATGCAAGGGGCGTCCTGGCCAAATAATTTTCTATATAGAGTGGGGATGAATATTTTATAGAGATTGGCTCTATATCCTGTTTATACCTGGATTCCCAAAACACCTTGGTTTGTAGATGAATTGCACGGGTCTGCGTGGAATCCCAGTTATGTACCCATCCTTCAAAATGCAACCTCGCACAGACGACATCCAATAGATAAGAGGCCATATAGAATTCAGAAGGCATTCCTTCCTCTGGGGCCAATGCCGAGGAAAATTTTGTATGCATTGAGGTCATCAATATGCTAGCCTAGTTGAAATGGGTGCCATGCACCGTTACATATTCCATGATAGTAGCCCATGTGCCGTTGAAGGTAGTGGCGTCGGGGCGCCCGTACAATCTACAAAGCATGGCGGCTACTAATTTATACACTTTTCTCAGGCTGGCCACTGGATATTCTTGGTCTTTCTTGACTTTAAATTTCTCAGGCTCTGCCCACCACTGCTTGATAGTGTCAACTACAGGGACTGCATGGGCAAGGGCCCATTCTTCTGTAAATTTTTCTTCTTGGTGAGGCAAAGAGTAATAAACATGGGCATCTGAGCCTAAGAGTGTTGTGAAAGCCTTGCCCTCGCCGTCTCGGATCACGAAATTCTTGGGATTCATTTTCTGTATGATCCAGTCTATCATATCTGGGCATGGAAATATGGTCGGATGAGCACCTGCGAGATTCAGCTTGGACCTTTTGACTTTTAAGTATACTTCTCGATCCGGAAGGTCTTCTGGAAATTCCGTTATGGTGAATTCATGGTACACTTGGTACGATTGCATGTTGTCCCCTTTTGCAAACGTACAAAGGGTATCTTTGTATATTGGGGGTGGGGACACTAGTATGTCCATCTCCACATCTTCCACTGCCAAGTGCTTGTCTTTCTTCTGGGACACTGGGGGTGCCATGTCACTGGAATCCGAGAGGACAGGTATGCACTCTGCGTCTGCTTCAAGTTCACCTATCATATTCATGAAAGAATCCCATGATAAGAACGACATGATGATATAAAACAAATTATAGTTTATCAATTATTTTAGCTGGGACACAGGCAAAACTGAAAAATGGTCTACTGGGTCGCGGGGTCGCAGATTGTGAGAAAGTGGCCAATATGCGACCTTGCGACCTTTCGAATAGGTCACAGGGTCGTCGGGTCGCGAATCGTGAAAAAGTATAAAAATGCGACCTTGTGACCTTGTGACTGGGTTGCTGGGTCGCGAATCGTGAAAAAGTATAAAATGCGACCTTGCAATTGGGTTGTTGGGTTGCGGGGTCGCAAATTTCTAACAATCTGGAGAATGCGACCTTGCGACCTTGCGACTAGGTCACGGGGTCGCAGGTCACGCTAGGGCTTGCCCAGGGGTTTTGGGCACGCGCGACGTGGAGTGTTTTTTCTCCTTTAACTGGAAAAATGCAAAGCCAAATGGGTCCAGACAGAGTCAAGGTATAGCTTTTGGAGTATGGGAGTAGCCATGAAAGCCTGGACAAGAAATGGTGATGATTTTGGGCAATGTGGGGGAAGCAGGAATCAGAAAAACCCTAAGTAAGAAATACAGACAGGGGTTGAGGCAAATTGACAATTTAAAGGCTGAGGATGTCTGGGATTTAGCAAGAATAACCAAAAAGCAAACAACAGGAGGGAAAATGGAAACTTACCCGGGAAAAACGCACGCCAGTCGACCTGTCAGAGCTGTTTCTTTCTATTCGCTGAACATGAAAAATGCGACCTAGCGACCTCCTTTATATAAAAAGGTTGCACGTGCGAGAATTTAATGAGGTCGCAAGGTCACAATTCGAGTGATCCGGGAGGTATGCAACCTCGCGACCTTGCGACCTTGCGACCTGCGGGTCATGGGGTCGCAAAGTCGCAGCGTCGCAATTTTCCGGAAAAATGAGTTTGCGACTTGGCGACCTTGCGACCTTGCGACTAGGTCACAGGGTCGCTAGGTCGCAAGGTCGTGGTTTAGCCTTCTAGACTTTACTTAGTTTTCTTTAAGTTCAAGGGGCTCAGAAAAATTTTTTTTTTTGAAGTGTGGTTTTTGGAGGGTGTTGTAGAGGCTAAAACTTTCACTAAGAGTATGTTGAAAGTAGGCTAGGTTCAAAGTCCTTACCTAATCTTAGACTATTCTTTGTTATCTTATGTGTTGTCTTGATAAGTTTGCCAAGTAAAGCAGATCTAGGGAAGTCTATGGTGAGCCCTGTCCTCTAGTTTCTTCTCCAACAGTTGCTTTGGAAATTTTCCCTTAGAATATGCTGAAAGTAGGATAGGTTCAAAGTCATTACTTGATCTTAAGCTATTATTTTTGTGTTTTAAATGTTTTCTATTGAAAGTGCATTGAAAGAAGGCTAGTTTCAAAGTACTTACCTGATCTTAGATAACTTTTATGTTTTTCTCAACTGTATGCCGAAAGCAAGATAGTTTCAAAGTACTTACTTGATCTTAGGCTGCTCTTTGTTCTTCATTTGTTTGTTCCCCCTTCTTATTGTTTCATTCCATTCCATAAAATCAACTTTAAAGAGATCCTTAGACATAGATGACTTGCCCCATGGACCACTCTTGAACGTTGCCATTTCAATTAAATCCTACTATGACTCCATGGCCCAATGGATTGAAGCTGTTTCTTGCCTATATTCTTAGTTGAATCAATTTTCACTTTCATTCAAATTCACCCTTCATTTGGACTTCCTTCACCTTCACATATCTTTGCCCAACCAAAACAAACAAAAACCTTGACCTTCATAACTAGCCTAATATTACATCTAAAGCCTTAAAGATAAATTAATCTTTGCACTTATAAAGAGATCCCTCTCAGAAATCAGGAGGGCTAGATCCTAGAATCCCAAAGTGGTTCAAGTGTTCTCTCCGCAGCTTCAGTCTCACCAATTTCTTTGAGGTACGGAGATAACATTCCTTGTTGTATCCTACTGCTTTTGGGGATTTTGAGTAAAAAATCCTTAAAAATAAAACATAGGTGTTTAGTGCGGTACAAGTAGCCTTTTCAAGCACTACTAAGCAAATGGTAATCATGATAGAACTTATTTGAATCAGTGACAAACTAAGGAAACCTTAGGATCCTCATAAAACTTGTCAAACCTTGAAGGATCTCGGCTAGCCTAGCCATAAGAAGTAAACTTTCCTTTGTCTGTCCACCGTAGCTAAGGAGTGAAAGGCCAGAGCAGATTTAGGGCACTCTTAGAACCCATAGGAATGAAAAAACTCAGAAAACCCGAAAATATTTCAAATTGGTATTCAAATAAACATGGTGGTGGACCATAAAACCTTTTACCTCCAAAAGAGCTAAAAATTTCCACCTTGTGACTCCACAATCCTAAAGCAGACCTTAAGGCTCCACTGGGAAGACCCATTATCATCATATCATCATATAAACTCAGTCAGAGGACTTTAGGATTAAATTCTTCTTGTTTAAAAAATCAGTTAGCCTCTTAAATATTGTCATATTTGGTTAAACTTTTCTTGTTTAGTTGGGTCTGAAAAACACAACATAGTGGCTCCTAGAAAGATTTATAATAGAGCCTATCTTGATCCAAACCCTCCTGAGATAGTTGATAACCCTGAAAGAATCCTTAGGAAGTCTCCTGAGGTTAAATCTTCAACTGTTTTCAGATCACCCCTTAGAGCTAATTCTGTTCCTGAAAACCTTGCAGCTCTACAACAATCACAATTTGACTCAAGAAATCCATTTAGAACTAGGTCGCTTGATGATATAGATCAGTTAGATTAAGATCCTTCACTTTCATCCCAAGACAGAAGTGAACATCCTGGTAGCAGAGAAACTGCTCCACCTGATTCACATTTCATTTTTGGTTTCTCTCATCCTAGATCTGCTCAACAATCTATTGCTGGTCCATATACATCTATTCTTCATACATCCACTGTCCAAACCACTCCATTCCAGCCCACTTTACCTCTTGTCAACCCACCACTTGTAAACCCCCCACTTTTTCCACAACCTCCTATCATGGCAACATGGTATGCTCCCCTAGTCCTTCCTTTACCTCTAGTCAATCTCCCACAGGACTACCAGTCCAAGATACCATTGTATGATGCCAGTAATGCTACTACTTCTTCACAACATGTGGATAAGATGAATGACTACTTTGACAGAAATGAGATTGATGATGAAACTGTCAAACTTAGATTATTTTCTCAGATTTTAGGGGGAGAAGTAAGAAAATGGTTCAAAGGCTTAACCCCTCACAGTATTAATGATCTCCAAGCCTTCCATCAGTTATTCTTAAACAAATGGGAAGTGAGGAAAAACCCTCTCCAAATACTTTCGAACTACAAGAATCTCCATATAAACACTAGGGAAAGTGTACAAGCTTATTGCACTAGGTTTAACAGTGTTTATAATGCCCTTCCCCCAGACTTAAAACCTCCACAAGGCTCGGCTTTAAACAAGTTTCCTAAAGGATTTGATCCTGAAATGGCCTATCAGTTGGGAGAGAGAGATCCTTTAACTCTTGAAGATATGCAAAAAAGAGCTCTTGCTGTGGAATTTAATTTAATGGAGAAAAGAGCAAGAATGAGGAATGAGAAGAAAGTGTCCATTAGAGAGGAATTTACACCTTCCACATCTAGCTCACAGATGGAAAGGATGATGGAGGAGATGATGAAAAATATGAGCATACTTGATAGAGCACAAGCTAGTCAAAACCAAACAGCTCCTCAAAACAGAAATCAAAACCAAAATCAGAATTTTAGGAGAAACCAGCCTCAAAACAGACCAAGGGAGGATGATCAACAGATCACTCCTCATTTTCATCAAAACTATGTAAGTGAGGTTGAAGAAACAAGTGAACAAACAGAGGAATATGACATCAACATGCTGGGAGTAGACAATGATGATTTTGAAGTTCATTACACTAGAAAACAAGGGCTATACACACCCTATGATGATAAAAGAGCTGAGGATGAAAGTTATTATCAAGAAATGGAAAATGTAATCATAGAGACTCAAAAAGAGTATGACCTTAGAAGTAAAAGCAATCAAGAAAATCCAAAGACTAAGACCTCTGAAAGTTCTGCAAAAAACAGCCCTGTGAATAAACCCAAGACTACAAAACAAAAAGACAAAACAGTGGCTGGAAATTCTGATAAAAACAAAGAAAAAGACACTCAACGTACTGAAAAACAGAGTGCAGACCTTAGTAGCATTAGCACCTCAGCTAGTGCTCCTATTAAAACAATTTTTACAAATGTAAATAGAGGAAATCAACAAACTGATTTTGCTGATAGAGGGCAGTTAATAAGGTTGAAACAAGCACTTCAAAGAATCAGATGCCTTTTATTTTGGAGCAAGAAATTGCCAGAATCAAAATCTCTGTTCCTCTCACTGAATTAGTTGCCCAAGATGTATATAGATCTCAAATTTTGAAGGCTTTTAACCTAGAAGAAAATAATGACACTGTCAATCTTAATGATGACCAGCCAGAGCTCATATTCGGTCCTAAGATTGAGGGTAGATATCAAGAGGGACCAGTTCCTCCTTTTTATGTTAGTTTAAATGTTCATGACAAAATTTTTCACAACGCCATGCATGACTCAGGGGCCTCCCACAATTTAATGACCAAAGTTGTAATGGAGAGCCTAGGCCTTGAAATCACTAGACCTTACAAAAATCTTAACTCCTTTGACTCAAGCAAAATGAAATGTTTAGGCTTAATCAAAGACCTCTGTGTAAACTTAGCACAAATTCCAGCCAAGTGTTTAGTAATGGATATTGTGGTGGCTGATGTACTCCCAAAATATGGTATGTTGTTATCAAGATCTTGGGGAGCTAAGTTACAAGAAACAATGCAGATGGACATGACATATGCAACCATCCCTATTTTTAATCAAACTAGAAGACTTTACAGGGAGTCTCATATGCAATATATGGTTACTAGCCAAGAGAGACCACAAAACTCTCCCCTTTATTCTGTAAATACAGGAATTGACTCATTTATCCTTTTCAATGATGAAACATTCACTGAAAAAGTGACCTTAACTGAATTAATGGCAGATAGAGAGGAGGAGGAAGACGAGATAGAAATGTCAAAACAGTTTGTTAAATCTGAAAATCATAGCAAACAAATTACAGGTCTAGAGCTGCCAATCAATCATCCATTGCTTCTCAACCTTGAGAGTCGAGAAACAAATCCTTAATACGATGAAAAGCATGAGGAAATAAAACAAATTCAATATAGTGTTGATCTTCAAGAACAATCCAAAAGTGTACTAAACGAAGAGGATAGTAACCAAACTAGTGAATTCGAAACTAGTCCTCCTTGGAGTATGCACTTTGATGGATCTTGTACTAAGAGTGATGCAGGTGTGGAAGTGTGGCTTCACAACACAATGAACAATCATACTGAAGGGCATTCCTGCAAATTAAACTTTCAGTGCACCAATAACATAGCCGAGTATGAAACCCTTCTTTTAGGCCTGCATTTATTGAAGAAATTAGGGGCCAAAAGAATAAAGGTGCATGATGATTCTGAATTAATAATTAGGCAAGTGAATGGGGAATATACTGCGAAACATCCCAGACTTAGAGCCTATCGAAACGATGTCATGGATTTATTGAAAACATTCGAGGAATTTAAACTTATTTTTGTCCCAAGAAACCAAAATATTCAAGTTGATGGTTTAGCTTTTGCTGCTAGGACGTGCCTAACTCCTTATGAAACCAAACAATGTACAACTCAAATCAAATTTCAACCAGCCATTCTTGATAATGAGAAATATTGGCAAGTGTTTGATGGAGACAAACAAATAGAAGACTTCCTGCAGTCCAGAAATGAATTTGAACTACCAAGTTCAGATTCAGACTATGAAACAGACTGTCCTAGTGAAGAAAATCTACTTGATGAAGAAGAAGAGTCTCCAGAGATGGCTGATGTAAATCTGTTGTCTAGCAAACTGGAAAACACAACATAAATTGTTGCAGAGTTAGAAAAATAAGACTTAGAAACTTTGCAGTCTAACAATCAAATTTTGCCAAAGGGACTGGTCCCCTTAGACGAGTTGTTTGATTTTAATGATGTTGCCAAGAAACCGAAACTGGAGCCTGTTGAATCTGAATTTGAAGAGTGTAATTTAGGCAGTCAACTAGAACCAAAGATGATAAAACTGTCTAAGACTTTACCAGCTCACATCAAACTCAAATACATAGAGCTGTTTAAAGAATTTTTTGATGTTTTTGCGTGGAGTTATGAGGATCTGAAATCCTATGACACTGAAATAATTCAGCACAAGATACCTCTCAAGGAAAACCAAAAGCCATTTAAACAAAAACTGTGCAGAATAAACCCTGTTTGGTTACCTTTGGTCGAGAAGGAAATCAAGAAAATGTATGAAGCTGGTATTATTGTCCCTATTAGATATTCATAGTGGGTGTCTAATCTAGTGTCAGTTAGGAAGAAAACAGGAGAGATAAGACTTTGTATAGACTTTAAAAACTTAAACAAAGCCTCATTAAAAGACAACTACCCTTTACCCAAGATGGACCATATTTTATAAAGGGTAGTAGGTTCTAAAAGAATTTCTTTGCTTGATGGCTTCCCAGGATACAATCAGATATTAGTATATCCTGATGATCAACTAAAGACAACTTTTACTACACCTTGGGGCACTTTCATGTATGTGAAAATGCCCTCTGGTTTAATGAATTTTGGTGCTACTTTTCAAAGAGCCATGGACATTACATTCTCGGAAGAATTAGGCTACTTCATCATTATTTACCTTGATGATATCACTGTTTTTTCCAAAACAGATGAAGAACACCTAAAACACTTAAGAATAGTCGTTGAGAAATGTAGAAAGTTTGGGTTATCTTTAAATCCTAAGAAAACATTGTTTGGTCTCCAAGAAGGTAAACTGCTTGGACACATAATATCAGAAGAGGGAATAAAGATAGACCCAAAAAGGATCGAGGCTATATTGCAAATCACTCATCCTCGAAACATCAAGGAACTTCAATCTTTCATTGGGAAGATTAATTTCTTGAGAAGGTTCATACTCAACTTGGCTGAACTCCTTAGAAACATTACAAGCATGCTGAAAAAGGAACAAGGAGTTAAATGGACCTTGGAAGCAAAGAAGTCTTTCGAGCTGGTAAAACAAGCATTAACCAAAACACCAGTTCTAATAAGTCCTAATTTTTCAAAAGATTTTTACATTTTTTCATTTGCATCAAAACATACAATAGTTGTTGTCCTATTGCAGAAAAATCCACAGGGACAAGAGTATCCTATTGCATTCTTTAGCAAGGCATTGAGAGATGCTCCTCTGAAGTACAACATTATGGAAAAACAAGCCTTTTCCATAGTATACATCTTACACTCCCACATCATTGCCTTTATCCCAAATTCAGTTGTGAAAGACATTCTAACACAGGACCTAGATGGAAAGAGAGGTAAGTGGATAGTTGTGATACTTGAGGTAAGTGCATCTTATTTCCATCGCGCTCTCCTCGCAACCATCCGATCTAAGGTCCCAGATCTGACGGCCAACGCGCAGTTTCGCGTAATTTTGAGTCTGGAGGTTAATGTTTTAAAATCACGCTATGTGGGCGGTTTTAAAAAACCACGTGTCAATCGCTAACACATATCGCGTTAAAAAAGGCAATACCGCCTTCCCTCCTTTTCATCGCGCGAAACCAGTGGTTTCTTTGGCCGAAACCATTTTCCCCATTTACATTGCATTTTCTCATCTATAATCTCCGTCGTTGTTCTCTGTGGCTAATCTCATACGACGACCCAAATTCTTTCCGAAACCCCAAAATTTGTTTAACTGCATTCTCTTCCGCCTAAGGTTTTTTGCCCATTTCCTTGGTTATTTCTTCCATTTTATTATAATATGACCCCTTCATATTATAAAACCCAGATTAAACTCAACCATTGATCAATATGCATCTACGGCCCGTACTTAATCCTTCGTTCACCCCTCCAACCGCCTCTCCATTTTCCTCAGCATTGAATCCTCGTTGTTGGATGCTTTCATCCAATGGTTGCGATCTAAGCTCAACCTCTGAAACAGTCTATACCTATCCACGCAGGATTTTTATAACTTTTTGTTTGTTTTTGCAGGTTGAAGAGATTTTTCACAGTTTCTTAAAGAAAATAAAGGGCCAAGGATGACTATCCCCCAGGTCTTTATTCATCAAAAATATCATTCTACAGGGGTTCAACACCATGTTTCGTCCATGCCTCATGAGCACTTATGCCATTTTAAAACCCTCTGCGCACCTACACATAACCAAGACACAACAAAACTCAATCAAGCAAAGAGTATCAGTGTTAAAAGATCCAGCCACAGCAGAGATGAAGAATTGAAGATTGTTTACACAATTTTGAGGGATTATGGCCTAAATCGACTATCTAAAGTCTAATCCACTCAATTAAATACAGTTTGAAGAACATAAGATAGAAATTAGGCCTAATTAATCCTAACACACAGAATTAAAACAAATTAATAGTGTTTAAAGAAAACAAATAATATCTATGAGTCTGAGAAAGCCTCCACTGCCACATCAGAGGCTAATTGAATCCACTCAGCTACCAGAAGCCACCTGCAGCCTAAAAGCATTCAAAAGAGGCATAGTTACTACCAAAACAAAAGATATTTGCCTCAAGATAGCTGAATAGTTAATTCGACCAAAGGAACTTATTGTAAACTGTCAGCAGATTTATTACAAAGATGACACAGAGCCTTAAAGTCAAAAAATCTTCCCATCGAGCTTAATACTTAATGTAAACCAATTAATGCAAAGGAAATATCAGAAATTTTCTCCATTGAGCCCCTTAAAGGCCGAGAAGCATTAAATTGTATTAATTGAACCTAGAAGATCTTTTTCCCTATCCCACCTCCTCATTTCTGCTATAAATACTTCTGCAGAAGATGAGATAATTTTGCTCACTGCATGTCTGTTGCCTGTAAATAGTTTACTAAAGTTGTTGTAAGCTTTGTTTGTAATTGAAGATACCTAAGTTGAGATGAGAAGTTTGAAGCTCTAGAGAACCATTGGACTTGAAGATTGTAACTGGTTTGAAGTATCAAATACAGGTTGATTTATGGGATCCTGGTCTATGTCAACGGTGATGTTTTTCTTATTGTAAATTGTTATTTTATTTTTGTTTCCATTCTTTCCATCTTCTCTGATAAAGAACAACAATTATAGACTTAGGATTTACTGTCAAAGGTACCCTGCTCTTACTGATAAGCTTTATCTACATGTTTTCTTCGAAATTGTGTTGTTTTATAATGATTTAATATAGTCCAAGAATTTAGGAATGCTAGCGTTCCCTCGTCCTACTGTCTAAACTAAACATTGTTCTTGAATGTTATTTTTAGTTTTTGCCAAGTAAATTTGAACTAGGGTTGTCTATGGTGAGCCATGTCCTCTAGTTTTATCTCCAAAGGTTATCTGAAAGTTTCCCTAAGAGTTTGTTGAAAGCAAGATAGGTTCAAAGTCCTTACCTGATCTTAGACTATTCTTTGTTATCTTATGTGTTGTCTTGATAAGTTTGCTAAGTAAAGTAGAGCTAGGGAAGTCTATGGTGAGCCCTGTCCTCTAGTTTCTTCTCCAATAGTTGCTTTGAAAAGTTTCCCTTAGAATATGCTGAAAGCAGGATAGGTTCAAAGTCCTTACTTGATCTTAAGCTATTCTTTTTGTGTTTTAAGTGTTTTCTATTGAAAGTGCATCGAAAGCAGGCTAGTTTCAAAGTACTTACCTGATCTTAGATTAATTTTATGTCTTTCTTAAGTGCATGCTGAAAGCATGATAGTTTCAAAGTACCTACTTGATCTTAGGCTGTTCTTTGTTCTTCATTTGTTTAATTCCCCTTCTCATTGTTCCATTCCTTTCCATAAAATCAACTTTAAAGAGATCCTTAGACATAGATGACTTTCCCCATGGACCACTCTTGAACGTTGCTGTTTCAATTAAATCCTACTATGACTCCATAGCCCAATGGATTGAAGCTGTTTCCTGCCTATCGTCTTAGCTGAATCAATTTTTCACTTTCATTCACCTTCACCCTTCATTTAGACTTCCTTCACCTTCACATATCTCTACCCAACCAAAACAAACAAAAACCTTGTTCTTTATAATTAGCCTAATATCACATTTCAAGCCTTAAAGATAAATCAATCTTTACACTTATAGAGAGATCCCTCTCTGGATTCAGGAGGGCCAGATCCTAGAATCCCAAAGTGGTTCCAATGTCCTCCCCGCAGTTTTAGTCTCACCAATCTATTGAAATTACAGGGAGATAATAGAAGTCTTTATTGTAGATAAGTGCATTTTCAAACATTTTCAACATTTTCACATTGCATTCAACCCATACCATCATAAGTAATTATGTGGAGAGAACATTAGCAATAACAATGCAATGGAACTATCATAGGTCTATCATGATATCTCTATCACAGGTTTGTCATGATATCTTTGTCATAGGGCTCAACACATCTCCCTCATATCTCTATCATAATATTTTCTCATAACATAGAAAAGAAGGCCCAAGGAGGTCATTGTCATACCCAATAATTGAGGCCCATTAGAGTGTTGTTACACCACAAGACCGAGGCCAATTAGGGCGTTGGTGGTGTAGGGCGCTTCCATTGTGCAAGGTTATCCATCAAACTTTTGTTTTGAATGAATTCCTACCCGATTTTAGATAAATTTCAATGAATTCCTACCCAATTTTAGAGAAATTAGACGGGAAAAATCCACCGGAAAAGCCTTCAAGAAGTCGCACTAATGATAACTTGATTTTAAAGGGATCGCTCAGGATTACTGAGTAAGTCTCAACATATTGAAAATTGTGTATTTAAAAAAGAAAATAAGGAAAATAGAAACAATTGAGAAATTGGAAAATTTTATTTTTTTTATTTTCATTCCTATTTGGTAGGGTTGGAAAGCCAATTGAGAAATTGGAAAATTTTCTTCTTCTTCTTTTTATTTTCATTCCATCTATATAAATACATAGATTTAGAATGCTGGTTTTTTAAATATGTATTTATTTATTAAATAAGAATTTAAGACAAACAAGTAGATTTTTTAGATTTAAGTTTTGGAGTGAAAAATAAATTTGGACTTTTATTTTGTGAGAGCAAATTTTATTTATGATCTAGAAATATTAGAAATTATTCAAATTTTAAAATGAATTAAAACAAAAATTATTAGAATATGTTATTGTTAGAATATATATATATATATATATATATATATATATATATATATATATATATGCCAGTTAAGATGTATACTATTATATTTTTTTAGGAATTAAAATTTTTATCAATTGAAACTTGGTAACTATGTCACCAGAGTTATATCTTACTATGTCACCAGAGTTATATCTTTAAGCAGGCCACAATGGACTACGGAGTGCGTACACCAAATGGAATGAGAGCCATAATAGTTCATAAACTCCAAAATATATACATATTACGATGCAATCGAGTCACTGTTTTGAGCACTCCATCCATTGAAGTCATGTGATACTTATATGCCCAGAATCCACTTGAAAAACAAACATGAATGATGTCATAGTTCAGAACCAACGAAGCCGTCCT
Organism: Pinus albicaulis; assembly: GCA_034641835.2. Taxonomy (NCBI): domain Eukaryota; kingdom Viridiplantae; phylum Streptophyta; class Pinopsida; order Pinales; family Pinaceae; genus Pinus; species Pinus albicaulis. The sequence continues at coordinate 880,393,910 of CM076569.1, read as the reverse complement.
TTAGAATGATGTCACACGTTGATGCTAGCAAGTCGTACGTTTAAGTCTTAGATCTCAAAATTTGGCCCTATACAGTGCGGCGTTAAGGGTACTGATCGGTCACTTCTCTGAACTTTATTTTCCAGGTTTGAGCCATATAATCCAACTATATAGATGAGCGATACTTAAACTAATTCGAGCCATAGTTAAGTTTGATGTCACCACAGGAAGGCATGCCCAGAAATTTATATACCGAGCTATTGTAAATTCAAACGATATTAATGGGGTCAGGAGCCATCATAAAAGAAAGAGTCACAGAACCATAGATGTAATAGGTCCCAGCCTTGCATGAGTCATAAAGTGATACACTGGGAATTATATAAGATGCAGAGTTGTGTTGGTCATGGCGGTAAAAAAAAAAAAGGGCGATCCTTTAACAATACAAACGAGCCACCGTTAGGATAATGCGTACCAGAAAGCCATCGAATACAAGATGTTTAATACCTCTAGGTTAACAACTTGATCTTCAGTCTCTTTCTAGGTTAATTACTTGTGAGACTATTAGAATTTTTATTATTAATTTGTCTTTTTTCATCCATCAATTACCATAAAACATGAATATGACAAAATATCACAAAAGACAATAGAATACAATATATAGGCTCTCACTTAGGGAAAAACTCCTCCAAGGGGATATCTAAGACCTATAACCACAAAAATTCCCACTTCTAGATGTCAGATCAAACCTTTCTATTCATCATATCCATCACCAAGAGACCAGCAAGAAGCTCTTCCACAAACCTTATCTCAAGAGAAACTTTCCTCTTTCATACTTCAACTATTTTCTTCTTCTCTATCCTCTCTGACATGTAGGTCGAATTGGCATTTATAGAGGTTTCTATCCCAATATTACATTTAATTTTCTTTTTTCCATTTTCTTTTACAATAGGTCCAAAATAGGAATTTGATTGTTTGACTCAAAAACCTAGAGACACTAAAAGGAACATGCTCATGTAGACAATAATAAATTTTCTTTTTCTTTTCTTTTATTTTTTTACATAAAATACATAATGGTACAAATTATGAAGATCAGAACTAGTTATATTATTCAAGAAGTGTCACGTCCCCCCCTCTCCACAACAACATTCTTGGAAAAAGAATCCTAGCCACCATTGTTACTCCAAGGCCGAGTTCTATGTCTGTCCCTAATCCTTGTCCCCTTCTTTTTGCTACACCTTCTCCTTCCTCGAGCGATGGCTATATTTTGATCCTCTAGCTTTCTCCATGGTTTACTAATAGTTATTAGAATTGTTGCATGTTTTACATCATTGGAATGACATCTTAGTTGTAACTTAATTGAAATTTTATTATAGTATATTGTTATGACATAATATGATTATGGTTATGTTTCATATATTTTAATACTAGAAATATAATAGAAATATTAAATATTGCATTAAATAAATAATAAATTTTCATTTTGAATGTTTTTTTTTGCGGAACACCAGTTTTCTAGAAGATTTATTTGATTCGTAGATCGATCCATATTATGTTGGGTCTAGTTCAGATATTCGAGATGATGATGATGAGGCAGATGGAGAGGACAATGTGGCAGATGATGATGATGATGACATTGATGCTAATGATATACATAATGATGATGAGCAATTTGTTGCTAGTAGACACTGACATTGATAATATAGACTCCATCAAGGACCATTGTTGATAAATCATTATGGATGCCTCTTTTCATGTTTATTATCATATGTATCATTTTCACCTGTAGTACCATATTGAGTTGTATCATTTTGACATGTATCAATTTCACTTATATCATTTGGACATGTATTATCTGTTAGACATTGGATAAACCAACGATCCCCATATGTTTTGTGACATGGACTAACCACCTCTCATGGATCATTATCTCTGGCGATGCGATAGTTGAATAACACCTACGGGTTTTGATCTAATGGAAATCGTGATTCCCAACAAGTGGTATCAAAATGCAGGTCACGAGTTCAATACACACTCGACTGGCGTTGGGGGGGGAGATTGTTGGGCATTGGATAAACCAATGCTCCCTGTGTGTTTCGTGACATGGACTAACCGCCTCTCATGGATCATTATCTCTAGCGATGCGATCATTAATTAACACCTACGGGTTTTGGTCTAATGGCAATCATGATTCTCAACATTATCTAGGCTTGCATTATGTGTAGCTGGTCACAGACCAACAATTTTATTTATTAATAATATAAAAATACCATTTACAGTTTTTTTTTTAAAAAAAGATAATAAAAAAATTCATGTTATTTTATTCCAATGTTGTGGTGTGGTCTGTAACTATAAGAAACTTGAAAGAACTTTGCTCTGAAAATCTCTATGATGTGAATCTGGGCCTGCATTAGGTATAGCTAGTCACAAACAAAAAAATATATATTAATAATATAAAAATATTGATTATAGTTAAAAAAATGGTGTCCATTTCCCTAAAAATTATTTATAAATGGCATGCTATAAAATATTTCGAATGAAATATGACTTACTCTACTCATATAAGTTATTTAAGAGGCATGATATACTTAGCTAATGTAATTGAAATAAAAATATTAAATTAATAAATGGAAGCTATAAAATAAGCATCATGAGTTGTTAAAATGGAAGCACAATGTGGCTATAAAATGGAATTAAAATTTAACATTAAATTGGAAGCCATACTTGGAGCTATTACTAGATCTAATAGGAAGATAAATTGGTTGTTTAACAAAAAGCAAAATTGGAAGCTAATTAAGAAGAAAATACCAAAACTAAAAGGAAGCAAACCATGGACCTAAAAAAGAAGCAAAACCAGATGCTAAACAATAAGAAAACCTTCCAACTAAAAGGAAGCAAACCTTGAGGCTAACAAGGAAGCAATTATAGAAGAAAAAAAGGAAGCAACAATGGAAATCAAACTAGAAGCACACAAGAAGCAGTCTTGGAAGAAAAACTTGGTGTTACCTGAGAAGCAAAAAAGGAAGCAATTAGGTAGAAAACAAAAAAGTAATAATGGAAACAATACTAGAATGAAAACTTGGCGTTACGTGAGAAGGAAAAACAGAATCAATTCAGGTAGAAAACAAAGAAGTAATAATGGAAGCAATATTAGAAGTCAAACTTGTTGTTCCATAAGAAACAACAAAGTGTTGGAAATATTTTCATTGATGGCAAAGGAGCAGATTGGGATCAACAAAGGTATAAATGAATAGCAAGGCAAAGAATACAAAAGTGCAGTGAAACTGCTACATTGAAGAAACTGTAAGAATCTGAAATTATTTTTAAACTAAATTGTTGTGATGCAAAGACAAGTCTCTAAGGAAAAGGTGAGACTCCAAGGCAAAGACAAAGATGCATTATGCTGAATTTTTGTGATACATTAATGAGATACTTTGTTATTTGATGTTGGCATTAAGTTGATCCATTCAATCATTACATGTAGCTAAAATTGATATTGGATTATTTATATATTTTGTGGACTAATATTCAAGAGATAAAGTGTGTGGAAACGAATGAATGGAAGGCAAAGAGTCAAGCCTATTCTCTTCCTATTCCTATGTGGAATACAAACAACCATTAAACTATCTCTACAAAAGATGTCATTTTCGAGTGCATAGAGAGGTAAGAGAGCTGGAGAATGTGATAGAGTTGATTGAGATATTATGCACATATGGAGTTGATGTGAAGTAGATTTGAAGGGAGAAAAGGCAGAAGTAAAGATGGAGATATGCAGAGTTTATAACTAGGTAAATCAGTATATTTTTTTCATGTTGTGTGAGAGGATTGTGGTCTCCTTTCAAGTTTTGTCTTGATAAAATGTTCAGTTGGAGATGGTTGAGGTAGGAGCCTCCTGTGGCTGGTAGCCTATAGAAAACACATGGGAGTTGGAGCTTCCTTGCATGTTGTAGCTTGCAGAAATTTGAGGTAGCCACCTCCTGTAGGTTGGAGCCTACAGAAAAGCAGATGTACTAAGGAGTAGGCGTTTGCCTTTGCATCACAACAATAATAAAATCGTGGTTTTCTCCCTTATGGGTTTCCACTTATATCTGGTGTCTTATGGGTTTCCACTTATATCTGGTGTCCATGTGCATTATTATTACGTGTTGATGTGATGTGTTACTCTGCTTATTATTTTTTGTTCACATATTCAATTTTGTTGATCATTATGTATTGAGTTGCTCATGTAATTGTTCTGTTAATGAATTTAATAAAATATTTTTAATGTCCATGAATGGACTAAACTGATTCATCCGCACCTCTTCCCCCGCACCCCTCCCTCCCCTCTCAATTTAGTCAAGGTTTCATCAATTGGTATCAAAGTCGATTTCTTTAGTGTAAGCATAATAGCTTGAAGGTGATCTGATTGAGTCATGGACTATCAAAGTTTATGTGTGTTGAGTTCAACAAGATTTTATGAATGGAGATATAAGGTTGAAACAAATTTAATGGCTTATGGACCTCAGGTATGGAAACTTGTATGTGAAGGTTACTGCAAAGACTATCCCTCTTTGCAAGAACAAAATGGAATTCTAAGGCAATATGCATAATGTATAACAGTTTTCATAACAAGGATCTTGATACATAATGGATTTAACATCTACAAAAGAAATCTGGAATAGATTGCATTGCATGCATGAAGGAGAAACTAGTGATTGCATAGTCAAGGAGGAGAACATAAACAAGAAAAAGAAAAACCTCTTTCAAAAGGAAAGGTTCAATCAAATGAGGTACCCGCTAGTGGGAATGGACGTGAATGCCATGAAGAAACTATTGTTGAAGAACAAGCCAAACTTGACTTTGTTTTGACTGAAATAGGAAGATGGAAGAATGAAAACAAAGATTTGAATAAATTAATGCAGATATGTGATGAAAGAGAACATGAATACAAGAAGGAAATCATTAGCCTAAGGACATAACTTGAAGAAGCAAGGAGAATAGAGGTGATGATGAATAATCGGTTAAAGAAGAAAGAGGTACAATGTGAGATATTAGACACTGAGATTGTTTCAACTAAAAGTGAGCTAGTTGAAAAGAACATATTATATATAACGTTAGAAGAAAAAAATATCTCCATGAAGAAATCATAAAAATCATCTATTCAAGGGGACACCACAATGTTGAAAACGCATGTAGAAGATGAGACAAGCGTTGTGGTTAACAAGGAGACAAACAAAGGCAAGGAACATAATCAAGATGAAAAAATGGATTGAATAAAGTGTAATCTGCTCCTAAATATGAGGATATGAAGCTTGCAAAAATTGAAAAGAGCAGTGTCGCATGTCTCCATTGCCATTGGCCATACAACAACACACTGTTGGAGAAACCAAACCAAATATTATCAACAAGAGATGCAGCAGACAGAGAAGCTACCTCAAGTAAACAATCGAAGGAGACCTCTATCTACTAGAAAATCATATGTCATCAGGTACATAACTTATATGGCTATTGTTTCTTCTGCTATGCATTTGGACATACATTAGGGGAATTTTGAGGTCTAAAATGGGCCTCCTAAGGAAATAGTAAAATAATAGCTAAACCAATAAAATAATATTTATGAATTTGGAATTTACTTTTTGCACCAAAATCCATGTAACCATGGTTAAATTCAATTAAAAAGTTGTACCAAAATAAAAATAATAAAAATATTGTATTGATGTGACTAGAAATAAGAATGATATTTTCAAGAAAAAGTCGTTATCATTGCACAACTAATGCATTTTTCCTTTGTACTTAAGTAAATTAAAATAAAATATAGATATAAATTCATAAATTCTTAATTATAGAATATAATATTAATTAAAAAAATTATTATTTAAATTATATAATAACATGTAATTAATTTACTATATAAAAATAATATAATATAATATATTGTTTTATGTATGAATTTTATATCACATATTGAATTGATTTGATTTATAAATAAATATTTAAAAATATACAAATATAATATTTATTGAAAAGTGTGTAAATACATGAAGATTGTGTAGGGATATGCATTGTTTCTTTCAAAAATATGAAAGGACAATAATAATATTTTATTCAAAAAGTGTGAAATGACATTTATTATGAGTACTTTACTTTATGACTTTAAAAGTACTTAGAGCACTACCATGGTTAACCATGATTTTTTATCCACCATTGAGAGTGTGACAAGTAAGTACCTTTAACTTGAGCAATGCCACCTCAACCATTAGGGATGATGTCATCCCCTAAAATGTGATTGGTTCTCATAAAGTGAATTTTTATTGTACATTTTCCTTAGGAGACCCATTTTAGACATCAAAATTCCCCTAATGAGGCTACTGATTGCAAACAGGTTGAAATGAAAAATAGAAAATACAAACATTTTCTGCGTGACATGAGGTGTTATAAGTGTAATAATCCAGGTTACATAGCCAAAGACTGGAAGATGTCCTGCACCCTAAAGAACTCTAGATGGAATATGGAAAATACTGCAAGTATACCAAAAATTAAGCTAAAATAAAATGTGGATAACAAAAGGAAATATATTAAAGTGTGAATGAAGAGAAAAAGGAGTAATTTGTTACTTCAATGACAAAATGAAGCAGGCATGACTTTAGGGGGAGTTTCTCAAAAAATAAAATGATGATTCAGCTAGTGTTCATAGCACCACCATTTCATGGTAAGAGCAGACCCAATAATGTTTTGAAAAGGATAATATGCATTGCATCGATGACAATGGAGAAAGGGAAATCATATAAATATCATTTTTTTTTTAAATAGTATCAGAGCTCTTGGGCCTCCAATAGTTTTCTGCATATCTTACTCAAGACATCACAGTGGCTAAATCCATCACTGGCACCACTCTATTGTGAGGCATTCCATCCAACCCACATTGCATTAAGTAGGAGAAGGTGTGCTTCATTGGTAACAGATTAAAAAAATTTCTATTAAAGAAATTCAGATTGGCTTGCAACAAGAGAGATGGAAAACTAAGCATAGATAATATGCTCATCAATGGAATGTCTCAGCATGAGAAACAAGCCCCCTTGGACTTGGGCTTGGATAAATTCGATGACAAAGTACAAATGTGTAAAAAAAAAATTAAAAGGGAAAAAGGGGGAGATTTATTGCCTTTTGAGCATAATATCCCTGGTTATATAATTATATTCATCCAATAATGGTAGCACACCTCAAATAGTTTCAAAATATTTTTCACTAGAAATCATTATTTTTTAGCAATGGTGTGTTTACCAATGAAATATCACATTACATCATCAGTTAAAACAAACTAGGAAAAAAAGGAGGTGAAAAGGGAACTGATGCATTAGAATATATTATGTGGAATTCATATTTTTAGTGCAAGGCCACAATGAAAGGTCTATTTTTGAAGTGCATTGCTTGTATGGTAACATGTGGAGAATTTGGGACTAGATTGAAAATTCAAGAAAAGTTCAGGACCCAATAGCTCATGAAGATAAACTATTTAGAAGAAACTTTTTTTCCCAGAATTTGTCACCTCTAGTCTTCATTAGCATAAGCTATTCAGCACAATGATTTTTTTAGGATAGATCGAAGGTGTGATGGCAATGAAATATCATTGATGGGTGTTAAGGAACCACTAGTAAACATACTTTGGACTTATTAAGTATTAAATTCCCACTACTCATCGTCGCCTTCATAATATGGATTGTCATTTGTAGAAGAAAATTGAAGTGTGATAGCGTGCATTACATGGCTAGTAGAGACAATATTGGTGTTGAGGCAGCAGAAACTGAAGCTAGATGAACGTTGCATTTATGGCAGAAGAACAAACAATGGAGCAGTGTAATTAGAGCAAGCGTTTTATTTTTCAAATGGTATCAGAGGCCTCGGTGACAGCGTAATCAGAGCAAGTGTTTTATTTTTCCCATTATTATCGGCACAATTCATCGTTGGAGCTTTCGACCCATACGATTTGATATGGAATTAGATCTTAATGAGGCAGATATGTTATAATACGGCGTTACAATATTCACCAATAAATATGATTGCGACATTGACGCTGCAATGGCATGGGATGCAGAAGGTTAGTTTTTTTAAGCGTATGGCAATGGATCATAAAACACATGGAGCTAAGATAAAAATAGCAGTGGACAGTGGTACGCTACTTTGATAGCAACGAAGAAGAAAAAAAACCAGCGTTATGGTGGCAACGGTTAGCATATGGTGATAGCGTCATTAACGGAGCATCGTGATTGTTATGGTAGTGGAGTGTTATTCGTATCAACGTATTAATGTGACATCATATTCATATTGGAGCTAGTATTCATGACAGCATATTAATGATGACATCGTTCTTATGTGTAATCTGATACGGTGTGGCAGTGTTGAACATGAATCCGTTGACTGTCTACGTGAAGGTCGACACGAAGCGAATCGAAACTGCAGGGACCTATGTGGAGGATATATCTACTTTAGGTCACGTCCATACTTGTTGAAACAAAATCTCATTCAACGAGAGCGAGAAACGGGAGGGAGCAACTGTCCATTTTATCCACACTAAAAACGTTGAAGATTGAAGAAGAGAACTACTGGAAACTCCAGTTGGGCAAGTAAGACAGAGGATTTTTTTTCATGGCTACCACTTGAAGTTTCTTGAATCTCCCTCCTATTGCTACTTGTTGATTAAGCGGCCACAGTAGTCACCGGTTGAAGAGATCGTGCCTCCATCAAGAAGAATAATCCTGGACTCCACTTCCTGTTGGTTCGATAGTGCAATTCTGGAGCAAAGATGTTGTGGTCAAGCATAATCTGAGTTTATTGTTGGAGAACAGTGTTGCACACTCCCAAATTTGGTTCAACAAGCCCATAAAATTTGTCTTAGAGCATTTCAAGAATGAAAATGGGTTTTTCTTCCATAGTTCCACTGTTGAAGAAGAAAAAGTTTGATGCATGTTTACATTACTTCGAGCTTCAGAAATTTCATTTCCCGGAGAAAAGGTGATGGAGGAGGCAAAGGCATCCACAATAGAATATCTAAACCAAGTTTTAACAAGAGTGGATGTAATGGATTTCGATCCAAGCCCTTTAAGAGAGGTGAGGTATGCCCTGGATTTTCCTTGGCACTACAATGTGCCGAGATGGGAGCCTAGGAGATTCATCGAAATATTTGGACAACATGATTCATAGCTCAAGTCAATTATCAACAAAAAGTTTTTAGAGTTGGCGAAATTGGACTTCAATATTTTGAAATCTTCACATCAGAAAGAGCTACAAATTTTTTCAAAATGGTGGTCAGAATTGGATATAGCACAACATAATTTCTATAGGAAGCATCACATGAAATTTTACTTTTGGATGGCTATAGGCACGTTCAAACCGGAGTTTTCAAGCAGTAGAATCGCCTTCGCAAAAATTGTTACACTGATGAATGTTCTAGATGATCTCTATGATACTCACAGAATGTTGGAACAACTCAAAATCTTCACAAAGGCAGTGAAACGATAGGATCTTTCATTACAAGATCGTCTTCCAAACTACGTAAAGATTACTCTGTAATTCTTCTTCAACACATCCAACGAATTGAATGTTGAAGTTGCTAAAATCCAAGAACTGGATATTTCATCCTACATACGAAAAGCAAGATGGGAACGATACCTTGAAGGTTATATGCAAAAGGCTAAATGGATGACGGCTCGACATGTCCCTACATTTGATGATTCCATGAAGCCTTGACTATTAGATATGCAGTAGAGTAAATAGATTTATTTTAATGAGGTGTACACCAAACAAAATACTCCTTGCAACGTTTATTAATTGGCACTGACATTGATCTATGGTAGAATCAATGAGGAATGGTTTTTATTAGGTTTTTTTTCACTCTAATATCCCATGCAAATATACTTAAGAAAAGATTTTGATTTATTTTATAGAATATGTTTTTTAGCAGCATTCTATTTGGTGTTTTGTGAAGCAACGTAAGATCAACGTTATATTGTTTCCTGGAGCAACGTTCTATTTGATGTAGTGTGGAGCAATCGTTTTCCTAGAGAAACGTTGGTGTTTAGGGTTTCATGCCCTAATACATGGAAGTATTTTTTCATTGGAGCAACGTTGAACATATCAAAAGACGAAAATGTTCATTCATGCTTGAAAACATTTAGTGGTTTGAATGGAAAAGGTTCATTTCTATGGACAATGTTCAATAATTTGAATGGACAGTGTTCAATGGTTTGAAGCGTGGTGTTCAATGTTGATTGGTTTGGACATCGCTCATGCAAAGCTCTCAGCATCAAAATCAGTTCCTTTATTGAACATGTTAGGGTATTGTGACCTATCAAAGACTATTCAATTCCTTTACATTATATATCAAAGTTAATTTTAATGCAAGCCGCAATACACTACACAAGAAATGTTGCAGTGAAATTTAAATGTTCAAGAGTAGTGTTGTACCAAAAGTAGTATTTGCAAGAGTACCATTTTTATTTGAACTATTCAAGCATGCTCTTATGAATTACGGCATTCTACCCTAACTTAACTCCATGTCTTTCATAGGATGGAGAGCATGAACTAAATCATTCATTTCTTAGCAAAATAGACTCATGGAGCAGTTTTCACCATTGTGATAGAGCACCTTATCCCTTTTGAGAGAATTATTTTGTGCCTGGAAGTTGGTGATATGCCATACATTTTGGTCAAATATTTTTTGTTCTAATATCCCTTGAACATTTCTTTCAATCTATATAAATTTTTCATGAATTGGAGTCAAGGATCTGATATTATATTTGTTGTAATGTATGATTGAGAAGATTTTTCCATTTTCCCAGCATTTGATATAATCCTTCCTTGAGGTATAGGATAAATCTAAAAAAAAAATGAGAAATTTTGTACATGCTTCTGGTTCTCAGGGTCCAATTTTTTATTTAATGCTACAAGTGATTTTTACCAAGATGAAAATAATGCATCCAGGAGGTGTCAGCTTGAGCTCTGTACATCTTTATCTACAGAAATTGAATTTTCAATGCAAAGAAAAACATGAAGGTTCTAAAGAAACCCCCTGTCATTGATGTCAAAGGGAGAGGTAATCAGAGGAAGGGACACTTCTCAGAATGAAAAGGGGAGGTTAAATATTTTGCCATCAATGTCAAAGGGGGAGATTGTTGGAAATATTGTCATTGGTGGCAAAGGAGAAAATCAGGATCAACAAAGGTATAAACAAGCAACAAGGAAAAGAAGACAAAAGTGCAGTGAAACTGCTACATTGAAGAAATTGTAAGAATGTGAAATTGTTTTTAAAATAGATTGTTGTGATGCAAATGCAAGTCTCTAAGGAAAAGGAAAGACTCCAAGGAAAAGAGAAAGATGCATTAAGATGAATTGTTGTGATACATTAATGATATACTTTTTTATTTGATGTTGGCATTAAGTTGATCCATTCAATCATTACATGTAGCTGAAATTGATATTGGATTATTTATGTATTTTGTGGACTAATATTCAAGAGAAGAAGTGTGTGGAAACAAATGAATGGAAGGCAAAGATTCAAGCCTATTCTCTTCCTATTCCTATCTGGAATACAAACATCCATTAAACTATCTCTACAAAAGATGCCATTTTGGAGTGCATAGAGAGGTAAGAGAGCTAGAAAATGTGATAGAGCTGATTGATATATTATGCACATATGGAGCTGATGTGAAGCATATTTGAAGGGAGAAGAGGCAGAAGTAAAGATGGAGATATGCAGAGTTTATAACCAGGGAAATCATCATAATTTTTTCATGTTGTGTGAGGGGATTGTGGTCTCCTTTCAAGTTGTGTCTTGATAAAATGTTCAGTTGGAGCTGGCTGAGGTAGGAGCCTCCTATGGGTGGTAGCCTGCAAAAAAAACATGGGAGTTGGAGCTTCCTTGAATGTTGTAGCTTGCATAATTTTGAGGTAGCAGCCTCTTGTAGGTTGGAGCCTACAGAAAATTAGATGTACTAAGGAGTAAGAGCTTGCCTTTGCATCACAACTATAATAAAATCGTGGTTTTCTCCCTTATGGGTTTTCCCTTATATCTGGTGTCCATGTGCATTATTATTATGTGTTGATGTGATGTGTTACTCTGCTTATTACTTGTTGTTCACATATTCAGTTTGTTGATCATTATGTATTGAGTTTCTCATGTAATGGTTCTGTTAATGAGTTTAATAAAATATTTTTAATGTTCATGAATGGACTAAACTGATTCAACCCCCCCCCCCGCCCCCCCCGTTTAGTCAAGGGTTCATCACAAAGAAGTCATTTAGGTAGCAAACCAAGAAGTAATAATGGAAGAAATTCTAGCAGCCAAACTTAGCGTTACCTAAGAAGCAAAAACAAAATCAATTCAGGTAGAAAACAAATAATTAATAATGGAAGAAACATTAGAAGCAAAACTTGGTGTTCCCTAAGAAAAAAACAAAAATGCCATTCAAGTAGAAAACCAAGAAGCAATAATGGAAGCAATATTAGAAGAAACAAAAGACACTATAATGGAAGCCATAATAGAAGCTAAAAAAGATGTCATAATGGAAGAAAAGCTAGATGCAACAAGTGATTCCATATTGGAAGAAAAAATCGATGTAACAAAGGATGTTATAATGGAAGTTGAACTTGGCGTTAATTAGGAAGCCAAAAAATAAGTAATTTTCGATGCCATACCAGAATAAAAATAAGAAACACAATTGGGAGCAAGAATAGAAGTACAAATGGATGCAAAAATGGGAGCAATAGTGGAAGAAATAGTTCCCGATGCTATTCCTAGCTATATTCCTGGCGCTATTTTCGATTCCCAAGTGAAGATCCCTGAATATGCCAAGTTGCATCAGTTTTTACGATGCCAATTAAAGCCAATTTGTAGGCTCAAAAACACTGAATTTCAGTGTTATTTCCGACGCTAATGATATGTTTTGTTGTAGTGAAATAAGAAAATGAGGGATCAAAGTCAAGATATTCTTTGAAATAGTCGAAGAGGGTAGAAGGCACACAACTCTTTATTTCAAGAGTTGACCAAGGAAAATATAGTGAAAGTGCTAAAGGTAGTCTTTATGCTTCTAAGACTTATATTGATGAGCACCAAAATAAACACAAGGAGTATAAACTTTCAAAGAGGAACTAAAATCAGTATTAAACTATTCAAGGCTAAAATCCCAAGGTCAAATGAGTGAACAATGAAAATTTAATTAGGTTTCTATGATAGAGGATGAATTGTGAAGAGTATTTGAAGAGTCTACAACTTTAGGGAGATGTTGGAAGTTTCAAATGTAACATTCATGGTTCTAATTCCCAAAGTAATGATTTGAATTCGTTTGAAAACTACATGCCAATTTCTCTATGCCACTATGTATATATTATTATAACAAAGACTTTGACAAATAAATTAAGATCACACCATCAATGGTTATATCATAAGAAAATTTCAGTTTCCATCAATGGTGATGAAAATCAATTTGGAAAATTCCCATGGAAAGGTGTGTTGGTTGTACTTAATATTAATATTGATTCAAATAAGGATGAATGTTCATGTGGAAAACTATATCATGGGAAGCCTTTCTCCATCGTCCTTTTCCATTCTTATTTATGGGTCTCCTTCTTGATTATTTTGTAAAACAAGAGGAATTAATCAAGGTTTCCCAATATTCCTTTTTATTTTCTTGTTGGTAGTGAGATGGTTTGAGTAGGTTAATATCAACCTAAAAAACAAAAGAGTCTACAAAGGGGATAAACCTAGAAGGTCCATTCAATTTAAATCTTCTTATATTTGTAGATGATGTAATGTTATGAGGTTTGGGTATAATACAATGAATAAAAAATACAAGGACCTCATTAAATTAGTCTTGAAGTTTTCAACATGAGCTTATCAAGGAAATCCAAGAAAATGCAAAGTTAGTAGCATTTTATGTTTAAGGGAAACACATTGTATTTAGTCTTACAACATTGTACTTCTTTCAATTATGTAGTAGGCCAAGGGATAAATAATAGAGTTGAATTTAATGCTTTATGGCTACTTATAAAATGTGTAGTGGAAAAAGGTATTGAAATAGGGGATTCAAAATTGATAATAGACTAGGTAAATGGAGGAAGATATATGAAAATCTAATTCCAGTCCTAATCATGCACACTATTTTGGAGGTAAGAATTAAGTTTCCAGAAAATTATCTCTCATATCTATAGAGAATTTAATGAATGAGTAGAAAGATGAGAAAATAAAGCATTATCAATGTAAGAATGGACTTTAACTGAATGGGTATTTAAGAATGATTCTATCCTTCCAAACATTACTTAATCAACATATGAATTTTAGAAAAAAAATTATGTTTGATGCCATAACCTGGAAATTATAAATATTTTGTAAAAAAACATTTCTTAGGAAAGATTTGAATGTCATTGTTGTTGTATGACACAAACCGGGGTAGAAAATGCCTATTCATGATTGTAATAATTAGTATATATCAAGAACTTGGAATAAGAAAGGATCACATAGCAAAAAGTCAACATGTTGTGTTGTCAACAACCAATGTCGAAACAAAAATTGTCAAGCCCTCCAAACATCTCACCATCCACTTAACTACAAGGACGCTAAATATATTTGCAATATCAATCAAACCTAGATCCCCCTCATCCTTATGCATAGTAAAAATAGAGGAACCATCTAACCTCCATTCTAATACAACAAGTCAGTCTACAAAATATGCTCTAACCATCAAAACCGAGTCCTTTTATGGAACCATCTTGAAGCATAGTAGACATAAAAGGCCTAAAGAATAAATTAGAGAGGTACTTAGTAGTAACAAGGAAGGATTGACCTGGTAGGAAATTTTAGAGCTAGTGTGATAAAGGGTTCTATATTGTAGAGATTCCTCGATTTTTACGTTCATAAATTGAGCAAGAAAACATTTTCTTCTAGAGATACCTGTGGGGCCTATTATCCACATATTATATGAGGATTTCACAAGTGATTTTCATCATGACTCAAAAATTTGTAGGGTGGCATGGTGACTCTAATCTTCCAAAGGTTGGAATTTTCATAGAAGTTACTTCAAGTGGATGTCGACTTAGAAGAAGAGATTCATTTTCTTCATGGATTGGTTCTCTCTTCGTGGTTGCCCATATGTTGGTCAATGATTATGAGATGATCTTTAAAGCTATTATTTTTATACATGATTACCCTTTACGTGTCTCATGTATTATTCTATCAATTATTGTTTTTCACGTCACATCATAATGTTCTTCTTGGTTGATGGATGATGGTGTGAGTTCCCTAATACTTGAGATTTCCATAATGATCCTATTATGATACTCGACACGCTAGAGAAGGATTTTGTATCAATTTATTGCATAATTTTTCATGGTGATATGTTGACCTACTCATGGTTCCACATGTGATTATTGTTATAGTGTTTTCCTTATTTGACATGTCGTGACATTGGGATGGCACCTTATGATATCGACTATCACTCCCAATAAAGAGCCCATCTTGTACACATCCTAAATCATATGATAGAGCATCCTAGTTTTTTGGGGATGACTTGGCATTATTCATATTAGTCAAGGCACCCTTTATTGTTTGGTAATTTTTGCACTTGGATAGACTTGAGATGGTGTTTACTATCGTTTTTTAGCACCCCGATTATTGATTTAAGGACACATATTTGGAGGTCAACCCATGCACATTGTATTCTTTTAGGAGTGTTGTACCTTGAGAATTGTGGCATCTCCTTAGGCATTGTGATACTACATTGAGATTTATGGCAGTACGTCAAGAGTTGTGACATTATATTTGGAGTTGTGAGTAAGTTGCTAAAATATGGATATCCATTTTTGATGAGCACTCCACTTGTTCATTGCTTGGTACACTTATTGATGGTGGTTATTCTTGGATATTAATATTGGGAATTTGTTTGAGGAGGTTGAATTGTTCTTTGATGTATTATTGGCATATGGCTTCTATTCTATGAAGAGTTTGAGGAGGTCCTTCCCATTTTTGAGTTGGAGCCCCACTCCTAGTAGAGCACTCAACTACTTCACACAAATAACGAAGCATTCATCACTTTTTTGAATCAATTTGTTGCTAGATAATTAGGGCTCCCTATCTCTTAGAGTTTTTTAAATGATTGGTCGACTGTGAACATGATTTCAAGTCTCCTTGTTATAAGGAGGTGGTTATAATAGCTATATACCAATTTATGGCACATTTTATCATGATTTTGTTGGATTTTCAAATAGGGTGATTTGGTTTTGTTGGGGTCATCCCCTTATAGCATGAATATTGATCTCATTTCGATCACTTTACACATGGATCTAGCGATTGGCATTGATTTTGAGGACATGGAAATTAATCTTTATTATGGAGAACATCTTGAATCTTGGAAAACCACATATCCACTTTTGGACTGTGTTGACTTGGTCATTAGGCTTGTTCACTACATTAACAAAGTTACCAACTTAATGAGAACTATAACCTAAAAATGAGAACTATGGCCCAAAAAAACCTATTTTCATGCAAAACATGGAAAAACACCCTTAAAAAAGTGTTGATTTTTCGTCAACACTTTTTTTTTTGGGTTAAAATTCCAAAAAAAAAAATTAACAATAACATCAAAAACTATTTTTTTGTGCAATAAATGTGAAAAACACCCTAAAATCGAAAAGTGTTGATGTTTCATCAACGTTTTTTTTTTGTTAAAATTCCAACATTTTTTAGTAATGGAATTAAAAATAAAATACCGTGACTTCGAAAAAATTTAAAATTCCCACAGTTTTTTATCATAGCATTAAAGGTAAAATATTGCAACTCCAAAACACCTAAAAATTCCAACAAAATTTTCTAACAATGATGAGTAAGGATTTTTATAAAATCTGCACCTAGAACGCAACAAAAATCAGGAATTTACATTAGGTTCTAGAGTCAAGTTCCTCGTCTGGAGAAGACAAAATGAGAATTTCTACATCACTATGACATCGCCTGTTTGTTACATACATATTTCTAACATAGTGGCTACTATAAAGCCTGAAAAATTGGCCAAAATGTAAAACATATTTACAAAATCTAGTCATTCACCTAGCTAGGATTCAACATACATATCTTCTGGCAAATCTGTACCTTCATTTTCATTTGAGCACTGAAATATGGGGGTTGGGCTTGCCAAGGAAAACTTCTCCAACTAGAAGCAAAGAGAATCAATCTCATCGTTTTGTTATTTAATCTGAATCTGGAGACCATAAATTATTTCATTTTGTTCCGCAATAGTAAGGGAAAGATGGAATAGCATCTATATAATGGAATTGCAGTCTAAATTTTCAGAAATAGGGAGGTGAGGGAAAAGAGGGAACTTTGAGGATCCTCACCTCCACCTTCAAGACTGGAACTATCCATCATAGGGTTGCACCAATCCCAGACACTATCACTGCCCTGAATAATTTTAATCTCCCAATTGCGTGCCAGATACATCAGCGAATGGCTACCAAACACCACAAGATAAATCCAAAGAGAGACACGATCCAAATAAGGAGACCTAAGGAAAATGAAATTTACCAACTCCTCTCACAAAATTTGTTGAAATTGGCATATACCAATTACCATGCAACACATCAAGCTATTGTTTTGTACCTTGCTTAGAGAACCACCACCTCTGATCATTCTTCCCTTAGTTGGCTAATGCTCACACTCTGTGAATTGCTTCTTCTCTAGATGACCAAGTCTCTGGTGAATGAACATGAATGCAATAGGTAATTTCAAGTAATAAACCCCATCTGAGTCTTGCCATAGCTCAAACCTAACGTCCAGAGTTGACAGGCTCAAAATGATTCCCCAATTACTGAGGATATGGAGTCGAACCTTCACACTATTCCAATAAACTGCATCCTCCCTTAAATAGCTATAATTCTGAAATGGATCATTAATTTCCATCATGAATGGGAATATAGAGCTTTATATTGCTGGAAAAATCATCTTGCTTCCTTTCCATATAAGTGATGAACCCATCACTTCAATTTGTTTAAACTTGAAGTTCACATAAAGGGAGAAGACCCTGACTCTACCATGTTGCCTCACCCTACTTGATGTACGAGGTGGTGCATGGCTTGCAAGTTGGCCCCAATCCGTATTCCATGAGACTCGACCGTCATTTAAACTAAAATAATTACATAATATTGGTTGATCCCAAGGCGCATTAATGTTCTGAAGGCGGACTATTAAATCGATCCTTTCCTTCATGATTCCAATGATTTGAGGAATTGAATACCCATAGGGCCTTTTTCATTATCATTGTTAAGTATGGAATGATATGATAGCCTTGTTTCCCATCTATTTCTATTTCTCCCTTTTTGAGATTACATACTATATTAGCTTGGTGATCTACCACAGAGTTGTGAATCCGAAGGATGTGAAAGAAGCTTTTATGTTGAAAGGAGTCCAAGATACTCATAATTTTTAAGAGGAGGAGATTAAGCATATTAGTCTTGGGGTAGTTCCCTTTTGCAAGAATTGTATTATTATGAGGGAGTCCCCAACAATAACAATTTTAGAGATTCCTTTTTCCCTAGCAATCTGGAGACCAAGGAGGAGCCCATACATTTCAACCATGTTGTTAGATTCATTTCCAAGAACCTAGGCTTGCTTAGTTTCATGGTGCTCAATGGCATCCCAAAGGATTCATCCCCCTCCTTCTGCCCCTAAAAATTCCAACAAATTTCAACTATGGCGTTAAATATAAATATCATGATTCGAAAAAGCCTTAAATTTTTTACATTTTCCATCCATGAAATTAAAACCAAATATCATGTGTATAAAAGACCTTAATTTTCAACATACTTCAATCATGACACTATAGACCAAATATCATGACCAAAGAAAACCTCAAAAATGGATATCTAAATCAAAAAGTCAATACCAAGAGCAATTTTTTTAAATGTTAAAAATATAGCTCTTTTAAATCTTAATCCAAGAGAACTTGACACATTGTAATCAAAACTTAAAAAACAACTATCAAATTAACGCACAGTGGGAGCGGACTTGACCCATTACAATGAGAATGTAAAAATCAATAATAAATTGAGACACAATGGAGGTAGACTTGATCCATTATAACGAAAAATAAAAAATCAACTATCAAATTGACACATAATGAAGTCAAGTTACTAGTTGTGCATTGACATAGCCCCTACAGCTAAAAAAACAGAGATAAAAAAATTAAAGAAATAAAAGTTAAAAATAATAATAATAATAATTAAAAACAGTTAAAAGTTTAAAAAAAAAAAAAATAAACTTAAAAATAGTTTAAAGAAATTAAAACTGACCCAAAAAAATTCAAACATATAAAAAAATATTAAAATAAACAAAAAAAAAAACCAAACATAAATATGAAAACTAACTAAAAATAGCCCATAAAAGAAAATAATCCATACATTTAAAAAAAAATAAAAAACTTATAAATTATATATATATATATATATATATATATGGCTTAAAAAAGAAACTATTAAACAAATCATAATTATAAAAAACATAACATAATTTAAAAACTAAATTTAAAAATAAAAATAATTAAATAATAATAATTAGTAAAAAAACAAATATAAATTAAAAAACAAAACAAATATAAAACAAATATAAAATGAATAACAGTATTAAACATAAATAAATAAACAACACTTAAAATACATATTAAAAAAATTAAAATTATATATAAATTGTTTTTTTTTTTTAATATAAAGCATTTTTTTCCCAGTAATACATATGGCACCTGCGATGAAAATTGTGTATATGTATTTATAATTAACATTATGTAATTGGTTCAAGCATTATGATATGTATACGGGAAATGATAAAAAGGGTTTTAGAAATAAGAGCGCCAAAGGGGGTCGATTCCCAGAATCGAACCCTCGCCCACCTGACACCAAAAATCTGCTATTTGGTGTTAGTTGAGCGAGGAGTTGATTCTTAGTCCATTTTAAGAATTGATCTCCTTTGGAACCCTTATTTCTAAAACTTTTTTTATCGTTTCCTATATGCATATCCATTCAAATTTTAACCAATTTCATAATGTTGATTATATATACAAACATACAGTCATTGTAGCAGATGCCACGAAAATTGAGAAAAGGCAAACCACTCTTTGGCAGGTGAGCAGAGGGTCGATTTCAATAATCAACCCCCTTTGGCACCCTTATTTTTAAAACCCTTTTTTACCATTTCCCTTATGCATATCTATTCATCTTTTAACCAATTTCACATACCAATGTCGGCATTCGGTGGTAAATAAAAGAGAAAAATGCTAATGAGTAAGTGGTTGCCAAATATGCACTAGTGGCATCTTTCTACTTCCTCAACAACATACCGGGATTCAAGGAAAATCACATATGTTCGAGAAATGGATGCAATCAACTGAATCACTGAACCATACAATTTTTTTATTATTTTAATACATATTTTGTATTTTTTATATGTTTTTTAAATTAATGTATTATATGTGTGTTATTATTTTAAAATTATATATATATATATATATATATATATATATATATAAAATTATAATACTTTTTTCTCATTTTTTTCAATTTATTTTGTAATTTGATTTGTGTTTTTTAGCATGTACATTTCCATAGTTCATAGAAGATTTATGGACAATTGTATTCTCAATGTTTTCTTTTTTCTTTTTCTTTTTTAACTATCTTTCTTTTTTTCTTATGTTTTTTTCATTTTTTTTTTTCCTAATTTCAATTTTTAGTAACATTGTTATTTATATATATATATATATATATATATATATATATATATATAAAAGTTTGTTATAAGTTCGTTATTATTTTTTTAATTTTTTATTTTAATGGGTTATAATGCTTTAGTTTTTATTTTTTAATAGCTTTTTTGTTTTTGTTTTTTTTCTTTAAAATATTTTTCTAAACAATTTATTTGTATTCTATTATTTTAATTTTTTGTATTCTAGTCGTATATGTGCGTGTGAATCATTATGTTTCGAAAAAAAATGCAAATATTATCATTTTGGACATAAAAGCTATAAAAAATTCATAAAATTTAGTACTTTTTCATTTTTTGTTCAATTTTTTCATAAAAATAATTTATTTAACATGTCATTTTTAGCTAATAGGTCCCGAAATGTGTACTTTAAAATTATATTTATATGCAAATGTGTATTTTTTTTCGAATGGTTAACAGTTTTGTTTTTTAGTGACAATTATATATATATATATATTCCCATGGAAAAAAATCTTTAGTTTATTGAAAAAATAACAGATCGACCCTTTAGCAGGGTTTTTACATAGCTCCTCGAGTTGTATGAACTTTTGATATGTAGTCTAGTTGGACCTACATTAAGCTTAAGTAATACTGAAAAATACATAAATGATATCAGTTTGTACATGACAGTTTCTTTTGGTTTAAAATCCGCCTTTGGTTAACCTGCATATCGGTGAAAGATAGCTCCATAAGCTTTCATGTTGATTATGCTTAGCACTCCGTCATAACATAGATCCTCCACTATAAACCAACGGACCTGTTTATTAACCAGATTCGTTTTTAAGAAAAACGTTGCTCTGGGGTTGACAGCAAAATGTGTACAACTGGAAGATTAAATTGTATGATTTTCTTCCAAATTGGAAGAGGAATCCACGATTTTTAGAGTGCTTGGTAAGAGAGAAAGGGCCTCTTTGGATAAGCCATCAGCTTCCGAGTTTGATTCGCGGTATACATGTCTGAAAGAGAGGCGGTGGAAGCTACGAGCTAAATCTTGAACACTGCGAAGGATGGCTTGAAGATGGGGGGAATGAATGTGAGATTTATGACGAGCCTAGTCTATAACCATTTTTTAGTCTCCAAAACACTGTAAAGAAGAAATATCTTTTGATTTTGCCACAAAGAGAACAGCGCACAATGCCATAAGTTCTGCCTTGCTATTTGATCCATGACCAGGGGCAAAAAGAATTATATATATATATATATATATATATATATATATATATATATATATATCGTAACTTCAAAATATTATTCACTTTGCAAAAAAAATGAAAATTTCATTTAAAAAAACATTGTATAGAAAAAAGAAAAAAAGAAACTGAAAAAAGGTTAAATAACCAACATTTAAAAAAATGTGCATACTTAAAATATATGAAATTTAAAGTGCGAAAAATATCTCCCCCACTAAAAAAAAAGGTTGATGTTGCATCAACATTTTTCAAAATCGGCATAAAATCACCAACATTTAAAAGAAATGTCCATACTTAATACATAAGAAAATGTAAAGTGTCAGAAATAGTTCCCCTCCAAAAAAAGGTCAATGATACATCAACACTTTTCAAAATCAGCACAAAATCACCAACATTGGAAAAAAAATGTTCATATTTAATACATAAGAAAACTTGATGTGCCAGAAATATGCTTCTAAATAAAAAAGGTTGATGTCGCATCAACACTTTTCAAAATTGACATGAAAATCATGATTTGATGTGACCTCTAAAAAAATGAAAACTTTGTACAATTCTCATTAAGTTAGTAACTTTGTTCATTACTCGTGTAGGAGTTTGAGTGCTCACATTTAGAGCCTTCTTTTAGCTGTACTACATTGTTATTGATGGGATGTCCTATTGATGATAACACATGTGCCATGTATTGAGGGTTTTACATAATCTTGCACATTCTTTCATGGTGGTCATCTCATCTGGGAGAACTACACATCCATCAATCTTGGAGGCATATGTGCCATTTGGATGACTCATTTCACTCTTTCGTGACCCACTGATGGGAATTTTCACTTGGAGACCTTATGCCTGCTATTTTTGGGGTAGTTGCTTAACCAACTCCCTTATTCCGTTATTATTAACCCGTCTCACAGAGTTGGTTACTTAAGCATTATTATATATTATTTTCCTAGACTCTTCTTAGATAAGAAAGTGGTTCTCCAAAAATCATTGCTACTTTTAGTAATGATGTTGTTGGAGAGGTTATTCTATTGTATTTCTTGGAGAAATTAGAGGATCTAGGAAAACAGTTCATATTTTATTGCAAATGAAGATGGAGCTAAAACCTATATAAGGGTTTTATCTCTTCCTTATTTCTCGAGGCTAGATTGGGGAGAAATCCCTTGGAGCTAAGCTCAATATATTTTGGATGCTTTTATAATATCAATGAAATACATTGTCCATGAGGATGTCTTGTAGATCTTAACATTTTCTCATATTGTTGGAGTTTATCTTGACAAATTTTTATGGAGTGGTCAATTTGGTAACTATATATTCCTTTTCCATTTTTGTTATCGATGAAGTATTATTTATGACTTCATGTTTCTCTACTTTAGAATGAGTGCACATACATAGTATGGCCAACAATCATATTCTCCATAAATGTTGGAGTTCATTTAATTTTGTGAACTCTCTTATGCAATTTGGGACAACAAGGTAAGAGTTAGTGTTGATTGAGTATTTCAACCTTATTATCCTCTTTCCATTATTAGGCTTACCTCCCATTTGAATCTTGATTTGACCTCAATACAAAATGGAAAGACACTAACATTTGGTCCTTCCATCCACCTTATTTATTCAACCCATAAATACTATTTTTCTCGGACTTTTTGTTTCTTTCACCTTGGACCTTATTGCATAAACTTTTGTAATCATGTCATAGGGAAGCACTCCTTGAACTGGATGAGAGTTGACCTAAAGTGCATAAGAGGGTTGGTGAGTTTATAGTGTCCTTCCTCTTAGTCACCCCAAAGCCTTGCTTGATATTTAGGATCATATCTTAAGGGTTTGTATGATAACAAGACCCTTCCTCTTGTGATTGGAATTATTAGTGCTCTCTTATTTAGGAGTATGGGTTGCTTGTTATGAACCATATTTTTAGTATGGCGTTGAGTAGTGTAAATCCATGTCTAAGTTAATCAAGCTGAATAATGGGATGCCTAGTTTTTTGTGGAGAGATTAAGCATGGTTCTTTCGTTGCCCACTTATTCAATATTATTGCAATGTTTATATTTAATCCTTCGTCACTGGAATCCATTATATTTGGTTCTCCATGTGAGATGGAACTCCACTAATGTGAAGGAGAGATGGGTCTCTTGCCTTTATAGTGTGTAGGATGTTCGAATCTCTTACAAGATACGAGTTTTTGCTTGGCTGGTGATTTATTAAGGAATCCCATTCAAAGCCCAATCGGCTAAGAGTGGACTCTCTAATGGGTTATGGTAGGTTTTCCATTGGTCCAAGATGATGAAGTGTATCTTCTAGGAAAGTAAGTTTTCCAAGCAATGTTGGAGTCATGCAGCAATCACCATTCAAATTTTTTTCAAGATAGGTTGCATTGACATGTTGAAGTGTTTGGAGTGGGTCACTTGTTCATGTTCTTTTTCGATATTTGGCATTGCCTCTAGACCTCAACTTTATTCATCCTTTGGAAATTGAGGTGAAAGTTTGATTTTGAGAACAAGAATAACTCATTAGCTACCTTATGTTTGTTGTGACAGGATAAGTTCCATCATTAGCATCTAGTTGAGGGTGCTTTATTGATTAAATATGCTCAATTTGTTGATCCAAAAAATTATTCTTATTTTTTGTCTACCTTAGTCATATTGAAAAAAGGGTTATGAGGTCCATTACATATACCCTACCACATTTTGCTTAGTTTTTTGTAAATATAGGTGTATTTTTCAAATATTACTAACTAGTGTCTACAACCCTCTTTAGTATTTTTATGGTATTTTTATAGAAGGAAGCAAATCTATGGCTTTGAAAGTATTGTTAAGACAAGAAATTGTATATTATGATTACTCCAATTAACTATCAAATATGATGTTTTTTGCATGGAAAATTTTCAAATTTTTACTTAACTCCATAATATTCAGCATCTCAAATAACTAAGAACTTCATGGTGTGGTATTGAATTTATTTACCCTCGATGAAGTATCTAAAGTCTCCATATGAATGTCAACCATGACAGAGGAGTTAAGCTTAATTATTCACACTATGAAGTAAAAAAGTTAGGGCCATTGTTCATCCAAATATTATCTAACTTATAGTTTGGACCTCGAGCAAATTTGTAACAAGCTTTAGAGCATCCTCAACAGATGTCGCATTTTGTAGCTTTGACTTTTCAACAAAGGGTTGAATCCTCACCAACTTTGGAAGAATTTCAAATTCCTGCAAAATAAGTTCAATGCAGAAAAGTTAAAAATAACAAAAAAAAAAAGGCAACATAACTTCCAAAGGCCACAAAGAATCAATAATCTTAGGTTGAAAATTTACTAGGTATGAAGAAAACATGTTTTAACATGTTTGTAATCTAAAAATTACTAAAACAATTTGATATACATGTACTATAGAAAATTTCATCAAGGGAAATCTTCTACTAAAGTATAGTCGCACAACATCTACAAAGAACATTCATTAGGGACTTTAAGAGATTTGTTCAAATCCCATTGTTTGGAGCTTTCATGGTAAAATAATTTCCATAAAATAATTGTAGTAATCCCTAATCATGTATATAATTGGACTTCTTTTAATAGAGATATACATTATTTAGTAAAAAGACTATTTAAACATGTTTGATATTCACCACTTTCAAGAAACAAAAGTCAAGGTGGAAAAACCCAATGGGTTAGCTTGAGTAGTTGAGAACTAGAAATAACAAGTAGGAGTGTTTGAGATCACGTACTTGAGTTGGTTGCATATATATATATATATATATATATATATAAAGGAACATGTAATATTCAATTTTTGGGGTGGTTTATAGTGTCATGCTTGTAAAGGTAAAGTACATGAACTTCCATTTGAGGATTAAGGATCTAATAATCAACACCACAAATTTCTATAGTTTACTCAATCAAGTCAATTTAATGATCTCCAAAGGAAGTTGAATGGATCAAAAGATCAACATAGGTTTTTATAGTTTACTCCAACAAGTAAGCTTAATGGATATCCTAGCAGAGTGAAATGAGCTAGTTGACTAGTTTACAAGTTAGCCAAGAATGGGGTAGCATTATAATTGAATAATATTTATGTAATGGCCACCCAAAATAAGATATAATATTTTCTCATTCTATAAAGGAGTGACCTAAAGAATTTTTTCCCAAGAAAATAGTATCCATGTGATAAACAAATGAGGAAAATTTTATTCAATGGGGCCTTCGTTTGATGGTTAAGGGTGGTGATACCCTCCACTAAAGTTCAAATCCCATTGTATTAATCACGCAAATAAACCATTTCGAGGGATTAAGACTGGGTGCAAGTACTCCATTCACTATTTATTGAAATAATCTTCCTTGAATGTTGTAATATGGTTATATTTCATTGCAATACTCTTAGATTAGAAAATATAGATTAATTTCCATCAAATTTTTATTGTAGCGCTATAATAAATCCAACTTAGCTACTTGTTGAAATTCTCAAAGTTGATCTTAAGGGCCTAAAGATCCTTTGACGTCTCACATTCTCTTGTATAAAGACACTAAGATAGTCATCGACAAATTATTTGGAAGAGGCTAAGTAGCACAAGAATGCATCATTAACTAAGTAAACTATATAATGCAATGCTTAAGAATCATAATGCATCATTTACTAAGTAAACTACATAATGCAATTCTTAAGAATCATAATGCATCATTAACTAAGTAAACTATAGGTGTGGAAAGTGTGAGGATTATTTTCTTTGATCTTGAAGGAAATGATGAAATCGATATCCCTTGGGGCTTAGGTATCACCGTTGATAATGAAGTTGGGGTATTGGTTATGTTACATGGATTACTAATTTCCATAATTATGTAATTCTGGTTAGTGGAGGAAGATAAGGTGTTAGGTGAAAGTTGGTGGAGTGTTATATGAAATTTGTAATTATCCCATAGAATGGAAGTTATAGAATATAAAATATAAATATAATGCATCATTAACTAAGTAAAATATAGATGTGGAAAGTGTGAGGAATATGTTCTTTGATCTTGAAGGAAATGATGAAATAGATATCCCTTGGGGTTTAGGTATCACCCTTGAAATGATGAAATAGATATCCCTTGGGGTTTAGTTATCACCCTTGAAATGATGAAATAGATATCCCTTGGGGTTTAGGTATCACCCTTGAAATGATGAAAAAGATATCCCTTGGGGTTTAGGTATCACCCTTGATAATGAAGTTGGGGCATTGGTTTGTTTACATGTATTACTAATTTTAAAGGGGCATAGGGTGAAGCATGATATAATTGTTGGAAATTCCTTTATTATAATAAGGTCCCTCCTAGAGTAATCTACTCAAATCCTCAAAATCCTTTGCTCAACCACTTACTTCAAACAATTACCTTCTTTCAAGGGCCGCAAGCCCATAATGTAGAGATTGATCATCTCACCAATATAGAATTACAGTTGGGTGAATGAATCATTTAAATAAAAGGAGGGGCAACTCATCCTATGCCCCTCCCATGATATTATATCTCATTAAATTTGTGATGGAAAAGCACATTAGTGTCTTATACATGCAATCTTGAAAGGGTGAGGACTTATGGTACGGTATCATCCCTTCCCCCATTATGATGCCCCAAGTTGTTGTTTGTGACTATAAATAGCATTAATGATTGTCGCCTTCCTAAATGTGGTATAATTATTCTGGTTGATCTAGAATGAATCTCTCCACCTATCAACCCCTAACCTTTGCAACTCAAGTCTAGAGGCCCATGGGATTGTGACATAGATACAAATTGTTGCTATATGAAAGGTTATTGAAGATTGGTGAAATCTATTTTAGGGATTATTCATTACAAAAGTTTGAATGGAACAATTCACAAATGATATATGTGTGATGTGTGAATTGGTCGAATTTAAGAGATAGATGAAGAAGTGCAAGCTAATTTTTTCACAGGCTCGGAAATGAGTGATCAACTCAACCCTTCAAAGGATCCAATGACATGAGATGTGGGAAGGAAATTTTTTGGT
Organism: Pinus albicaulis; assembly: GCA_034641835.2. NCBI lineage: Eukaryota > Viridiplantae > Streptophyta > Pinopsida > Pinales > Pinaceae > Pinus > Pinus albicaulis. The sequence continues at coordinate 880,365,995 of CM076569.1, read as the reverse complement.
GGAAGTTAAAGAATGGGATAGATATAATTGTGGAGATAATGGCTCAAGTAATGACCGTGCAAGAAATAAAAAAAGAGCTCAAAGCTTTCATGTAGATATAGAAGGATGGATTTCTAGAGTTGGGCTTGAAGATAAAGTCGATAGTCTCTTTGGTTGTTCATATTGTAGGACCTCCCTTCGAAGGTAACTCACCACCCCCATTCTTCAACTTTGGGTTCAATCAATGATTAGTCTTCACATGGCTCTTTAGGAATCAAAGTTGGGTAAAAGGAGATCAAGCGCTCTTCCTTCATGAAGCTGGAAGCATTTGAGGACAGAGCTTGATCTAAGGATCACCCTAGCATGTAAATGTGTAATGAGTTTTTCAAGTAGTTCCAAGTGATAAAAAAATCCTTCATAAGCTACCATTATAGTTTTTCTCTTTGTTTGGAATGTATTGTAGAGTATTTCATATTTTGGGTTAGTTTGTTTGGAAATAAACCTACAATGTTAGTGAGTTTAGAACTTAGTTAAGTAGTCACAAGGTTTTTTGGAACAAGGACTTGGTAATTTTGGTATAAGTTGTGGCCTCCACTCCCTATGTTTGTGTTACAATGTCAATTGGGAAACTTGTTTTTTTCAATGCAATTATATATATATATATATATATATATATATATATATATATATATATATATGAAAACTATAACTAAGACATGACTTTTGTTTTTATGATAAGTTACGAGAAATTCATTACATGTTCAATTAGTTACAAATCACTCACATATAGAATTAACAAAATTAAACTTACAATTTATGGAAGGGTGTCACTAATTCAATCCAACTTTATAAAAGATACAATATGCTTACTTCATAATCTACTTATGGGTGTTTAAATCACCTCGGGAGATACTACTCTTGTGGCCTCACTCCACCATTTAGATCAAGTGGATGAATATGGAAAATTTCCAAAAGGAACAAGATTTCCAAGTCTCAACAAACAAAACCTATAACTCCTTATATCCCTACAACCGCACCATCAATACTTAACCCTCTGAATGAATTCTCCATATAACTAGAGTTAATCAAGTCCCTAATTATATTAGTTGAATAGCTCAAGAAAATAAAAATGGTTGAGGTCAAAGCCTTAAACAATATGGAAAAAAGATTGGACAAGGTGGAAAATGAGAACAAGATATTAAAAAAACAAGTCATATAGTTGGAGGAATGTTCAAAAGAAATAAAAATACATTACAAGATGTAAAAGGGAGTGAAACAAAGTGGATATGTGGTAAGGAATTTAAATTCTTAGTGGAAATGAAGGCACTAGTTTCAAAAGTGAACGAGGCAAAGATAGAAATCAAATCACAAGTAATTTTTTCCAAAATATCAGTGGAAATAATAGACAACCAACGAGGAGACTACTTAAACAAGTCCATAACAACAAAAGACATAAAAAACATAATCCAAGACAAACAACAAGGGTAGAGTAGCATTAAGTTTATCATTATTAAATGTTTTAACTAAAAAGGTGAGAGCAAGGACAACATGGAAGTAGTGTTTGGCTAGTCAAACAATATAATGTGATGGGAAGGCACAATAAGGGGAGATGAAAAATGAGGAACACTCCATGACCAAGTAGGTAGGGAAAGACCATTAAATATAACTCTCCAAAGTGAACTAACAAAGCTGAAATATTAATAAGAAGAAAGCAATTAACATGGTCAAAATGGTCTATAAATGGCGATCTAAGTCCACTAGAGCAAAAGGAGAGAAGAAAAAAATCATACATATCCCAGGCGGCAAGGAAAAAAGGTAAGTGAGAAGATCTTTTGATGAATAAGGCCAAGAAGGAGTTAAAAAACACAAATAGAAAATAAAGGGGTGTAGCCCCGATGACCCAAGATAAGCTGAAAATAATGATATGAATTTGTAAAATATATTTGTGGGGAAGGGATCATGTTTAGTCTTGTGAAGCCATAGGGAAGGATTATTATAAGATACAATAATCCTAATTAAAACAAGTGACATGAAGGATGCAAACTTCAAGACATAATATGTTACAAAAGGTAATCTACATGAAACCATATATCAAATAATCCTAAGGACATGGATTCTCTCCCTAGTAAAGAGAACATGGAAACATTGCATAAGCTAAAGAAAAATAAAATAAAAATAACCATATGTGTGACTGAAAATCCAATACAACAACAATAGCATTTTCTTGGTGACATATTACTTTTACCCACAAAAGTTAGACTATATAGAAAAATGGGCCTAAATAGTCAAGGGTGTATTACCAATTGCTTAATAACATAGAAGAAATTCAAGAGGGAGATATAATGTATATTAGAGACTTCAATAGGCGGACATGAAACCTACAAATGGAAAGCTTCACAAAAGCTAGGCATCTACTCTATTTAACTATCTAACTAAAGATTAAGCCCTTTTGAAAATAAACTCCATAGATGTAAGCAATGAAACCACACATTTGGTAAGAAATTATGCACATGTACAATACCCACAATCTAATCATATGTGGTGGATTATCTTGTTCGAGGGCTCAAGAGAAGCCACATGTTTTGCTCAAAATTGGAAAAGTGTGGTGGATTATGTCATGTTTTCAATCAACAATGTGAAAAAATCATAAACTTCGCAATTCAAAGTTCTCAAAAAGTAACTATGGACCATGACCCAATATTTGTGGATCTAAAGTAGAAGAAGGATATTTTATAAAAATAAACAATGAATCATAGTAGAAGAACATCAAAAATCGATTGCAATCCCAACATAGAATGAAGAGACGCTTAAATGGGAGATAGTGAAAATCTATATGTAGTCGAGTTTTATGAGTGCATTAATAAGATAAATGATAAATGTAATAAGTTAATGGAGACTACTCGATACTACCTTGAGAGCTACAAAATTAGTTGGTCATTAAAAGAAAGGAGGGCTTATACAACATCATGATGAACCCTTGATTTAATAAATAAAGAAAATAAATTAAGAAAGAATATAAGGAAAAAAGAAAGACAAGACAAAACTACAAGATCTGCAAGCAAGTAGTAAAACTACAAATGACCAAATTCATAACAATCAATTAAAGAAGCTACTAAAGATTAAAAAAAATAAAATGTCTAGTTTCCAAAATCATTATGGAAAGAGTTGCAAATGAAGAAACATGTGTAGGAGAATGGCATCATCGGGGAACAATGCTTGATCGATTTTGAAAGGCTATGAGAATCTTCCTAAAGGATTAGTCTCTTGAAGATCAATGTAGAGGAATTAGGTAAGTTTCATATCTATCCTTTTTGAAATTTCCATGTTCATATTTTTTATGTTTTTGTAGCATTGGGCAGACATTATCCCACAGGATCATGTTGATTTTACTAGTGGGGAAATTATACATTTACCCATTTGGAAATGTTAATTTGGCTAGGGGTAAATGGCCCAAGGGCAGAGTTTCTTCCATGGGGTCATGCTGATTTGACTAGGGAAGATTGATAGATTCACCAATGGGGCCATGTTGATTTGACTAGAGGTGAATGACCCAAGATGCTCACATTGTGCTTTGGGATGGAGTGATCTATTTTTATAGAGCGGGTTTGAGTTGTTTATTGATTGAGGTTTTTCACCCAATAGTGAGGTAAATAATTCTACTCCAATATTGAGTTATGATGTAGGCTCCATTACTGAAGGGGTTTCAGGTGATGAGAAGCCACCATGATGTGTCTCCACTCAACCTTAGAGCTCTATATAAATAGACAACATGTGAGAGACAAATCATCAACATAGAAAACTCATTGAATTTTTTCTAGTGGAGGAGAATTTAACTAAAGGAGAAATATGTTGCCTTGGTTCATCATCATCATTTTTTCTCTCTTGTAAGTCGCAAGTGGGAGACGAAATTGAGTCTTGAACAACCAAGTTTGACTAGTCGTACAATTGAGTTTGGCCAGGCTTCTTTGACTACAGTTTGATAGAGTTGACTAGGCCACATGTGTGGAGTTTGACCACAGGTTGATTGTAGTCAAATGTGTGAGTTAACTGTAGGCTTCACGCGTGGATTTGACTGCAAGAATGTTGACCATTGACCACAGGGCCAAATTTGACCAGGCCAAAGTTTGATTGTAGGATTTACTTTTGAATAGTTTGACCAATGTTGACTAAGCAGTAGTTTGACCAAGTTTCACTAGTATTTGAATTGTAAATTTGGCACAAATTTCTAGACAAGTTTTTTATTTGTAAACCTTGTTGAAAGACAATTTTCTCCACAAGAAAAAATTGTTTGGTTTTCTCCCAAGGTTGGGTTTCCTAAGTGAAAACATTTCGTGTCTATTGTGCATTGATGTCTTTCTATGATCTTTACTATTTTCGCTACATTTATTGTTGATATTTTCTAATTATAATTATTCAATGATAATAGTGGCATAAAAATATTGTTTGAAAATCTTTAGGAAGTAATTATCAAGGAGAAAATTGTATTTTACTGCACTTTCCAGAGAATTTTAACATGTTATTAGAGATTTGTTGAAAGATCATCCATTAAACAAGCCTCATATTTCAACATCCAAGCAGCTTCTATAGGTTTCATATCACTTGACAAGGTGGCTCCCAATATTAGAGTAGAAGACAGGTTGGATGGTGGTACAAATTTCATATCTTGGTCCTTGGAAGACTAGGATACTCTTTGTTTTGAAAGAAAATAATATTCAAAATTACGTGAAGGAAAATGTCTCAAAAATAACAGATGTTGAGGAGAAATCCAAGCAAAAGAAGAACGAAGCAAATGCTAAGATAATCTTAATAGATTCCATCAAAGACCACTTGATTCCACATGTTGCTAAGTTGAAGATTACTAAAGAGATGTTTGATGCCTTGGTGGGATTGTTTGAGAGTAAGAATTCTAGGAGGAACATAGCCTTGAGACATCAACTTCATTGTGTCATGATGTGTATATCAGATTCAGTTGTCACTTATCTTGTGAGAGTCTCTCGTTTAAGAGATCAACTTAAGGCCATTGGAGATATCATTGATGATGCAGAGCTTGTTACAGTGAATCTTAATGGATTTCCTTCTTCATGTGATCCATTTGTATAGGGTATTTTTGCACAAGTTGAGTTACCTAAGTTTGATCGACTTTGGACTGATTGTGCCCAAGAGGAGGCCATGTTGTTTTCCAAGAACAGCCTGCAGAGACCTCGGGATGACGAAACCCAAGCTCGTGCAGCTCATGCAAGGAAAGTGAAAGGAACAAGAAATTTTGGTAAGAAAGATACAAGTGGAAAATCAACTCCAATTCAAGAACAAAAGAAGAATGATTCTTCAAAGATCAAGTTCTTCAAATGTCATATTGTTGGTCACTATGATTTACAGTGCCCTCAGAAGAAAAGGAAGGGGAAGTAGCATGCATCAACAACTGATGTTGACGATAATGATGAGCATCTACCACAGAAGAAGTCAAAGGAATCTAAACTTGATGAGATTGCATATGATCTTCAGAAGGAATATTTCTTTGTCTCTTCTCTTACAAGCATTATTACTGGAAATAGTGATATTTGGTTGGTGTACAACGGTTCTTCCAGGAACAGGAAATGAAAGGAATCTCTTACAAGCATTATTACTCGAAATAGTGATATTTGGTTGGTGTACAACGGTTCATGAGATTCTCTCACGGATTTGATAGAGAGGGATTCATCATTACAGGTGGAACTTGGAGATAATGCCAAGTATGCAGTGAAAGGAATTGGGACAACCTCATTTCAGTTGGAGTCTGAAGATTCTCTACAGATGAGAGATGTATTGTTTGTACCAGGATTGAAGAAGAACTTGCTCTCTATTTCAAAATTATAGGATAGAGGTTACAACGTCTCATTTGTAGATGGTCAGGTTCTTGTATGGCCTAAGGGCCCATAGACTCAGCAGGAGTGACGCTAGGACGTCCAACTCAGCCATTGGTATATGGAAGTTTTAGTTTATGTGAGTTATGCCATCAGAGCTTTGCACACCTGCATTACAGGACTTAGCCAGAATTCAAGAATATGGTTACAAGTCTTCCAAAGATTTGGGCAAAGCATGAGGGTGTTTATAGGGGTTGTGCACTTCACAAGAATACCAAGGAATATTTTTTGAGCAGTGATAGTACATCCAAGGGGATCTTGGATCTAGTGCATTCAAATATATGTGAACAGATGGCAGTACCATCTTTGGGTGGTTCCTGGTACTATGTGACATTCATTGATGATTTCTCTCGGAAGACATGGATCTAATTCATGAAGACCAAGGATGAGGTTTGAGCCTGCCTCACTCTTCACGAAGCCCATATGTTGCAAGTAATTGTCAATACAACCATACCTTGCCCTGGGATTTCTCTTGATTTTGTATATTGCTCTCTTCAATCTGCATACATGGGTATCCCTCTCATGAGTCTCAAATCCATTTGGTTCTTCGATGTACACCTTCTCTTCTATCACTCCCTTCAAAAAATTCTTCTTGACATCCCATCTATGCTGCAAGTGAGATCGCGACTCTGATGGAAGTATACCTAACCACTAGAGTGAAGTCTCCTCATAATATATTCCCTCTTTTTGAGTGAATCCCTTGGTGTAATATTCTGATTATTAATTTTAACAAGTTTCACAAAATATTGCTTCAAAAATTTATGTCGCCAATTCGATAAACAAATTTCACAAATTGAGCCATAAAATTAACGACAAACTAGGAAATATAAATTGTAATTAAAAATATTGATAAGATATACATGTAGTGAATCTCAACCTTATTTTATTGATATGAAATATGTTGATACAAGAAACCGAAAATGGTTGAGGTGATGGCCTTAAAGAGATATACAACAATGCCTTATTAGGCCTCCAAAACAAAATGATCTAATGAAGGCACCTATGAATTCTGAATGAACTCACCAAGGGATGAGATAGGTTTTTGACTAATCTCACTGAATAACCCAAGGGTTTTTGTCCTCAGGCTAACTAAAGCTGAGAACTAGGTTCCCAAAACCACTCACAAAGACAATACACAAATCCAAGATGTCCCAAATGATTATCTCTCCCTCTTTTTAAAGATTGGATGTGTTAATTTGACATCTCAAGGATAAATTCCCTCCTTTGGACAACCTTCCTCATCCTGAGAAGGCCCCCATTTTCCCTTGGAAGAATTTAATTTCGTCAAGGAAAAATATTAATGAAAAACCCACAAGTACACAAAATTTCAGGTCAGCCTAAAGTCATTTTTGGGTCTCCAAAATCACATATAAATACACATCAAGAACACCTCATTTGGGCATCACATCAACACTTCTCTTCTTATCTCTCCTCTCTTGATTGGTTCATACAGGCCTGAAGCAAGGAGCCTGAGTTCTCATGTGCGAAGGGAAAGAATCTGAATCTGATTTTTCTAAGTTGGCTTTTGTTTGGGTAGTCATTGACCAACTTTGACTTGCAAAATTATGATTTTTGGAGGTTGAATTTCTTGGTGAAGGAACTGAATTTTTCTAGGCACTTTGACTTGGGTTGATCGCAAGCCTGTTGAATGAAGTTTGATCATAGCCTGACCGCAATTTTTTCTTTGCTTTGACTGAGCTCTTTTGGGATTGTTTTGACTTGATTTTGACCAATAAGAAACGCTGAATACTTTGACTGCTGACCAAGATGATTTGGAGCTGATTAGATTGCTAAAATTTGACGGATTAGGGAATATTTGACTATTGTTGACTGTGACAAAAAATTGTAGACTTTGACTTTGGATCATATTTGACTTTTGGGTTCATCTCTCATTGGATTTTGGTTCGTTGAATTGGATAGTCAAAGTTGTTGACCTTTTATTCATTTTGATGAATTGGAACATTGCATCTCTCTGTTGGAAATTCGATGACAATCTAATAAAAGAAGAATTTTGAAACGGTTTTCCCCATTGTGGATTTTTCCCCTGGTCTTTGACCAAATCTTGCATCTCTTGTTATTTCTCTTGGTTGCCTTCTATTATACATTGGATTTACTATTCTATCTACAATTTATATTTGTCATTGTAAGATTAAATTTGTTTAAAAGTGATTGCTAATTGAAGAAGAATTGGTAAAAGTGATTGCTAATTGAAGAAGAATTGGTATAAGTGATTGTATTAAGCATAAAACGATGGAAAATCAACATTGTATAAAAGCTAAGTTGAAGACAATCCCAAGGAGACAAGATACAAAAACAATCACCTTTGAAGCAATCATCTTTGAAAGAAGCTAAAGGAGCCTATTTGACTTGGTCAAGATGTCTACCTTTTACTTCAAGGATACATAGAATTCGGGTGACTCATCAAATTGTGTTGCTTGGAAGATTAGGTTAGCAGTCATAATGAATGGTAATGGTGTCTTGGAATATGTGGAAGGAAAAGTATATGTGGAAGGAAAAGTAACCAAGCCACTAGAAAATTCTCATTTGATTCTTTCAAAGATTATTTTCTTACTTATGTTGGAAAATTAAAGAAGTCTAAGGACATCTATGATAAGCTAGTTGGGATGTATGAGGTCAACGATTTGAATCACATCCTTTCCTTGAAGAATCAACTCAAGGACATTAATATTATTAAGGGGGAATCTGTGCAATCCTGTGTCATGAGGATATCCCAACTGAGGGATCAATTGCAGGTTGTTGGTGAGCCTATATCTGATAGAGAATTGGTGCCATTCACTCTTCAAGGCCTTCCTCCTATTTGGGAAGCCTTCATCGCCACTATAAGCAACAATGACAAATTTCTGACATTTGATGAGTTGGCTGGAAAATGTACTCAAGAAGAATCTAGGATGATCTCTAGAGGGAGGATTCAAAAGCATGAAGAAGGAGATTCCTCTGCATTTGTTGTTCGAGACAAGAAAAGGAAAGGAAGAGGAGCTTCATCTAATCCAAGAAAGCCTTCTCCAACATCTAGGGCCTACAATAGAAGATCAAGAAGGGATGGGGATATGTCAAAAATTGAATGCTATAATTGTCATAGGTATGGTCACTATGCTCAAGACTTTCCGGAAAATAGGAATGCTCCAAGGTCCAACTACAACAACAATCATGGCTTCAAAAACAACATGTTCAATGATAGAAGAAGCGATGCTCTCGATGATCGTGAAGAAGACCATCGTCCTCAAAAGAGGTCAAGAAACTCAAGGTATGAAAATAATGTTGTTGCTACTCAATTTTAATATATTCTTATTTCTGATACTTTTAGTTCTTCTCCTCCAAATTCATGTGATGGTTGGTAGATAGTGGTGCTTTTAGAAATTTATCTGGGTGTCGGGAAGTCCTCTCAAATCTAGTTGAAATGGAGACTAATCTAAAGATCATCCTTAGAGACAACTCCACTTATTCGGTGAAGGGTTTTGGTTCTGTCAAATTTCATTTGGACTATGGGGAAACTATTCTTCTTAATGATGTGATGTATGTTTTGAGACTAAAGAAGAACTTAGTATCTATATCTCCCTTGGCAAACAAAGAATGATGGTTTTATTTATAAGAGGAAATGTCCTCACCCCACCCATGGAATCTTGCATGAGGGATGCTTTCACCCTAGGATCTAGAATTGAAGGACTCGATAAAGTCAATGGAAGACCATTACGAGCCCTAATACATGCTAGAAATCATCAAAGTGAACTATGGCATTGAAGGTTTGCTCATCTTCACTATGAAGCCATGTCTAAAGAAAGGAGGATGGTTTCAGGGATGTCTAAAGTTCAATCTAACCATGATGGAGTATGTCTGGGATGTGCCAGTGGAAAGAAGTCAAGGGGAACATTCCCCTCTAGCAAAAGAAGGTCCAGTGATATTCTACAACTCATCCATTATGATCTATGTAGTCCCATGTCAGTAAAATCGTTGGGCGACTATCTATATATTATCATCTTTGTGGATGGATTCTCCCAGAAGACATGGATATTTTACTTGAAGCACAAGGATGAAGCATTCGATATGTTCAAGGATTTCAAGGCATTGATAGATAATAAAACAGGGAAAAAGATAAAGGTCTTCAAGTTTGAAATGGTGGATAATATACATCTAATGAGTTCAATGACTTTTGTTTGAATTAAGAAGGAGAGCATTGTACCATATAATCTCGAACAAAATGGTGTGGTTGAAAGGAACAATAAGACTATCATAGAAGTTGTTTGAGTTGTTCGAAATACTGAGAGGGGGGTGAATCAGTGTTTCTTTTCGATTGTTAATTTTACCAGTTAGATCACTTATATTTAGAACACAAAATGAACACTGGTGGAATAGATACTTTTACTAAGTTCTTTTTTTACAATAAGTAAAGTACAATAATGATATAGGGCTCCAACCCTAGATGAAGACTCCAATCTTCCAAGCTCCAACCTGTATTGTGCCAAGCACCGACTTGGTCTTTCCAAGGCTCCAACCTTGTCAATTTGAGGCACCAAACTCTAGGGTTCCAACCCTATCTCTAGTACAGCCTCCTACCTAGTTTCTTGAGGACTCCAATCCTCTAGGGCTCCAACCCTATCTTCCAAGGCACCGACCTTGTCTCTATGAGGCTCCAACCTCTTGGGCTCCAACCCTCAACTTCACTTCGTCAAAATATGTTTGGTTATTCTTCACGGCTCCCAAAGTCTTCTTCAACGAGCCCTGTCACACTTAGTCTCCATGTCACATCATCAATGACAACCTTTTCTTTTTAGAAGGTGTCACCACTACTCTTCATCGTACCTAAACAATTTCTCCAAGTTACCTCATGATGGCTTCAATGCATCATGATCTCCAAGGGTGTCTTCAAGACTTCAATCAATGCTTGGTCATGTCTCAAGGTGTCTTCAAGTTCTGCACAAGGTCTTCCAAACAACTTCAAGTACAAGGACTACTGCAAAATATTCTTCAAGGCTACTTCAAGGTCTTCAATTAGCTCCCCAAATATTTTCTTCAAGGGTTCCAAATACTTCACTGCTTCAAGACTCCTAATACTCCTTTGTCCAAAACTTTACTGCTCTTCACAGCTCTAAGTACCAATGCTTAGCATTGTTCCTCAATAAGCTGCTTTTCAAGATGTATATAGGCCAACTTGTCTTCAAATACTGCTACTAGTACTACTAAAAAATATTCTTCAAAAAGGAGACTTCACGAAGCTTCAATGGTCGCTTCCAGGACACAATTCAAGTACCTTAATACTTCATTGATCTTGCAGGTCATTCTCCAAGTGTGATTTTCCCAACAATGGTAAGCTACAGGTCTACAATTGGAGCCTCTGTAATAGCTTCTGGGAAGACTTGCAATTCAAGGTACCAAGAAATTGTTGTCCAAGCCTAAATCTTAAATAATCCCAAATGACTATCCAACTGTCATGAAGTCTAAGTCCGAGGATGTCAACCTTCCATTTTGAGACTGGGCTAGATGATCATAGATTATTACAGGTCTGAGGTATCAAAGTATGTTGCCTTACAGGTTCTAATTCGAGCTTAGTTCATAGATATACACACAGGTTGTTGCCTTTGAACTCCTCCAATAGGTGGTTGTCACACACAGGAGCAGATCCAAGCCTATTTCTGAGCCTTCAACCGAGCCTTGTACAAAGATAACAGTCCTTTGTTTAGTTCTCTTTTCAAGCTACAGGTCAGAAGTGTTAAGGACTGTCAAAACATTATATGTCTACACAGATCTGAAGACTAATCTCCTATACTCCTTCATTGTTCCTTTTTATATCTTCTGCAATTGATCTGAGCTTTTTGTCCACCACAGATATAATTGCCCACGGGTCTGTGTGAGGTCTTCACACCTTCAACCAAGCCTTTAAGAGACTATCCAACAGTCCAAACTGTAATGTATCCTTAAGAACAATGCCCAAACAATGAACTTCTATGTCCTCTTGGCCTCCTTCTTGTTCTGTATCTTCTCTCTGAAATGATCACCGAAAAAATGATGCCAAAATGAAGTTTCTGTCCTCATATTTATATACATTTTACGTTTAGGATGAAGAGACACGTCACTTGGAGGGAGGCCGACATAAGTAGGCTAGCATAGGTCGGCTCAAGGACAAATTATTTCTTTAACTTGAAAAATTCATATCTCCCAAACCACTTGGAGTTTCCGGCCAAGTAAGAGCTCGTTAGAAAGATAAAATTATGCTCTAAAAGGTGGTGTAGATGTCATAGTGAAATTCTGCCTCTAAGGTGGTGAAAACATTTTTTCTTTGTGACTGTCCTTAATTTTTGTGTGCAGGAGGTGAATAGGACAGCATACCTTTTCCACTGCTTGGCTTCTCCTTTGTTTGTCTTATCAATCATAGAATCATAGTGTCATCATGACAGTATCCAGCATCCATATCATCATGAACGTATAGCATCATGTATTCAATAATAGTACAGTAGTATGTCATAGTGCAACATCATTAGGAAAGTTTCAAGGTAGTCTTCTAACCATCAAATGAGATCTTCCACATCATAATCTAGTCTTCCAACCTTCATCAAGTGCATGCAACATTAGATCAAGTACTTCTTAGGGCCTCCTTCATTAGTGGTTTGACTTCTTCGTGACTTGACATCTTCATTGATGGTATCCTTGTCAACCAAGAGTCATGACATCATCATCTGGAACCAAGCATCTCAAGAATATTGACATCTCGGTCAATGCTATATTGACATCAATGACAACCTTGATTAAAAATCTTCCCCTTTGTCATTGATGGCAATATTCTTGCCTTCCCAACATTCTCTCCCCCTTTAACATCAATGGAAAACAGGGTGCCCAAGTACTCCCCCTGTCAAGCTACTTTTTTTTTTCATCAATAGTAGTTCTTCATGGGTATGTTACTCAACCTATCATCGTGCTCTTCCTTCTGGCAATTTGGTGCATGATAGATGTGTCTACATTTCTTCAATGGAGTTTCTCTCGAGAGATGATCTATCAAAGAATGAATGTCCATGTGTGACTCATCAAGGATTTCATAGTCCCCTTTCACGGATAGCTTCTGCAAGAATGGTCAAGAATCATGAGCTCCCCCTAACTGTATGCATGGCCTTTTCCTTCATTAGCAAAATCTCATCACCAAGAATTGGAATATTCTCTGCCAGTGATGCATTCATCAAATCAACAACATGTGTTGTTGGCTTGAGTGTTCAAAAGACTTTCCGACCCAATCTTCTTTCTTCTCCATACTTGTGTAACTTTCTTCTTTGGCTTGGTTGTCATGGTTTTATCTTGTTTAGGGACCCAAATCAAGTTACAATCACGAGCCATATGTCCAATTTTATGGCAACTGAAGCACTCCATCTTGTTCATGAATGGGGAATCATGACTTCTTTTTGCAAAATTTCTTCTAGGGAGTTGATGGGAACCATTATATTTGTCCATGTGGTATGCCCTACAATCCTTTTCCATATGCCCAAAGTTTGTACAAGAATAGCAATAACCAAAAAACATACTTTCGCACTTGGAGGATGGAGATTTCCTTGATGTATTTCCAAATTCATTCTGCCTTGGGATCCTTTGATGATATCCATTGCTGCTTTCATCCTGACACCTTCAACATATCTTCTTGAATTAGGGTTTCTTCCAATATCATCTTGGCTCATGCTTTTGCTCGAACTGGGGACATCAATATTTCTTCCAAGCTTTTCCACATCCTTGTTGTTTGAAGCATTAGGGTTTGCATCAGTTTTGTTTGAGGATTCACCTGCATAACCAAGACCTGATTTATCTAGGGGGGATCTTTGATGACTTAGGATGTCATCTAGGGTTTGAGAACTTTTCAAGTTCTTATTCAGCCAGTCAACTTCCTTTCTAAGAGAGACAATTTCTCCTTTCAACTTTTCACAATATTCATCTTTCATAAGTAGTTGCTTCTTCATTTCTTCCATCATCCTTGTTGCTTCATGTGCTTCGATTTTAAGGGAGATGATATTTGATTTCATTATGAAGACTTCTTCATTCTCCTTTGCTAGATTACTCTCCATTTCTTCTTTTATTCTTGTAGCTTCACATGTTTCGGCCTTCAGAAGATTGATGTCTGATTTTAGTTTCAAGATTTCTTCATCCTTTTCGTCTAGTTGGCATATCATGGTGTTTCTCTCCTTTTCTGCTTCATTAACTTTTCCTTCTATGAATGCCAAAGTTTCCATCACCTTCTCAGCTCCTTGCGCTTGTTTCCTTGCTTCTTCTAATTGAGAACTAATAGAGGAGACCTATTCCTTGTATTGACCAATCTCTGCTTCAAGATTGTTCAAGCTCTTAAGTCTTTGTTCAAGGTGGCTTGACAAAGTTTCTTCCCTTTTATTTGCCTTATCCAATTGATTTGTCATAGATATGACTTCTTCATGATGCTTTCTTTTGTTTTGATGAAATTCCTCTTTAAGTTTGGCGAGCTCCTCATCTCCTTCTTGTACTTGAAGCTTGACAAAGTCAACTTAATTCCTTGTCTTGTCTTGGTTACCATCTTGCGTTTTCTTCTTAAGTTCCTCATTTTCCTTTTTCAAACTGTTAATCTCTTCCCTAGAAGCCATAAGTTTATTGAGGAGATCTTCTTCAAAGTCTTTTTTGTTCTCTTCATCTTCTAGGTCTTCTTTAGCCTTGTTGTCATCTCTCTTATCTTCAACTTCCTTGACGAATTTTGGACTTCTTTCTTGTTTTCCATCATCTTCTTGACTAGAGATCATTGTCAACGCTCCTTTTGAGTGAAGATCATGAAGTTTGTCCCATATGACTTTTGCTGACAAACATTTTTCAAAATTGGCCTTCACAGAATTTGGTAACCCATTCAAAATTGCCTTCATTGCTCTTGTATTGTACTCCTTGGATTCTTCATCCATTGTGTCATTAGTAATCACTGATTTCCAAACTTCAATTCCTTGAGTCTTCAAGAAATTCCTCATTCTTGCCACCCATATATCAAAATTTCCATTGAACAATGGAGCCTTCGCAAATTGATTTACTTCAATTTCAATGGTTAAGGAAGACACATCTTTAGGAGGATTGGAGACTTTCTTCCTTGGCTTTGCCATTTGTGTTCTAATGATCAACCTTCAAGCTGTTAGGCTTTGAGTGAAGGTACTGGCTCTGATACCAATTTTTGGAAATACTGAGAGGGGGGTGAATCAGTGTGTCTTTTCAATTGTTAATTTTACCAGTTAGATCACTTATATTTAGAACACAAAATGAACACTGATGGAATAGATACTTTTATTAATCTCTTTTTTTACAATAAGTAAAGTACAATAATGATATAGGGCTTCAACCCTAGATGAAGACTCCAATCTTCCAAGCTCCAACCTGTATTGTGCCAAGCACCGACTTGGTCTTTCCAAGGCTCCAACCTTGTCAATTTGAGGCACCAACCTCTAGGGCTCCAACCCTATCTCTGGTACAGGCTCCTACCTGGTTTGTTGAGGACTCCAATCCTCTAGGGCTCCAACCCTATCTTCCAAGGCACCGACCTTGTCTCTATGAGGCTCCAACCTCTTGGGCTCCAACCCTCAACTTCACTTCGTCAAAATATGTTTGATTATTCTTCATGGCTCCCAAAGTCTTCTTCAACGAGCCCTATCACACTTAGTCTCCATGTCACATCATCAATGACAACCTTTTCTTTTTAGAAGGTGTCACCACTGCTCTTCATCGTACCCAAACAATTTCTCCAAGTTACCTCATGATGGCTTCAATGCATCATGATCTCCAAGGGTTTCTTCAAGACTTCAATCAATGCTTGGTCATGTCTCAAGGTGTCTTCAAGTTCTGCACAAGGTCTTCCAAATAGCTTCAAGTACAAGGAATACTGCAAAATATTCTTCAAGGCCGCTTCAAGGTCTTCAATTAGCTCCCCAAATATTTTCTTCAAGGGTTCCAAATACTTCACTGCTTCAAGACTCCTAATACTCCTTTGTCCAAAACTTTACTACTCTTCACAGGTCTAAGTACCAATGCTTAGCACTATTCCTCAATAAGATGCTTTTCAAGATTTATATAGGCCAACCTATCTTCAAAGACTGCTACTAGTACTACTAAAAAATATTCTTCAATAAGGAGACTTCACAAAGCTTCAATGGTGACTTCCAGGACACAATTCAAGTACCTTAATACTTCATTGATCTTGCAGGTCTTTCTTCAAGTGTGACTGTCCTAACAATGGTAAGCTACAGGTCTACAATTGGAGTCTCTGTAATAGCTTCTGGGCAGACTTGCAATTCAAGGTACCAAGAAATTGTTGTCCAAGCCTAAATCTTAAATAATCCCAAATGATTGTCCAACTGTCATGAAGTCTAAGTCCGAGGATGTCAACCTTCCATTTTGAGACTGGGCTAGATGATCGTAGATTATTACAGGTCTGAGGTATCAAAGTATGTTGCCTTACAGGTCCTAATTTGAGCTTAGTTCATAGATATACACATTGGTTGTTGCCTTTGAACTGCTCCAATAGGTGGTTGTCACACACAGGAGCAGATCCAAGCCTATTTTTGAGCCTTCAACCGAGCCTTGTACAAAGATAACAGTCCTTTGTTTAGTTCCCTTCTCAAGCTACAGGTCAGAAGTGTTAAGGACTGTCAAAATGTTATATGTCTACACAGATCTGAAGACTAATCTCCTATACTCCTTCGCTGTTCCTTTTTATATCTGCTGCAATTGATCTAAGTTTTTTGTCCACCACAGATATAATTTCCCACAGGTTTGTGTGAGGTCTTTACACCTTCAACCGAGCCTTTAAGAGACTATCCAACAGTCCAAACTGTAATGTATCCTTAAAAACAATGCCCAAACAATGAACTTCTATGTCCTCTCGGCCTCCTTGTTGTTCTGTATCTTCTCTCTGAAATGATCACCGAAAAAATGATGCCAAAATGAAGTTTCTATCCTCATATTTATACACATTTTGCGTTTAGGGTGAAGAGACACGTCACTTGGTGGGAGGCCGACATAAGTAGGCTAGCATAGGTCGACTCAAGGACATAATTATTTCTTTAACTTGAAAAATTCATATCTCCCAAACCACTTGGAGTTTCCGGCCAAGTAAGAGCTTGTTAGAAAGCTAAAATTATGCTCTAAAAGTTGGTGTAGATGTCATAGTGAAATTCTACCTCTAAGGTGGTGAAAACATTTTTTCTTTTTGATTGTCCTTAATTTTTTTGTGCAGGAGGTGAATAGGACAGCATGCCTTTTCCACTGCTTGGCTTCTCCTTTGTTTGGCTTATCAATCATAGAATCATAGTGTCATCATGTAGGATATCCATGTCATCATGATAGTATCCAGCATCCATATCATCAAGAACATATAGCATCATGTATTCAATAATAGTACAGTAGTATGTCATAGTGCAGCATCATTAGGAAAGTTTCAAGGTAGTCTTCCAACCATCAATGAGATCTTCCACATCATAATCTAGTCTTCCAACCTTCATCAAGTGCATGCAACATTAGATCAAGTACTTCTTATGGCTTCCTTCATTAGTGGTTTGACTTCTTCATGACTTGACATCTTCATTGATGGTATCCTAGTCAACCAAGAGTCATGACATCATCAGCTGGAACCAGGCATCTCAAGAATATTGACATCTCGGTCAATGCTATATTGACATCAATGACAACCTTTGTTAACAATCTGCCCCTTTGTCATTGATGGAAATATTCTTACCTTCCCAACATTCTCTCCCCCTTTGACATCAATGGAAAACGGGGTTTGAGGGATTTTCAGTTCTTGTGCCTGGGGACAGAACCATGCAGTGCACGCACTATGTTCCCGCCTTGACAATGACCATGGGGAACTACTCCATGACAAATCACCTTTTGAGGTGGACGTACTGGACACCAACATGGTGTTGGGGGTCCAGAGGATCTATTCACTTGGCAGAGTCACTACGAATTGGAGGAGGTTGGAGATGGAATTCATAGGGCCAGATGGCAAACCGATTTTGCTACATGGTATGCACTCTTACCCTCCATAGACTATTTCGGCCCACAAGATAGAGGCTGATCTGAGACATGGGGACATTGAGTGGTTTGTGGAGCTGAGGACTTCAGAGGATGGGGGTAAGCCCAAGCCACCACACCCGGAGATAGAGGCCATTTTGGACAAGTACCCAGTAGTGTTTGGACTCTGGAGACATACCACCGTGTCAACCACATGACTGAGGGTTTGAGCATACTATTGAGTTGGAGTCGAGGGTACAGGTCGTGATTACTACCCCTTACTGACATCCCAAGGCATACTGGGATGAGATAAAGAGAGCTATTCATGAGTTGTTGGAACTTGGGCACATCAAGCCTAGCTCCAACCCTTTTGCTTCATCAGTTTTCCTAGTGAAGAAGAAGGATGGGTCCCTATGCATGTGCATTGACTACTGGGGACCATGAAGAACCGTTACCCCATTCCGCACATAGATGAGCTGACACACAAGCTGAGGGGGCGAAGTTCTTCTCCAAGATTGACTTGCACTCAGGGTACCACCAGATTAGGGTGAGGGACTAGGATGTTCCTAAGACAACTTTCAGGTGCCACTATGTGCACTTCGAGTACCTGGTTATGCCCTTCAAGCTAACAAACGCACCAGCCACCTTCTAGTCCTACATGAACCACATGTTTCTTGGTCAGTTGCGGAATTTTGTGTTGGTGTTCTTTGATGATATCTTGATTTATAGCCGGACCTGGGAGGAGCACTTGCAACATTTAGAGATAGTGTTGCGTATTTTGGAGGAGCAATAGTTCTATGCAAAATTGTCCAAGTGCAAGTTCGGTTTGACAGAGATGCTCTAGCTAGGGCGCATCATTGGGGAGGACGGTGTGAGAGTTCATGAGAAGAAGATCAGGACCATCTGGGATTGGCCAGAGCCCCTGAATGTGAGGGATTTGAGGGGATCTGTGGGCATCCTCACTTACTACAGGAATTTCATGAAGGGCTTCTCACAGTTGGCAGCTCCCCTCACTGATCTGACAAAGAAAGGGGCATTTGAGTGGACAACTACAACGCCGGAGGCTTTTGAACGCCTCAAACAAGTCATGAGCAATTGTCATGCGTTGGCACTTCCAGATTTCACCTAGCCCTTTGTGCTGGACTGTGATGCATCTAGAGAGGGCGTAGGAGTAGTTTTGATGCAGGGAGGGCACCCCATAGCTTTCGAGAGTCGGAAGCTACTGCCCCACAAGAGGTTGTACTCCATCTATGACAAGGATATCCTAGCCATCATGCATGCGCTAGCCAAGTTCAAACAATACTTGTTGAGGAACAAGTTCAGGGTCAAAACAGACCCCACAACAACCTCATATTTTTCTTGGAGCGGAAGTAGTTGCAGGAGAGGCAGCAAAAGTGGGTGACCAAGTTTCAGGCATATGGCTTGGACATTGAGTATGTCAAAGGGAATCACAACGTGGTGGCTAATGTGTTGTCCAGGATGCCGACTACCCTCCCATTGATGAGCATTGCCCCGGATTGGAGGGAACAATTACTAGTAGAGTACTCCAAGGACCAATTTGCATGTGAGGTCCTTGATGAGGTAGTGGCAGATGACCGATACAAGGTGATTTACTTCAGAGACTAGATTTACTTAGTGCCCAACTCCCAATTAAGGGAGAAGATTTTACAGGCTACCCATGACTCACCACTAGCAGGGCACCAGGGGCTCACAAAGACATACAGGGCCATCAGAGAGCGTCCTTCACGGAGGGGCTTTAAGGATGACGTTTTGAGGCATGTCAGGGAGTGTGACACATGCTAGAGGAACAAGAGTGAGTAGTCACACCCTGTAGGGCTACTATAGCCTCTTCCTATCCCTGAGGGGAAATGGGAGAGTGTGTCGATGGATTTCATTACCGGATTGCCCACATTACAGGGAAATGATTGGATATATATGGTGGTGGACCAATTGACGAAGTTTGCATATTTTTTCGCCATCTCAGCCCGGTACTCAGCCTCACAGGTGGCCGAATTGTTCTTAAGGGAGGTGTTTCGGCTACATGGTCTTCCGAAGACCATTGTCAATGACCAGGACAAAAGGTTCATGGGGGGATTTTGGCAAGAGTTGGTTCGACTAGTGGGCACAAATCTCACTCTGAGCACTAGTTATCACCCCAGACAGATAGGCAGACGGAGATATTTAACAAGTGGTTGGAGGACTACTTGAGTAACTATGTGACGAGCCAACAACGAGCATGGATACAGTGGTTGCACTTGGGTGAGTACTACGCAATACCACGTACCACATGTCCATAGGTATGTCTCCATTTTGAGCTTTGTATGGTTACAATGCATTATCTTTTGTTGATGTGATGTTTGGAGATAGAAAGGCCCCCAAGGTCAAGGATTGGATACAGGAGAGCCAAGACATTTTACGGGCTCTCAAAGACAACATGTGGATAGCACAAAACTAGTGGAAACTTTATGCAGACAGGGGAAGAGTTGAGAGGTAGTTTGAGGTAGGGGACTTAGCCTTCTTGACGCTTCAGTCGTACCGGCAGTCATCCCTCAAGCAGAAGGGGGCCGACAAGCTCAAACCTCGCTTCTACGGGCCATAATGAGTCACTTGGAGGGCTGGGGAGGTAGCATATGAGCTGGAGCTACGCCCAGGGAGTCGAGCGCACAAAAATTTTCACGTGTCTTGCCTGAAGAAGGCATTGGAGCAGCAAGTGACAACAGCTACAGAGCTACCCCCTATGGATGATGAGGGGCACTTAGTTCTGGAGCCAGAGGCTATTTTGGATACCCGGGAGAGGCACTTTAGGAACAGTGTCATCAAGGAGTTTTTTATTAGAAGGAGGAACCTACCAGACAAGGATGCCACTTGGGAAGGGGAGCAGATACTTCAGCATCCTTCATTACAGTTGCTTGAGGACAAACACCGTTTTGGCGGGGAGGACTGTGATATTCCCACTTGGCATTATTGCTAAGTGAAATATCAATTTTGGCCATTTTTGTCTTAATTCATGTTTTCACTTAGGAAATGTGGGTTTAGATGCCCCACATGTATTTTTGATTAAAACAAGCCCAAACATTAGAGTTGGAGGGGAAATATTGTGGCTTTCGTGGAGCGTGGGGGCCACCTGTAGAGAATTACGACCCACATGAGGAATATGGACTCATTGGTGCAGGATTGGTGGGGAGAAATCGAGTTGGGCCCACATGGGCATTTTGGAGGCACTTTCACAAAAAGGAAGGAAAGACACTCATTTTGGCATTCATGATCATTTGAGAATTTGTCTTAGACAAGCACGCTTGAGCTGAAGCCAAGTTTGCAAGTGTTGTTCAGCACACGAGTGTTTCCGAGTGGAAATCTCAACCCTTGCTTCAGTGGACTTCAAGTCCTAGCCCAAGGAGGGAGTCTCACCTATTCCAGTTCGATCTAGGAGCAACGATTGCGAGTTTGGGGTAGTTTCCAGTAGCAGCAACGCAATGATTTTGTACAATGTTCTATGCTTGATGCAACTTTACTTTTATCAACAACAATCACATGAATTTACAAGTAAAATGCAGATAGAACATACCAGTGATCCTTTAGAAGACAAGTCAAAAACAGATAAAAGTGATGGTGCATTACGACAGTCAATTGCATGCTTCAACCAACAAAGACTTCACGGTCAGCCAACCCAGCATGTGTCACAACAGTCCTCAAAACAGTCACACGGTCAACTCAGAAGTCAACCTCAGAAAAGTCAACGTTGCCTAGAAAAGTCAACGCAGGGCAGCAGCACTAAAAGTCAACATAGCTCAACTTCTAGTCAACCTTTGACCTCGATTTCTATGCCAAAGAGTACGGCCTCCTTAGATCGAAGTCTCCTCCAAAATTCAGCCCAATCGGACCATGCGTTGACCAAAGTCAACGCTGGTCAAACTTCCCCAGAAACCCTAACTGCAGATTTCTGGTTGTAGTGAATTTCGTCCTTCTTGCTACAGTAAACTTCGACCTTCTTGCTACGGTAAACCTCGACCTTCTTTCCCACATGTGAGATGAAGCTGCTTCTCAAATGCTCATATAAGAGGAGGAGATGTGTGATGAGATGAGTGGGAAAATGCTCCAACGTTGACCCTATAAATACCAATCATGAGAGGTGTGTGACACATCTGCTAGGGGTAAAAACCTTAAGGCCGACCTGCACTTAAATTTATTATAAATGATAAATTCAAAATAAATGTTCTGCTCATCAGATTAAAATCAATTTTAGATCGATTTTACACCTCTCTGAAAGAGGAATCCAATACAAATATTGGAATCTTCATCTGAGCATCACAAGATGGAGTTTGGACATAGTTGTCCAAATTTAACACTCCCTCTCAACTAGGGAGAACTCCATCCACCAGTGCAATCAAACATCGTGCGTCATCCCGCCGTAACTTGCTTTGTTGGCCTCTTTATTTCGTAACGTAGTGGGTCACCACAAAGACATTATTCCCAATGACAAATTCAGCCCGCAGGTCAAACCTCTATCGACCTGCCAAAGAGTCTCCAACCAACCCGAAGTTGGTTCATCTAACCCGACGTCAGGCGGAGGTCCGAGACCTCACTAGACTTGATCCCAGATCAAGCGGTTGGACCATGCCATCCTAGATAGAGAGTACGGCAATCTCTGATGCGTCCATCAGTCTTTGCTACTAGTCTCTAGCTTTTCCCACCTCATTGGCCAAATGAGAGGTACTTCCCATGAGCCCTGAACTCAATGGGTAGGATGCATACGGGGTACAGATAAATGAGTGGCGAACCAGCTCAATAATCACAAGGGTGGGGCAGAAGCATTATGAGTGCTTATAGCTCCGAGAAGCTATCCCCAAAGCCCCCCAGAGCTCCCAGAGCTCATCGTCCAACAAGACCCACATCATAGGGTCTTTCCACGACACCAAGACTCTCACGGAAGGTTAGGAACTTGACCTTCCCCAGGGGCTTAGTGAGAATATCCGCGACCTGCTCATCAGTTCCTATATGATCGAGCCTTACGGCGCCTCGCTGTACCATATCCCAGATAAAGTGGTACCTGATATCAATATGCTTGGATCGGTTGTGGAACACAGGATTCTCAGTCATACGAATCCCACTCTGGTTATCACAGAGTATCACAGTGGTATCTAGCACATGTCCAAACAGCTCACTAAAGAGCTTACGCAACCAAACTGCTTCACAATAGGCCATACTTGCAGCAATGTATTCGGCCTCAGCGGTGCTCAAAGCCACCGACTTCCGCTTCCTGCTCATCCATGAGATCGAAGCAGAACCAAGATTGAAGCAGCATCCCGATGTGCTCTTACGATCCACCACACTGCCAGCCCAATCGGCATCAGTATATCCACGGAGTGTCACACTCCCGGCAGTGTATCTCAGCCCATGGTTTATCGTGCCCCGAAGATATCTCAGAAGATTCTTGGCACCAACCTAGTGAAAGTGATGAGGCTCAACCATCTGTTGACTCAAAGTGTTCACTGCAAAACATATATCTGGTCGAGTGTTCACTAAGAACATCAAAGCTCCTATGAGTTGACGATACTCAGTAGGATTGGCCAAGATAGGCCCAGCAGCGCTGCCACTCAACTTCTTAAAGTTGAGTTCCATCGGTGTCGAAACGGACTTACAGTCCACCATACCAAATCTTTCCAGAAGATTCACAATGTATTTTCCTTGAGAAAGGAAAATCTCTCCAGGTCTCTGCCAGACCTCCAGGCCTAGGAAGTAGTGCATCAGTCCTAGGTCCTTCATCTCGAACTCAGCAGCGAGCTCCCTCTTGCATTGATGAATGAGGGGGTCAGCACCTGTCAGGAAGAGGTCGTCCACATACAGCACCAAAATGAGAGGCTTCCCCTGGACAACCTTGAAGTAAAGGTTCGGATCAGCATTACTTCGAGTGAAGCCCAGCTTCATCAAGTAGCTATCTATCCTCTCGTACCAAGCTTTGGGTGCTTGCTTCAACCCATAGAGGGCTTTCTTCAACCTGCAGACATGAGTGTCCCGATCCTGAACTTCAAACCCCAGAGGTTGTTCTACATACACCTCTTCTTTTATTGCACCATGCAGAAAAGCGGTCTTGACATCCATCTGATGAAGACTCCATCCTTGCGTAGCAGCAAGGGCTATGATTGATCGAATGGTGGTATATCATGCCACAGGTGAAAATATGTCATCATAGTCTATTCCTTCCTTTTGAGAGAAGCCACAGGCAACAAATCTTGCCTTGAACTTTTCAGCACTTCCATCAGATCCATGTTTGATCTTGTCGAGCCATTTCGCGGTGACAACTGATTTGTCCTTTCGGTCTTGGAACCACATCCCAGACATCAGTCTTCTTTATGGACTCATATTCTTCGTGCATAGCATCCTTCCAGACTTGATGCTTTACGGTTTCCTCAAAAGATCCAGGTTCAGATTGTACAATAGTACTCATGGCAGCTAGATACCCTTGGTATCTACATGACTTCTTGCTTTCTTGGAATGTCCCCCTCAAGGCAGCATGGCCCTCAGCATCTTCGAGAGTGTCCCTGAGCCATGATGGTCTCTTTCTCAGTGAAGGAGATGGATCAATTGGGTCCATTGGTCCTTCAGCATTAGGCATTGTCTCATCCTGCAGTTCTTCTTGATTTCCAGGCCTTGCTTCATGATTTTCCTCAGATCTCGGAAGATCTACTACTTTCTTCAGGGAAGCATTTTCGTCAAAAGTGACATCATGGCATATCTCTACTTCCCTTTGACCAGGTGCATAGACTCTATAGGCCTTAGAAGTTTCGCTGTAGCCCACAAATATTCCTTTCTTCCTAGAAGCATCCAGCTTACTTCTCTTTTCTTTTGGCACATGAAAATAAACAGGACATCCAAAAACTCTAAAATGTGAGACGTCAGGTTTCTTACCAGTGAAAACCTCTTCGGGAGTTTTGGAGTCCAGAGCGGAATGAGGGCATCAGTTTTGAATGTATACAGCAGTATTCGCAGCTTCTCCCCACAGAAACTTCGATAGACCTTGGTCACATAGCATGGCATGGGCAGCTTCCACAATGGTCCTGTTCTTTCGGTCAGCAACGCCATTCTGCTCAAGAGTATAGGCAGTAGTGGTCTCCCTCTTAATGCCAGCTTCTCTGCAAAAGTCCTTGAACTCATTTGACTCATATTCAGTGCCATTGTCGGTCCTTAAAATTTTGATCTTCTTCCCTGTCATATTTTCCACCAAGGATTTGAATGTACGGAACCACATGAAAGCCTCATCCTTCTTCAAGAAGTATATCCAGGTTTTGCAGGAGAAGTCATCAGTGAATGTCATATAGTAAGAACATCCTCCCAGGGATGTCACGGGTAGCATACCAGATAGATCAGAATGGACCAGTTGCAAAATATCAGATGTCTTTGTGACACTTGAGGTGAAAGGTCCCCTTGTATGCTTTCCTTCGGCACAACCCTTACATACACCTTCATGATTATTTCCAAATTTGGGCATCCCTGCCACCACTTTCCTTGCTTCGGGAAGGGCCTTGTAATGAAGGTGTCCAAACCTCCGGTGCCATAGTTCAGTTTGTCGGATAGTATCACATGTCATAGCTCCCAGTGGACTTCCTCCAACCTGGTAGAGTGTTCCAACTCTAAAACCAATCACGATAGCTTCCTTGAGATTCTTCTTCCACATGCGCACTTTTCCATCAGTGAATGCCACATTGAAACCTTTGTCTTCCATGGCTGATATAGACACAAGGTTCTTCTTCAATTTTGGTACATAGAGTACATCCTACAAATGCAAGACTTGTCCTTGAGACAAGTGGAGAGTCACAGTCCCTGTCCCTTTCACGGGATATGTGGCATTATCTCCAAGGATAATTTCCAGATTAGTATCCTTCTCAACCATGTCAGAGAGTGCTTCCTTGAACCCAGTGATGTGTCTTGAGGCACCACTATCTATCAGCCAGACATCCATAGTGTCGGGCGGGGATGCAGCAGAGAGAGCATATACAAGAATGTATTCATTTCTTTTATCAACAACATTTGACTCCTCATACCTGGAGTTTCTAGACCTTTTGAAAGGTTGATTGTTTCCATCAGAGGGAGCCTTCCTCTTTCCTTTGGACCTGTTGTTTCTTTGATTTCCATTCCTCCGGTTGTTGTTGTTGTCATCACTATCGGGAGAATCCTTCTTGAAAGGACATTCTCTAGCATAGTGACCAGGCCTATGACAAGTGAAACACTTGCCCTTCTTTCCTTGGGCCCCTGCTCTTCCTTTGTTCTTTGAACCACCAGAGTTCTTCTTTCTAGAATGAGCAGCGTAGGCAGCATTTCTGTCATTTTCGTATTCCTTCATTCTTGTCTCTTCTTGCATGCATCTTGACAGTAGCTCGTCAAAGTTAGGAATTGTATTATTATTGAGAATGGTAGTGTTGAATACTTGCCATTCTTATGGGAGCCCTCCAAGTGCGGTGAGTACCATCTCACGATCAGCTATTGTCTCCCCAATAGCTAGCAGATTGTTCCTGATCTCGGTCAATTTCAGAAAGTATGTTTGGACAGACTCATCCCTGTCTTTCTTCAAATTCTTCAATTGATTCTTGAAGAATAGCACCTGGTTTGAATTGTTTACTTTGAACATTTGTATCAGCTTATCATACATCTCTTTGGATGTGCCTAGCTCAGATATGTAGGCAACCAGACTTTTATGTATGGATTCCCTGATCATTAGCTTTGCTTTGATCTACCCCTTCTTATACTTGGTTTTGGCAGCAGCAGTAGCAGTGGATGGAGATTCTTGTATCTTACCCAGTACATAGTCCATGAGATCATGGTCTTCTAATTTGAGATCTAATATCATCTTCCAAACATGGAAGTCATCCCTTCCAGTCAGCTTGTCATCCTCCTTGAAGCCATAACTTGTGGAACTCATTTTTCTCTTTTGGTGATTGCTATAAGTTAGGGCTTGTCTTCACCTCAGCTCTGAAACCATGTAAGATTTTGTAGATGTTCTATGCTTGATGCAACTTTACTTTTATCAACAGCAATCACATGAATTTACAAGTAAAATGCAGATAGAACATACCAGTGATCCTTTAGAAGACAAGTCAGAAACAGATAAAGGTGATGGTGCGTTACGACAGTCAACAGGATGCTTCAACCAATAAAGACTTCACGGTCAGCCAACCCAGCTTGTGTCGCAATAGTCCTCAAAACAGTCACACGGTCAACTCAGAAGTCAACCTCAGAAAAGTCAATGCTGCCCAGAAAAGTCAACGCAGCTCAACTTCTGGTCAACCCTTTATCTCGATTTCTGTGCCAAAGAGTACGGCCTCCTTAGATCAAAGTCTCCTCCAAAATTCAGCCCAATCGGACCATGCGTTGACCAAAGTCAACGCTGGACAAACTTCCCCAGAAACACTAACCGCAGATTTCTGGCTGCAGTGAATTTCGTCCTTCTTGCTGCGGTAAACTTCGACCTTCTTGCTGCAGTAAACTTCGACCTTCTTTCCCACGTGTGAGATGAAGCTGCTTCTTAGATGCTCATATAAGAGGAAGAGATGTGTGATGAGGTGAGTGGAAAAATGCTCCAACGTTGACCCTATAAATACCAATCATGACAGGTGTGTGACACATTTGCTGGGGGTAAAAACCTTAAGGCCGACCTGCACTTAAATTTATTATAAATAATAAATTCAAAATAAATGTTCTGCTCATTAGATTAAAATCGATTTTACACCTCTCTGAAAGAGGAATCCAATACAAATATTGGAATCTTCATTTGAGCATCACAAGATGGAGTTTGGACCTAGTTGTCCAAATTTAACAAGGAGCCACACTTGGGTGTTGAAGAGAGAAAGGAGTTTGGGCCTAAAACTTGAGGAGGAGTCCGGGAAGTGTTTTGAGGAAGATTGCAGCCATTTTTGGGGCTCTTTGCAGCAGGATTGACAGGTGGGTTGAATTACCCTGAAGCAATGCCATTGAGGGAAAAAAGGGTCGAAATTCCAAGGTCAAACATTGGTCAATTCATTCGTGGGTTATTATGAGTATTTGATGGAGAGCACAAGATTAATTTCCCAGAATTTTCTAAACCTCAGAGGAGGCCCTAGCAGTGGTTCTTTACAACCAGAAGCGTATTGACTATTTTCTCGGTGGTTCAGCACACAGAGCTAGGAGAGAGCAGCAGTAGACTTGAGACAGACTTCATGTCTTTCACTTGGGTTTTGCTAGCTTGCCTTGTGCAAACCCAGGTGCACACCTTCCAACACCACATTTTATTTTTAATAAAATGGCTCAGCAGCGCAGGTTTTGGTGCAATTTCATGAACTGATTTATGTGTTTTTTTTTCATGGTTTCTATGTCTATGCATGCTTTGTTATTTACTGTAAAAATTCCCTAGGAATATTACACACGAACATACTAAGAAACAAAGAAAAGAATTAAGTGTACTTGTCATATACAATATATAAACATCTATTGCATGTGTATATTCACACATGTATCGAAATATGCATAAAAGCATACAGATAAGTCTAAACATATAGAACTGTCTACATGCAAAGGATAGCTACCTGAAGATTGTTCCAAATTGCATTATATTCCGTGTCTTCGGGAAAATATAACAACCTTTGTACTTTATTTCAAATGCATTCATAGATGAGAGGATATTGAATTACAATCTTATATTATTAATTAACTATATTAAAGAATATGACTAGAAAATTATAATCTTCTCAATATTACCAAATGATTTTTTGAATTTTAGATTGATTTCAATTTTCCTATTATTAGGTACAAGGAATGAAGTTTTTGCATACCTCCGAACTTCCACTTTCAAGAAAGACGCCTTTCAGTTTTCCTGCAACCACATAATTCAAGCTTACTGTGAATTTCTTGAGATATAATAAAGGTTTTGCAAAAATAAAGCTCATACGCATATTCAGAGTTTGAGATACTCATAAGTAACTTTGTCAAAACCATATCCTATTAAGTTAGTTTTAACAATAAAGAGGTCACTACATTACTCACCAGATTCAAGCCAAAATGTGGCATACTTGGGGCTGAAGTCACCAACTTCAATGGTTTCTCCAACTACTCTCAAACAATTAAAAAGAAAAAAAATGAAAAAGTAAAAACAGAATTACACGCACCAAAAACTGAATATAGGCATAAACAAAATCAAATAAGAAACTGGCAACTCAAAAATGTTTCTGCAAAATAAATACTATATACCATTGTCACCATAAAACTGCCACAAGACTTTCCTTGAACTGCCTTCATATTCGAATACCCTCGAATAAAAGTAAGGCAAGTAGTCGTATCTGAAATCCATAGCTAGAATATAAATAGAGTACCGGAATCTAATAAGAAAAGGCTCGTTGTTCTTTTTGATCAAACAAAAGGTGGGACCAGTAAACAGAATTGATACAACTTACGGATCAGTTCGAATATTTAAAAGTGCATTCACACAGTGCTGTGCTGATTTGCGAGCGTGATCAACATGCTCGACTCGTGCTGTCCTACCATACATCTTTTCAAAAAGCCCAAAATAAACTCATCAGTTTTCTACTGTCTTCTAAAATAGTTTTCAAAACACCCAGAGTAAATCAATACACACCCCAATCAAATGAAATTACCTAAAACAGATGAAGATCATATATGATGAACCTTTTATACAACCAAGACTAAGAAGGCAATATAAATTAAAGAAAAGACCAAATACCTTAAGGGGGAATGCTGCTACATCTCCAATAGAAAATATTCCTGGACTACTTGTTCTGAATTGACCATCAACCTGAAGGAGCCAATTTCCCATAGCTATAATTAGTATTAATCATTTGCAGTTTCAGGAAGAAAATGCGTTACAGGAAAAACAAAACATATAAGAGCAGTTGTTTTTTGGGACAAGAAAAATTGGGTGAAGCTAGTAGCGATAACCCGTGGGCCAATACTAGCAGGAACTTGTGACTTGGAAAGGGCTGAGATGTCCAAAGACACTCCCATCAATGATCATTTGGGGACCGTGCTAAGGGGACATGTACCCTTCGATCATTATCACAATGGGCCAAGGCCCAATATTAATCAAACAACATGTACAAACACTATCCCCATTGGTTTTGAACCTGTGACCTCCAAGGAGAAATCAAATGTTCTTAACCATTAGGTCCACTCATTTGCACATATAAGAATAGGTGTTCAACAAAATGTTTAGAAAAGGCAAGAATCTAAGGAATATAATCTTAGAATTACTTCTCATAATCCCTAAAAGTACTTTAAAAATGAATTGATGGGTGGACAGAAGTTGGGCATAAAACACAGAAAAGTGGAAAGAAACGAAAGCTCATTTGAGGGTGATACAAAAAGCACTTGGGAAGTCATTCCCTTCTTTCCAATGAAGTTACTTTCTCTCAGTTGACGGACAATCTTCTCATAATTTAATTATTCCTCCTACATTAATAGATTCCATCTCTGGCATGCTTCAAAGATATTTCAGTTTTATGGTTCAGCAGTCTTGTAGAAGAACGTCTTTGCACATCTGGCCAGAAGTAATGCTCCAAAAGTGATAAAACTCCCAGTAAGGATTTTGGGATAATTCCAAGTGATAAATACCTCTCTTTTCATGTTTTATTACAGATTTGAGATCATTTTCAGATATCTTCGTGCTCATTTATCCATGGAAATAATTAAGCTAGGATCTATTATTCCAAGTGCTCCCTTGGAACGTATGTAATGACTAGAGTTATGTGGAAATCTTTCTACATATTGTTCATATGCTCTTATGCCCAGTATTGTTATAACTTATGCATGCATATGCTTGATCAATGCTGACCATAGACTCGAGCATTTTCCCGAAAGTCACACTTCATGAGTTCTGATGAGTCAACTTCACAAATCTGTTTATTTGTATCGTCTTGCAAAACATGAGTCCCTGGGAGCAACTCAACCAGACAAACTATAAAAAATAGCATACTTGTTTTGCTCATCATTTGGCTTTTGCCATGTGTGAATGTTTTAAAATGCCCATGATATGATGGTTTGCTACATACAGACTCAGAATTTTTTTTCCCATTTGCAATGGTTTGGGAAAATAAACTATTCTTCGGAATAAAGCAACTGCATTGACAAATTTGAATATCACTTGGATTTTGCAAAGGTCGCATTGGATAACTATTCAGAATTAGAGGAGCTATTTGGGAGGGCACAAAATATTGGAAGTCTTCTAAAGGATTTTTACATGTTCTTTTGGCTGTCTTTCCCATAAGAAAAAAGTCAACCTAGTTTATCTTGTTGAAATTCTATGGCAAGTGCAGTAGAACACAATTTTCTGCCTAATAATTACTTCCTAATGATTTTCAAACAGTATTTTATGCCACTGCTATCATTGAGTAATTATACTCAGAAAATCTCAATAGTAAATGCAGCGGAAATAGTAAAAATCATAGAAAGACATCCATGCACACTAGAAACAAAAAAAAATCACCTAGGAAACCCAACTTTGGGAGAAAACCCAGCAATCTTTTCTAGAGGAGAAATTGTCTTTTAGCAAGGTTTACAAGTCAGAAAAATTGTCTAGAAATCTGTAACAATATTTCAAGTCAAACCACCAGTTAAACCTGGTCAAACAGCTTGAAGTCAATGCTGGTCAAAATCAGTCAAAAGTCAATTTTGCAATCAAAATTCAGCCTGTTCAAACTCGCCCTTGAGGCCAACTCAGCCCTACAGTCAAAGTTCTGCTGTTAATGGTCAAACAGTCAACTCAACCAGCGGTCAAACCTGCAGTCAAATTTGCACGTGTGGTTGCAGTTAAGGTCTGAGGTCAAACCGGCACATGCGGCCTCCAAAACTCAGTCAAACAGCTTGGTCAGCAGCTCGGTCAACTCATCCAAACGCATCCTGGTCAAACTCGGCCTCCAAGATGATCTCTAGCAAAATGATAAAGATGATAAAGTGTAATGTCCCCAATTAAATTAATTTTGCTAAGAAGAATTTCCATTTTTTCCATTGGGTGTTGGGAAATATTTTGGCAGGTAAACTTAGGAAAAGTGGGTGGAAGGATTCCCCACTTAATTTTCGGGGAGATGCAGGCCACCAACAGTGGAGAAAAGGAAAAATTAAATTGGTAGTGGGAAGTGGGGGCCACCCAAAAAGGGGAACTCGAACCCCTTAGGAAAATCGAGCTAGGGAGAAGGAGGTCGAATCGGTGGGGCACACAAGGAGAGAAAGGGGGCAGCAAAGATGGATAGAAGGAAGAGGCATCATTTTGGCATCTTTTGACCATTTGAATTTCTGAATTACAGTACTATTGAGCTGCTTAGCCAAGACCACCAGTGGTGCTTAGCACAAAGAGATTTTCGGGTGGAACTCTCAGCTCTTTCTTCAATAGACTTAGAGTGCCACCCTAGAAGAGAATTTCAGGACTTGGTGGGAAGAGATTTTCTGGAGTTCGTGGGTCATATCAGCTCTTGCTTTAGCTAATTTGAGCTTACAGGAGGACGTAGTAGCAGAAATTGTACACACTTATCGGAAGTATAGCTTAATCTTCAAACATTTCCCCTGCCTTCTTCCATAGTTTTATAGTTTAAAGGTTTGGCTTGCACGAGGACGTGCAAGAATTTCAGCGTGGGGGGATGTTTAGCTGCATTTTTGCCCGAATTTTCATGATATTTATCACATAATTATATGCTTATACCTGGTTTTTTGTCATTTTAAGTCAATGATTAGAGGCATTTATAGACAATAGCTATTAATTTATGAATTCTTCTCATTAGTTAATTTGAAGAGTATTTCTGTGTAAAGTCCATTAATAAATGCTTTCTTGGTGTCAGGTGAATAAGTCCAGCACCAGCAGTAGAAGAATGCTTCCTGAAATGCATTTGAGTATGGATTCATTCGAAAGTGAAGCAGCTGACAATGAGACAAGGAGTTACCTGAAACAGGATAGCAGATGTACAGTTCCTGTTCCATTAGCTCAAATCCCTGTACCAACAGTGCAGACCATCAATACACTGGTCATCAAACCTTTTAAAGAGAAGCCAAAAGATGTTTTCAAGTTCTTTTGCAAAGAAGAGAAAGTAATGAAGGCAGTTGAGATGTTTGCAGCATTGAAGGAAAAGGGATATTACAGTGTCTCGATTTTCAGTATTCTCATTAATGATTTGTACAAGTCTGGGGAGGAGGAAACTTATTCCTTCATCTCAAGCAGCCGAGGATGATGCCTCACTGATTGATCATCTGAAGCATACATCCTCAAAAGTATTGTTATACAATCTCAAACTCTATGGTTTGGAGTTTATTGATTATAGCGTACAAAATCTACATGCTTGCATATGGTGGAAAGACATTTAGAATGCAGCCTCTGCCACTAAGAGCCTCAAAGGATATACTTAAATTGATGAACATGTCTCTCCATCGAGAGTAAGGGTTTCGCTTGAGGCTTATTTTCTTGCTGACAAATTATATGATCTGGTGACAGGAGGATGTCGACAACAAGTTTGCATTGTTGGCTCGTAAGAATTTGAAGTACAGTGTGTAAAGGAGTTGGAGCTCGAAGCACCAGTTCAATTAGGGCTAACAAAGAGTCATCCAGGTCTCATGCTATCTGGCAGCCTGCAATTAAGAAGCATGGGGAAGGAAAAGAGTCAAATGGGCGGTAGAGTAGTTTGGAAGCTATCTTTAATTGTTGGAAGTAAAACACGGGATAGACACGATAGACAATGCTTTCCAAACAAGGATGGAGAGCAGTCACGATCCTTTGCAAAAATACAATCCATCTATCACTGTCCATGCATTCTCAAATTTATCTCGGCTTTCGTCGTTGTTCTTTGCGCGAATACTGAAGGACTTTTACATTGCAGGAAATGGGAAAGCGATTTTAGAGTTCTAGGTTCTTCGTCAAACAATTTATAATTGCTTCGGCTAGTGTCCCTCCACTTGGACCTGCCACTGCCTCAGCCAACAATGCATTGTCAAGCCAAATCGATCAACTGCGGCCCAACCTCTTCTAGCATTTCGGCATCTCTCAAATTTCCATGATCGTCATGTACTTCATTGAGACATACCTTGACTTGAGGCAACATACGGCACTTACGCTGCCTCATCTGCCTTACAGCATCCCGAGTAATGAGTCAAGACAAGTTTTAAAATCTCATTAGGGTGATTTGTTGTATTTACGATTTGTGAAATTTGATGCAAAAGATTGAGTTTTGTTTGATTTAGATCACTGGTCAAGTTAGGTATAGTTTTGTAAATGGAATTAGTTTGACTAGTAGCAATAGGTGTAAAGATTTCCATTTATGGAATTTAAATCATTTGATTTTTTTTGTCTGCTTTATGAATACCACTTTGAGTTATTAAATTATCATAGGATAATTTAGATTTATTCTCGCATAATAGAATAAGATTGATTCATATTTCTACTATTGTAGAATAAAGACTGAAACTTATATTCCGAGTGTGATTTAATTTTGCTTCAAGTTGTTCGAAGATACGGATAAACTAAATTTCTATTTTTGAAGACAATAGATTAAGATTTGATCTTAGAATTACAGTTTAGCCTCCGTATAAATTACTGCTTAGTCTCTTTAATAATTAGAAGTTTAAAACCTTGCTTAAGATTGTAGTTGAAGTTAATTTCATGGCGCCTTTGTTTCGATAAGATTTTATTTTGATTGCAGATTGAGTTAAGTAGATTTCCTTCAGATTTCTTGTATTTTAAAGTGTGAGTTTGCTTGGCTAATAGAAGAGTGTTTTTATCATTTTATACTCGACGATCATCAATAAGGAAACTTATATACTCTGACCATTAAGCTGAGCCAAGACACAATACAACTCGCGTTTACGATTCCCGGATTGACAATTAATATTGAGAGGTTTAATTCGACAATTAAAACCCCCAACATTTTGGTGCCGTTGTTAGGGAGTTGTATTTTGGCTCAGGTAAAATTTTTCTTACAGAGTTTCAAGGATATTACAGGGCAGTCAGAGGGCGGAGAGAGTACGGTAAGACGTGAGTGAAGAACCACGCAATCAATATTGTGGGGTTGCTCCAAAGTCTGGCCATCTTGCTTATCTTTTGAACTTTTATTTCCTTTCCTTTATCCGTAGAAGTAGAAGCGGGTTTTAGACATTTAATTTCCAAATTGTTTTTCCTTTAATAGATTAACTAGTACTTTGATTCGACATTTTCCTTTCATGCAAGTGTGGTGAGTTTTATTTTAGACAATAGCTTCAGATTCCAATGTTATATCATTTTTGGGGTACTGTAAGAACCCTTGTGTACTAATCCATGTGATGACAGAATATACCATTTGGCTTATTGAGAAAAAGAGAATGGTATTTTGATGAATCATTTAATGAGGAGTTTTGATGCTGCTATAGAGACATATAAGTCATCTGATGAAGAATTCAAAAGTGCAGAATTTAATATTTTGCTTTAACATAAATTTAATATAATTAAATCTTTGATTTCGAAATTGGATGATTTGCAGGAACAAGAGAAGGATGAAGAACCACTGCTTATCGTTTGTGCCAACTGTAGAAAGAAGCACTTCCTTGGAAAGTGCCCACTTAGCAGTCTGGAAGTTTGCAAAATTTGCGAGGATGGTCATGCAACCGAACATTGCCCATCACTGCCACGATTACGAAAGGTACTCAGGGAATCAAGTAAGGAATCGAATCAACCACCAAGTATAACTCAAAACCCAACACCATTTGATACTTGGAATAATGCTTATTTTCCTGAGTAGGTTCCTCAACATGTTTATAATCCTACAGTTCCATGGCAAACTTTTAATCCTCCTCCAATCGGATATCCTCCTTCATGGCCACATTAGCCCTCTCCATGGACCTCTTCTTCTATTCAAATATCCCCATGGCCCCAAGAATGGTTTGGAGCTTTTTCTCTAGAGAATTCTTACATGCAAAATCAATTATTTAATCAACAACAATAATCACAATTTTCATTCAATACATTATCAAGGTTTTCTCCTCAATGGTCCCAACTACCTGTGCAATATTATCCTAATCCATACCCTAGACCTAACCCTAATCCATACCCTAACCATAACCCCAATCCATACCCTAGTCCTTACCCTAATCCATACCCTAACCCTAATCCAAACCCTAAACCTAGCCCTCATTCAAACCCTAACCTTAACTTAAACCCTAGATCTAAAGCCAATCCAAATCCAAACCTTAGTCCAAGCATTAACCAAAACCCTAATCTAAACCATCATGTTGCACAGTAGTTTCAAACACCTATTCTTTCCGTTGATTCCCATGTTGAACAAAATGTTACACCTTCCATGTTAGGAAAGGGAACGAATTTGGGAACTTCCCCCATTATCACCGAACATTCACCCCAGGAAGTTGTGATTCAAAGACCACCAAAGGAGCAATCTTTCATTGGAACTTATTCTAAAAATGTTGTTGAAACTCAAAACCTTAGAATCTCTCTCAACCATTCTTGTCAATTTGAAAATCAAATATTTGAGCCTGAACTCGAGGGATTTATATTTTGTCTTTCACCAAATTCTTTGTGCCTCCAGAAGAGTGACTATCAAACAGTGGAAGATTTACATCAGTTGGAGAATCATAAATATGTGGATTCCATTGAATCCTGGTTTCGAGCAGACATCAAGTCATCTTATTTCCTCATCATTCGGAAACTCTTGGTACCATATCAACTGAAGCAACTAGTTTCTCATGCTTTGGTATGTCTTGTTTAAAACTAAGTGTGAGTATAATCAGCATTTTTTTACGCACATGGTTTCATTGGAAGTACTCCTATACTTAAAAGGGAGTCTTTCACCTCTTAGGGTAAAATAGGGTAGGAGAATAAATGAATAAAGTTGTTATAATGCTATTAGGATTTTTATTTTCCAAGTATAGCGTCTAAAACTACTTTTGATCCACATTGGTTGTTAACACACGCACCTGTGACGCATCTTGTTGAGTACGATTCACTCTAATACCTCATGATTGTGCAGAAGTAACCAGGATTAATCACTCTAATAAGTTGTCATCTGAGATATATATTTTCAGTTTCCCTTAGAAGGTACTATTGGAAAACCCCCTATGGTGGACCACTCTTGTAAAGAACATAATGAGCTATTAATAAAGAACACTAGCATTATTAACTCAAAAGAATCTTTCAGTCATTATCTGGGATATTTTTAATAAGTCTTTAGGGTAGAGGAATTAGCCATCAATGATTAGTCATTAAAAAAACTTTTCACGCCATCCTGTACTCTTAAGGAGTAGATCTATCTCCCCACTTATTAAGTAACCTTTAAGGTTAATCATAATCAGAGCTTACAAAAGATTTAGGGAAGGATAGGAGGTCTTGTGATGAGCCGACCTACCACGATCATGAGACCTAACATGCATGACATTACTGCAGCTGGTCACCAAGCCAGAGTAATAGCTTTCAGCCAAAAAGCAGGAAGACAGGAGGTCTCATCATGAGTCAGCCTGTTCATCCATGTTACTTCTTGTGAGAGGCACTACCAATCAGCTGGTTACCAAGACAAGACAGTGGCCTTCATCTAAAAAGTCAAATAAGCTAATTCT
This sequence comes from Pinus albicaulis, assembly GCA_034641835.2. NCBI lineage: Eukaryota > Viridiplantae > Streptophyta > Pinopsida > Pinales > Pinaceae > Pinus > Pinus albicaulis. The sequence continues at coordinate 880,328,571 of CM076569.1, read as the reverse complement.
GAATCTATATCTAGTAAGTGGGACACTGACATTTCGCTAGGTTAAAAGACATCCCTGTCAAGGTTATGGACACCTGCGGACAACAGGGCCATGTCTGTGGTATTAAAGTTAATTGGTATTAAAGTTAATTATACACTATGATTTGCTTGGTTATTCTTCTCTTTTCCTGAAACTCATCATTTTAATTCTTGGACAATGGTTGTAAGACGATTTGGACATGATGTTTTGAGTTCTATTTTTCAAAATTTGGGATCTTTAAGGATATGGTACCTGTAGACAAGGTAATTCTTTGTACCGATTAAGGAGAGATTTACTTGTATTTGGATGACAACAAAATTTAGAAGTGTTCAATTTGCTGATTGGTCTAGTATCATAACTCACTTCAATTTCATGGTATCTAGAGTGATGAATTGCTCGGCGACAACTATTCACAAGGTGTTGATTGACAACCATGTGTATTGATTATGATCACCTCTAAATACATGCTTCATAGTCTAAGCACAAGATTGTTTGAAATTTCACTTTTAAGCAAAAATTTGATTTTTATCATAAGACTCTGGGCAGAAGCAAAACAAGGAATTCATTTGAGACAAGGTAACAGGTATGTGCCATACTCTTTTTTCTATGCCTGATCTCATTACATTCCTACATTGTAATAGTTATGTTGCAGGCTAATGAAGGCATTACAATATCAGGCATGTTCATCCTTGCTTGTTGAAATCTTTGATGATGCACTTATCGGAAGCATAGCTTAATATTCAAACATTTCCCCTGCCTTCTTCCATAGTTTTATAGTTTAAAGGTTTGGCTTGCACGAGGATGTGCAAGAATTTCAACGTGGGGGGATGTTGAGCTGCAATTTTGCCTAAATTTTCACGATATTTATCACATAATTATATGCTTATACCTGGTGTTTTTGTCCTTTTAAGTCAATGATTAGAGGCATTTAGAGACAATAGCTATTAATTTATGAATGCTTCTTATTAGTTAATTTGAAGAGTACTTCTATGTAAACTCCATTAATAAATGCTTTCTTGGTGTCAGGTGAATAAGTCCAGCACCAACAGTACAAGAATGTGTTGAGATTTTGTGTATTTGGGGTAGCATTAGTTGTGCTCTAGGTCCCAAATTTTGTGGAGGGACTAGAGTACACTTGATCTACAAGACCCAGAAATGGATTTGAGAAATTTGAAGTTGTGTTCAAGTTATTCAAATAATTAATTATTTTTAATGGATTTCCTAAGTCTAACTTAGGAAAATAAAATAATTAAAGTGAATTAATTAACACATGTGCTGAAATTGTCTTAAGTCACATGGATCAAGCAGTCTTTTAATCTCAGTCGTTGAAGGGTTCAATGAAAAAGTATAAGAGAAAGGCTTGAGGGTCAATTGATGACACACAATTTCTGTAGAATTGAGGAATAGATCTGGAATTCTAGGGCGGGTTTGCTAAGAATTTCCGGAGAGATTCCCTGCAGTGAGGGGTAGTATTGGCCAAGGGAATGTTCTGATTCCAGGGCCAAGAGACAACAAGAGGCAAGAGGAGCAGCTCAAGGATAGCGCAGAGGGGCTTCAGAGCCACGCAATCCAGCAGGGACAGCGCAGAGGCAACTAGGGCCACGCAGGGCTGACGCTGGCCTAGCAGAGGCAGTGCAGGCGCAACGTTGACCCTCTTAGGGTGACGCAAGCCCTCCTAGGGCCACGCAGAGGCTGACACAGGCATTCTAGGGCAACGCTGGGGCTTCAAAAGCTGCGTTGAGGGTTTCTAAGGTCAGATCCGAGCTGGGTCCTTTAAATCCTGTTTGACGGTGTGGATCACTCAGATATTTTGCACTAGATCTTCAGGTTAGCTACAGATCTGATATCTTTTATTCTCTATCGGGTTTTTCCAAGGTTGGAACCCAGATTTGTTGTACTCAGAACTACTTAATAATAATAAACCATCATATTTGTTGAATCGGTTTTCCCGCTTTCGGTTTTTCCGAGGACTTATGTCTAAAAATCCATGTGTCACTTTGTTGCATGAGTGAATTATTCAGTAAATGATCTGCATGTGTAGTCTGTAGTTGTGTTTATTTTTGGTATTTTCTGAATCTAACTTCTAGCAGTAACTTGGATTAATTAAATCAAGTAGGAGAAAATAGACCAATACACTGCAGTAGAATCTTCACATAATGCTTCCTGAAACGCATTTGAGTATGGATTCATTCGAAAGTGAAGCGGCTGACAATGAGACAAGGAGTTACCTGAAACAGGATAGCAAATGCACAATTCCTGTTCCACTAGTCCACTTCCTGTTCCATTAGCTCAAATCCCTATACCAGCAGCGCAGTCCATCAAAAAACTGGTCATCAAACCTTTTAAAGAGAAGCCAAAAGATGTTTTCAAGTTCTTTTGCAAAGAAGAGAAAGTAATGAAGGCAGTTGAGCTGTTTGAAGCATTGAAGGAAAAGGGATATTACAGTGTCTTGATTTTCAGTATTCTCATTAATGGTTTGTACAAATCTGTGGAGCAGGAAACTTATTCCTTCATCTCAAGCAGCTGAGGATGATGCCTCACTAATTGATCATCTGAAGCATACAACCTCAAAACTATTGTTGTATAATCTCAAACTCTATGGTTTGGAGTTTATTGATTATAGCGTACAAAATCTACACGCTTGCATATGGTGGAAAGACATTTACAATGCAGCCTCTGCCACTAAGAGCCTCAAAGGATATACTTAAATTGATGAACATGTCTCTCCATCGAGAGTAAGGGTTTTGCTTGTGGCTTATTTTCTTTGAGATATATGGGGACAAATTATATGATATGCAAAAATTGATGAACATGTCTCTCCATCGAGAGTAAGGGTTTCGCTTGTGGCTTATTTTCTTTGAGATATATGGGGACAAATTATATGATCTGCTTGGTGACAGGAGGATGTCGACAACAAGTTTGCATTGTTGGCTCATAAGAATTTGAAGTATAGTGTATAAAGGAGTTGGAGCCCGAAGCACCAGTTCCATTAGGGCTGACGAAGAGTCATCCAAGTCTCACACTATCTGGAAGCCTGCAATTAAGAAGCATGGTGAACGAAAAGAGTCAAATGGGTGGTAGAGTAGTTTGGAAGTTATCTTTAATCGCTAGAAGTAAAACGTGGGACAAACACGATAGACAATGCACGCCAAACAAGGATGGAGAGTAGTCACGATCCTTTGCAAAAATACAATCCATCTATCATTGTCCATGCATTCTCAGATTTATCTCGGCTTTCACCACTGTTCTTTGTACGAAAACTGAAGAACTTTTACGTTTTTTGAAATGGGAAAGCGATTATAGAGTTCCAGGTTCTTCGTCAAACAAGTTATAATTGCTTCAGCTAGTGTCCCTCCAGTTGGACCTGCTACTGCCTCAGCCAGAAATGCATTGTCAAGCCAGATCGATCAACTGCGACCCAACCTCTTCCAGCATTCCGGCATCTCTCGAATTTCCATAACCGTCATGTACTTCATTGAGACATACCTTGACTTGAGGCAACATACGACACTTACACTGCCTTATCTGCCTTACAGCATCTCGAGTAATGAGTCAAGACAAGTTTGAAAATCTCAAACATACAGCATAGATAAAAGCCACTTCCACCTTGTTCACGCAGCAGTGGCCATCATAAGAGATTCAGCAATTTTACTTCTTCGAGCATTACCATTGCTTTGGTAGAGATCAGACGTTGTAATTGCAAACTTGGGATTAGATCCTCATAATGAAATCATTCATACACTCGTATTTTTGCAGTTGTTACTCTTTGGTCTCAGTTGTTAGATCTGCCTTTTTCACTATATTTGACTTTTGTCATTTCGCCTAGGCATGGGATCAACGTGGGAAGCTTTGGCAAACATCCATCTTGTAAATTTTTGTAGATGTTCTATGCTTGATACAACTTTAATTTTATCCCCAATATCAAACAACAATCACATAAACAAGAAATTAAAATGCTGATAGAACATACCAATAGATCAACAGAAGACAAGCCAAAAATATATGTGTGTAGGTGCGTTACGGCGGCCAACAGTATGCTTCAACCAGCAAAGTCTCAATACGGTCAGCCAACCAGAAGTGTCACACAACCCTCTTGGACAGCTATATCAGTCAACCAAAAGTCAATGAAAGTCAACGTTGTCCCAATCAACACTGCCCATTCAAAGTCAACGATCAACCTCGATTTTTGTGCCAATAAATATGGACTGCAGAAATCGGAATTTTGACCAAGATTGGGGTTAGTTTGACCATGCGTTGACCAACGTCGACGTTGGTCAAATCCGCGCTAAAAACCCTAGGTCGAAAACAGAAATTCTCCTTGCTGCAATTTTCCAACGTGTGGAGAAGAAGAGACTCCAAATGATGCTCGAACCAATTAGATGAGGTGAGAGAATGTGTGATGATGGATGAGTGAAAATGACCTCCAACGTTGACCTATTTATATCCATCAGTGAGGGTGTGTGACACAACTTTTGGGGCTTCAAGCCTACATTTCATTTCTGGCCGACCGACACATATTTTGAATAAATTCAAAATAAATGTTGTGCTCATCGGATCAAGATGATCTTTAGATCAATCTTGCACCTCTCCGAAAGAGGAATCCAATAAAAATATTGGCATCTTCATCTGAGCATCACAACATGGAGTTTGGACCTAGTTGTCCAAAATTAACACTCCCTCTCCACTAGGGAGAACTCCATCCACCTGTGCCATCCAAACATCGAGTGTCATCCCACCGTAACTTGCTTTGTTGGCTTCTTTATTTCAGAACAAATGTGGGTCAGTCACAAAGACATCATTCTCGGTTGAGAAATTCAGCTCAAAGGTCTGAAGCCTCTATAGGAATCAAAAGGGTCACATACCAACCCGAAGTTGGTTTACCTGACCCGAAGTCAGTTGGAGGTCTGAAACCTCACTAGACTTGATCCCAGATCAAGTGGTTGGACACGTGCCATTCTAGACATAGAGAGTATGGCAATCTCTGATGCGTCCATTGGTCTTTACTACTAGTCTCTAGCTTTTCCCACCTCACTGGCCAAATGAGAGGTACTTCCCATGAGTCCGGGACTCAATGGGTAGGATGCATACGGGGCACAGATCATAAGAGGTGAACCAACTCCACATCATAACGGTGGGGCAGAAGCACCACAAGGTTCGGCAAGCATAGTCCCGTGTGTGCTTATAGCTCCAAGAAGTTATCCCCAAAGCCCCCCAAAGCTCCCAAAGCTCATTGTCCAACAGGACCCTCAGCATAGGGTTGTTCTACGATTCCAATATTCTCACGGAAGGTTAGGAACTTGACCTTCCCCAAGGGCTTTGTGAGAATGTTTGCGACTTGCTCATCAGTTCCTATATGATCGAGCCTTACGGCGCCTCGCTGTACCATATCTCGGATAAAGTGGTACCTGATATCAATATGTTTGGATTGATCGTGGAACACGAGATTCTCGGACAACCGAATCCCACTCTGGTTATCACAGAGTATCATGGTGGTATCTAGCACATGCCCAAACAACCCATTGAAGAGCTTTCGCAACCAAACTGCTTCACAACAGGCCATACTCGCTGCAATGTATTCGGCCTCCGCGGTGTTCAAAGCCACCGACTTCTGCTTCCTACTCATCCATGATATCGAAGCAGACCCAAGTGTGAAGCAGTGTCCCGATGTGCTCTTACGATCCACCACACTTCCAGCCCAATCGGCAGCAGTATATCCATGGAGTGTCATGCTCCCGATAGTGTATCTCAGCCCATGGTTTACCGTGCCCCGAAGATATCTCAACAGGTTCTTGGCACCAACCCAGTGAATGTGATGAGGTTCAACCATATGTTGACTCAAAGTGTTCACTGCAAAACATACGTCTGGACGGGTGTTCACTAAGAACATCAGGGCCCCTACGACTTGACGATACTCAATAGGATTTGCTAGCATGGGCTCAGCAGCGCTGCCACTCAACTTCTTAAAGTTGAGCTCCATCGGTGTCGACACGGACTTACAGTCCACCATTCCAAATTTTTCCAGAAGCTGCACAATATATTTTCCTTAAGAAAGGAAAATCTCGCCAGGTCTCTACCAGACCTCCAGGCCTAGGAAGTAATGCATCAGTCCTACGTCCTTCATCTCGAACTCAGCAACGAGCTCCCTCTTACACAGATGAATGAGAGGGTCAGCACCTGTCAGGAAGAGGTCATCCACATACAACACAAGAATGAGAGGCTTTTCTCTATCAACCTTGAAGTAAAGGTTCGGATCAGCATTACTACGAGTGAAGCCCAACTTCATCATGTAGCTATCTATCCTCTCGTACCAAGCTCTAGGTGCTTGCTTCAACCCATAGAGGGCTTTCTTCAACCTGCAAACATGGGTGTCTCGATCCTGGACTTCGAACCCTAGAGGTTGCTCCACATACACCTCTTCCTTTATCGCACCATGCAGAAATGCGGTCTTCACATTCATCTGATGAAGATTCCATCCTTGCGTAGCAACAAGGGCTATGATAGATCGGATGGTGGTATATCGGGTCGCAGGTGCAAATATGTCATCATAGTCTACGCCTTCCTTTTGAGAGATGCCACAGGCAACGAATCTTACCTTGAACTTTTCAGCACTACCATCATATCCATGCTTGATCTTATAGAGCCATTTCTGTAGAAATTTCTGAATCTTAATTCTTATGTAGAAATTATTTCTATTAATCCGATTAAGCTTCTCTTACTTATAAAATTTATCAACTGAATAAATTCAAGTTAACAGTAAAGAAAAACACATAATAGATCTCTACCAATTCAGATCTAGAATAAGCACATGCACACATAGACAAAGTGACAGATATTTTTGGACAAACTGTCCCCGGAAAAACCCAAGGTGGGAAAACAAGTCTCTAGCTGCTGGAGGGCTCTATTATTAAGAATATATCTGAATACACAACTCTGGGTTCCAGATCTAGAAAACCCTACAGAGAAAACTCTATATCTACAGCTCCTGGCTGATCTAAAACCAAAAATACTAACTGATCCACACCCTCAAATGGGATTTACAGAACTAAGCCAGATCTAGGCCTAGAAACCCCAGCGCTGCCCCTGAAAGACACTGTTGTTGTCGTCTGTTGTTGTTGCTGCTACCGTCTGTTGTTGTTGTTGCTGCTGCTGCTGCTACTGACGTCTACTGCTACTGCTGCTGTCATCTGCTGCTACCTTTCTCTGCATTGTCCTTGCTAATCTCTTCTCTACTTCTTGTGTATTCTAGACCTCGGGATCAGATCATCCCTTTGGTCTAAATTCCCCTCTTTACAACTGAAACACTTCTGAGAATTCTTAGCAACCCCGCCCGAGAATCTCAGCTTAGCTTCAGTGCTCTGCCTCTGTGTGTCTTACAAATGACCCCAAGCCTTTCCTTTATACTTTTCTCATTGAAAAATCAACGACCAAGATTAAATCTTTAATCAATGGCTAAGATTAAAAGAAAACTTGATTCGTGTGACTTAAGACAATTTCATCACATGTTTAATTAAATTCACTTTAATTATTTTATTTTCCTAAGTTTTATCTTAGGAAATACATTAAAATAATCAATTAATTTAATATCTCCTAAACCAGATAAAATTTCCCAAATTCATTTCTGGGTCTTGTAGATCAGGTGAACTCTAGTCCTTCCTCAAAATTTGGGACCTAGAGCACAACTGATGCTACCCCAAATACACAAAATCTCAACACTCCCTCTTAGCATCAAGGGTGTGTTGTAGCAATACATCACACTTATGCATTACATGATTTTGGGCACTAGTTCTGTGTTGCTGAAGCTTGGTCTCCTGCCACTCAACTCTGCACTACTACTGCCATTCTGTATTGCTGCCCATGACTCTGCCACTGCCACTGCAACCACTGTACTGCAACTCCCTCTCAATATTGTGCATCTGTGCTGCTCATAGCATTGCCACTGCTGATCTGCTGCACTGCAACTTCAGTTGTTGAGAGAAACAACTGAATCTCCTGCCCAATCTTTGATAGACAAGTCAGATGGGATGCACCCTCATCACTGAAGCTCCATAGGCTACAGATCTGTGCTGGAATCTAAAGAATGATGCACAGCTACAGCTTTGCCTGCGTAATCAGACTCCCTCTGCACTACTGAAGTCACATCAGCTCTTGTGCTGAAATCTATCACGTTGTTGCTGCACTGCGCTATCCCTCTGAAGCTCTCTGTGCTGCTGCAGCTCTCCTTTGTGTAAGCAGTATTGCACTACGTTGTTGAAGTCACATCAGCCTCTGCGCTACTACTGCTTCTACGTTGTTGCTGCTATGCTCTGCGTTGCTCCTCCCAGCCTCCAAATCTGCCTCTGCTTATGTCTCATCTGTGATCTATGCACCCACTGCTCCACTTGTCCCAATATTGTCTTAAGGCTATCGTAGCTCGCTTGTGATCCAAGAGATGAGCTGCTCAAGGATCCCGCCTCACTTCCATGTAACTCCTCTACATGTCCATGTCACCCCACCTCCGTGGTTCATGAGCACTCATGGCTACATCATCTTCGGACCCATCATCGGCCACTGCTTCTTTGGAAGAAGATGCTTCCTTGTCCTTCTTCTTTTCTAGACAATGGCTAACAAAATGTCCCATTTCGCCACACTGGAAGCACTTGATCTTAGAAAGATCCTTCCTCTTCTACGACTGCTTCTTTGATGCCAAGGCTGCATCTTCCTCCTCTTCCTTCTTACCCTTGCTCAATGCAGGGCTATGCTGTTCCTTGGTGAACCTTCGTAGTTCTTCTTGCCGCAGGATCGACCACAAGTTGTCCCAATCTGGGAGGTCCACTCTCCCCAAGATACTTTGGACAAAGGTTTCCCACTCATCCGTGACTGCATTGAGGGAGTCTTGACTATCAGTGCATCATCTACGATTGCACCCGTTGCAATCAGCTGATCCCTGATTGACTGCAATCTGAAAAGGAAATGCTCGATGTCTTCTCCCTTGGTCATCATGAATGACCTCATTTGCGCCTCCAATAGCATCTTTCTTTGGACTGATTGTCCCTCATATAGGGAAGTCAAGGCCTTCCACATCTCATTGGTTGTCTTCTTCTCAGTTATGTGTGGTACAATATGGTCCTTGATACTGTCCATTATCAGCCGCTTGGCATGCCCAGCAGCTTCTCTATGCTTCCATAGGAGATTTGCATCTGTCAGTGTGGCCAGGGTCTGTTTTGCATGGTCTCTTAGACCATATGCCTCTAGGACAATCACGATCGTAACTTTCCATACCGAAAAGTTTGAGAGGCCCTCTAGCCTATCCTGATCAGGCAGTCCATGAAGACCCAGCTGCTCAGAATGTGTCGGAGCTCCTCTTCTCTATGCTAGAGATCTTGGATCTAGGGTCCTTTTCGAACTGGGAACCCTCTGCTCCCTCTGACAGTTGATTTCCCTCCTTGGAAATCTACCAAATCAACTATGATTCAACTTCTTCTTTGATCCTCTGACCAAACTGCAACTTTCCTTTGGTAAGAAACTCTCTAAGAAGCTGATCTCTTCCCAAACTTTGTCACTTGTGCTAAGGTTAAAAATCTGAAAACTTTCAAAGTTTAACCCCACCAGCTCTTCTGAATTTCTGCAGACTTTTTCTGGATCTGACAGATTCAGATCTGAATCACATAAGTTGGCTTCAGACCCAACCAGCGTTGTTTCTAAGCTGCCTTTGTGCAGTAATTGTGTGGGCTTGCTAGGATACAATGCTGGACAGCGTCACCCTTCCCTCTGTGTGAATCTCCTCCTGAAAACTGCGCTGTCCCTTCAGATCTGCTTTTCTGCTGCCTTTCCAGCTGCTTTCTGCAGCTAGATCCTTCAGATGCTTCAGCTGGTGACCCTTCTAGATCTGCAATCGCTCTGATACCATGTAGAAATTTCTGAATCCTAATTCTAATGCAGAAATTATTTATGTTAATCCGGTTAAGCTTCTCCTACTTATACAAGTTATCAATTGAATAAATTCAAGTTAACATCAAAGCAAAACACATAACAGATCTCTACCAATTCAGATCTAGAATAAGCACATGCACACATAGAAAAAGTGACACAGATATTTTTGGACAAACTGTCCCCGGAAAAACCCAAGGTGGGAAAACCGGTCTCTGGCTACTAGAGGGCTCTATTATTAAGAATATTTCTAAATACACAACTCTGGGTTCCAGATCTATAAAACCCTACAGAGAAAACTCTAGACCTGCAACTCCTAGCTAATCTATGACCAAAAATACTGATTGATCCACACCCTCAAACGGGATTTACAGAACTTAGCCAGATCTAGGCCTATAAACCCCAGCGCTGCCCCTGAAAGACACTGTTGTTGTTGTTGCTACTGCTGTCGTCTGCTGCTACTATTGTTGTCGTCTCCTGCTGCTGCTACTGTCGTCTGCTGTTGCTGCTGCTGTCATCTGCGATTGCTGCTGCTGCCGTCTGTTGCTGCTGCTGCTGTTGTCGTCTGCTGCTGCCTGTTGAGAATTTGTAGGGCTAGTGGTTAACTCAAATTATCTTCTTGATAATTACTTGTGAGCTTGCTTATGTATTCTCTTATTTCACTTAGTTAATCTTTCATCAAATCAATTATCAAAGTACTTAGTCAAATGTAGAGACAGAATAATTTTCACTTGTAATTGAACATCTTGAAATGTAGTTAGGAAGGTAAATCTCTAATTTACCTTCCTCACTTTCTATCACCGTCTTCAGTTTGAAAAATTCTTTCCTCAGATACTTTAACTTTAGAGATGGTCTTACTGTACCCTTCCTACACATTCCGCAATTTGCAGCCTTCAGTCACTTCCGCAATCTGTACCTTCAGTTACCTTCAGTCATTTCAGCAATCTATACCTTCAGTTACCTTTAGTCACCTTCAGTCACTTCCGCAGTCTATTCCTTCAATCCGCATTCTATTCTTCTCCTTAGATTTGCTCCTTTTAACGACGTACAATCTCAGATTCATCCGCAATCCTTATCTTCAAGTGATCCGCAGAGAAGCTATATATAAGAGTATGTTTCCTGCTCTTCAAGCCGACTCACCAAATTGTCTTTAGGCCGACTTTTCCATAGATTGTATGTCGACATAACTAATACTTTATGAGGTATTTATTCCAGCATGTTGGAGGCTGTCTATGCTTGACTTTCAATGTCTTTTAGAGCTTGTCTCCCATCTTCTTTGAGGACTGTTTGTGAGCTTTGTTACAAGTTCTTTGAAGCATACTAAATCCTTCATGTCTATATGACCCTTAAATATATTTATTCCTAGATGTCATAAACCTGATAGACATCAAGAAGAAGTCTATCTACATAATAAAAGCTTGCTCGTGAAACCCATGAAGCAAGTACACCAAAAAAGCATTTTATTATCTTTAACATCTTCTTTGAATAAATATATAATTACATTGTCAACATGAAGACCGACCTAGTTACACTTTTCAACGCTCCCTCTTAACTAGGGAGGTATTCATACAGGTACATAGTTACATTCAAACTGAAGAATCTCATAAGAAAAATCAGATTGGTAATCACATCTGTATAGCATCATTTCAATCAACATTGTACTAGTGCAAGGCCTTGACTAACAACCCCATCTCTTCAATGAGACAATGGGCTTCAATGCCGGCGAGACACATGACTTATAGACACCTTCGTCATTGTCTCTCCAAGGTACATACTCCACCCGGGTGTTCCCAAAGTATGACCTTCCTGGACTATTCTTCTCTTGGGTAGCTAGCCCTCAAAGAATATCGGTCCCCAACTACTCTTATCTTGAATGCCCTATTACATTCTTAAAGATTATCGAATGCCGGATGATTACCCAATCCTCCATTTTGTCTTCCCAAGACCAGAATGATGTGTCTATCTCTCCCTCCCAGGGAGGACCTTATTCCACAAGGGAATGTACTCATTCTTACACAAAGAATGTACCTAAGCTCATCCTTAGGAATTACCAAGATTCTTCCAAGTAAGAAACTTACCATCATGCTCCCTCTTTATCAGGGACCTCCAGCAACAATGGCGAGACACCCAGCTGCTCATGACGAATTCCTATTCTCAGTGTCATGGAATTCGATATTAAGGAATCTCCAACTTTTAGCTTCATAGGGCACAAATCATCCATCACTTCCATCCTAAGACCTATCAGCGATCAAAGTGATTCATCAGACTTCCTTTATCTGGTCCATTGTTATGTCATGCTGCTTTCCTTCGAATCATTTCCAAGGATCATACATCTTTTCTCATGATTAGTAGCCCTGCACAGATTCATCTAGATAAACATATTCATATTAACTTTTAGAACGAAAGTTACCTTAGTGATGATCTTCCACCATGACATCTTGTAGGCATCGACTTCCTTCATACAAATTGACACATCTCCTAATGATATGCTTTTTGCCAAAGGTCTTCTTCTTTACCAGACTTTCGTCAGAGTCTACATATCTTCCCAGGAGATCTCCTAGTCACATATTTTTGTCTTTCGAATGATAGCAGCCTTTTGATATGGTTGCATGTCATGATCTCTTCCTCTCTACACATTCTTTATTCCCAGGAACCTATAACCTTTCTAGTTACTAGTTCATATACAACCACCTCATATTTCATGAGGACATATTATGTTGATTTCATCTGTCTGTGCACTGAGAGATACTTCTCCATAGATCATACTTTTAAATACAGAAGTTCATTACCTACAACCATATAGCATGACATCACAGCATCCAATGTTAGCATATATATATATATACCTCATACCTTTTTCCCTTGAGTCATCTTATAGCAATTTTTAGGAATGAATAGCTTCATTCCCTTGGCTTGTTTTATCAATATGTCATCACATCCCAGAAGTATGTTTCTATGATGACCCTTGCTCTTGATGACTACTTTCTTAAAGTTTGTCAAAGAGGTTTTCCCTGGAGCTGATTCATCAGGAGTTCTTGCCATGCTTAGATCAGAATGTTACATTGCTTCCTATCATATAACCAACAGAAGTCAATTCCTTATTCATAATTTTGAGTGATTTTCCTTGAATCTTCTTTTCTTTCTCCTATTGAGATTGTCCCTTTAGGACCAACTTTCTTGTAGTGTCCATAAATCTTCCACTTTTCCTAAACTTTGTTTTTCCTTCTGCAAATGTTGATTCTTTTTATCCTTCAACATTTTTGCCCTTGATTGTCTTTTTCCATCTAGCATGGAGACCACAAGTTAAGTGAGGTAATTTTCTTGTCTATTTGTTATGTTTTCCATCTTATCATCTTTTCCAGATCTCACAGTTGAGATCTTATGAAGATATCCCTTCATCCTTTGATACCTCAAATTTGTGTAAATCTGGTCTAAGTGACATCACCTTATTTATTGCATAGAATAGTTCTTTCAGCTTTAGCATATATTCTCTTGATGTCTCCAATCCTTCATAGACTTTTCATGACCTTGCTTTCTTCGAGGACTGTGACTATCCTCTTTATGCAAGGATTCTTGGTAACCCAACCAGCTTAAAGATCTCCCTGCAAAAACAGTCATTTAACCAAATTTGATTATAGAATGAAAGATACTTACTTGATAAGTGAAGATAAAGTCTTCAACTTTATTTTCTTCGATGGCGGTGGAGAAAAGATGTGTTAGTGCTTTCTTTTTGAATGATCTTCTTCAAGGGTAAGGAAAGCCTTCTTTTCTGCACTCCTAGCCTCGGCTTCTTATAGTCTCCTTATTACACTTTCCAAGAGACTCCTCTTTACAACTTCTTTCTGCACCTTCTAATACTTAACACAGATTAGCACCGAACAACACTAATCCTAAAACAGCCTCAGACTTTTGTGATTGCCTGAATTTTATTACAGAATAGACTTCGAGATTATAATGAGCCTTCCTCGCACTTTCTTCAACTGAGATTTTCGTTTAATACTCCTGTTCCTTCGAATTTGTTGTCCGTACTTCAAATTTCAGACTTCACCTCAAATTTCAGACTTGTTCTCAACAATAAACATAATCTCCTTTTCGCATTTTTGTCTCCCTTTAACGCAGCCTTAATATCACCGAAACTTGCTCAGACTTATCCAAAGTTGTTGTCATCAAATTGTTGAGAATTTGTATTACTGAAATTGCATCGAACTTGTATCAATACCACTGAGCTTGTATCTCTGCAATAGCACCCGACTCCTTTGTAAAGCACCAAACTTCTTCTCTCTGAAGTTGATCTTCTTTTCCCATAGCTTTGATCCCATGTTGAGAATTTGCAGGGCTAGTGGTTAACTCAAACTCTCTTCTTGATAAGTACTTGTGAGCTTGTTTATGTATTCTCTTATTTCACTTAGTTAATCATTCATCAAGTCAATTATCAAAGTACTTAGTCAAATGTAGAGACAGAGTAATTTTCACTTGTAACTGAACATCTTCAAATGTAGTTAGGAAAGTAAATCTCTAATTTACCTTCCTCATTTCCTATCACTGTCTTGACTTTGACAAATTCTTTCCTCAGATACTTTAACTTTAGAGATGTCCTTACTGTACCCTTCCTACACATTCCGCAATTTGTAGCCTTCAGTCACTTTCGCAATTTGTACCTTCAATCATTTCCGCAATCCATACCTTCAATTACCTTCATTCACCATCAGTCACTTCCGCAGTCTATTCCTTCAATCCGCATTCTATTCTTCTCCTCAGATCTGCTCCTTTTAACGTTGTACAATCTCAAATTCATCCGCAATCCTTATCTTCAAGTGGTCCGTAGAGCAGCTATATATAAGAGTATGTTTCCTGCTCTTCAAGTCGACTCAACAAATTGTCTTTAGGCCGACTTGTCCATAGATTGTATGTCGACATAACTAATACTTTATGAGGTATTTATTCTAGCATGTTGGAGGTTGTCTATGCTTGACTTTCAATGTCTTTTAGAGCTTGTCTCCCATCTTCTTTGAGGACTGTTTGTGAGCTTTGTTACAAGGTATTTGGAGCATGCTAAATCCTTCATGTCTATATGACCCTTAAATATATTTATTCCTAGATGTCATAAACCTGATAAACATAAAGAAGAAGTCTATCTACATAATAAAAGCTTGCTCATGAAACCCATGAAGCAAGTACACCAAAAATGCACTTTATTATCTTTGACATCTTCTTTGAATAAACATATAATTACATTGTCAACATGAAGACCGATCTAGTTACACTTTTCAACACTGCCTTTCTCTGTAATGTCCTTGCTGATCTCTTCTCTGCTTCTTGTGTATTCGAGACCCCGAGATCAGATCATCCCCTTGGTCTAAATTCCCCTCTCTGCAAATGAAACACTTATGAGAATTCTTAACAACCCCGCCCTAGAATCTCAGCTTAGCTTCAGTGCTCTGCCTCTATGTGTCTTACAAATGACCCCAAGCCTTTCCTTTATACTTTTCTCGTTCACAAATCAACGACCAAGATTAAATTTTTAATCAATGGCTAAGATTAAAAGAAAACTTGATCCGTGTGATTTAAGACAATTTCATCACATGTTTAATTAAATTCACTTTAATTATTTTAATTTCCTAAGTGTTATCTTAGGAAATACATTAAAATAATTAATTAATTTAATATCCCCTAAACCAAATGAAATTTCCCAAATCCATTTATGGGTCTTGTAGATCAGGTGAAATCTAGTCTTTCCTCAAAATTTGGGACCTAAAGCACAACTGATGCTACCCCAAATATACAAAATCTCAACAATTTCAAGGTGACAACTGCTTTGTCCTCCGGTCTTGGAACCACATCCCAGACATCATTCTTCATAATGGACTCGTATTCTTCGTGCATAGCATCCTTCCAGACTTGATGCTTTACGGCTTCTTCAAAAGATCTAGGCTCAGATTGTACGATTGTACTCATGGCCGCCAGATACCCTTGGTATCTATTCGACTTCTTGCTTTCATGGAATGTCCCCCCTGGGGCCATATGATCCTTGACATCCTCGAGAGTGTCCCTGAGCCATGATGGTCTTTTCCTCATTGAACGAGGTGGATCAATAGGGTCCATCGATCCTTCAACATCGGGCATCGTCTCATCCTTCGGTTCTTCTTGATTTCCAGGCCTTGCTTCATGATCTTCCTTAGATCTCGGAAGATTGATTACTTTCCGCAGGGAAGCATCTTCATCAAAGGTAACATCGTGGCATATTTCTACTTCCCTTTGACCAGTCACATAAACTCTATAGGCCTTCGAAGTTTCTCTATAGCCCACAAACATTCCCTTCTTTCATAAACTCTATAGGCCTTCGAAGTTTCTCTATAGCCCACAAACATTCCCTTCTTTCCAGAAGCATCCAACTTGCTCCTCTTCTCCTTTAGCACATGAAAATAAACAGGACATCCAAAAACTCTAAAATGTGAGACGCCAAGTTTCTTACCAGAGAAAACCTCTTCGAGAGTTTTGGAGTCTAGAGCGGAATGCGGGAATCGGTTTTGTATGTACACGACAGTGTTTGCAACTTCTCCCCACAGAAACTTCGGAAGACCTTGGTCACATAGCATGGCACAGGCAGTTCAACAATGGTCATGTTCTTTCTTTCAGCAACGCCATTCTGCTCAGGAGTATAGACAGTTGTGGTCTCCCTCTTGATGTCAGCTTCTCTGCAAAAGTTCTTGAACTCGTTTGCCTCATATTCAGTGCCAGTATCGGTCCTCAATATCTTGATCTTCTTCCTTGTTAGATTTTCCACCAAGGCTTTGAAGGTACGAAACCACATGAAAGCCTCATCCTTCTTCTTCGAGAAGTATATCTAGGTTTTGTGAGAGAAGTCATCTATGAATATCATATAATAAGAACATCCCCCCAAGGATGTCACGGGCAGCATACCAGACAGATCAGAATGTATCAGTTGCAAGACATCATATGTCTTTGTGACACTTGAGGGGAAAGGTCCCCTTGTATGCTTTCCTTCGGCACAGCCCTGACATACACCTTCATGATCATTTGTGAACTTGGGCATCCCCGTCACCACCTTCCTTGCTTCGAGAAGGGATTTGTAGTGAAGGTGTCCAAACCTCCAGTGCCATAGTTCAGTCTGTTGGATAGTATCACATGTCATCGCTCCCAGTGGACTTCCTCCAACCTGGTAGAGTGTGTCAACTCTAAACCCAATCGTGACAGCTACCTTGAAACTCTTCTTCCAGATACGCACCTTACCATCAATGAATGCCACATTGAAACCTTTGTCTTCCATGGTCGAAATAGACACAAGGTTCTTCTTCAAATCAGGTACATATAGTACATCTTGCAAGCGGAGGACTTGACCTTGAGACAAGTGGAGGGTCACAGTCCCTGTCCCTTTCACGGGATATGTGGCATTATCTCCAAGGATAATTTTCAGATTAACATCCTTCTCAACCATGTCAGAAAGTGCTTCCTTTAACCCAGTGATGTTGTAATATCCCCAAAGGGGAATAAGCAGTAATAAACAGAAATATGCCAGACAGATATAAAAGGAAACAATACCGAACCAGATCACTGAATCAAGACACATGTAATACCAGAATCTGAGCCATTTTATTAATCAGAAAGTACATGGAGAGTAATACAAGAAATCAGAATCAGTGCACCTATCCTTGCCCTAGGCAAGTGATGACCCTCCCATACAAGAAATGGCGGCAAATAATGACAGCGTCCAAGCTGCCCTGGAGACTGGTGATGATCTGCGCAGAAACTGGGCTGATCCCAAGCTGAAAACCCCCTCTGCTGGAAAACGCTGTCCCTGCTAGTGACAGCGCAGAAACAGGTGCAGCACACGCCCTCAATCCTCCAGGCAAATGGATCTGCTACAGGATGCTAGAAAACGCTGATGAGCCCTTCTCACACTAGCCTGCTCCTCAGATCTGCGTCCCACCTGATGGATCTGAAGCCTCCAATCAGATCTGCGTCCTTCCCTCTCTGAACTGCGTCCTCCAGTATCAGATCTGATATCAAACCCTCAGATCTACACTAGATCCGGAACTATCTCTTCAGATCTACAGCCCCTAGGGCTAGATCTGGTGTTACCCTTTCAGATCTGGACTAGATCTATCAATATCTCCTCAGATCTGTCACTCCTTCAGCTGGACCTGGTGCCAAACCTTCAGATCTGCAATATACAAGACTAGATCTGCCACATACAAGACTAGATCTGCAAGATCTACCCTTTCCACAACTGGATCTAGCAATAACCCTTCAGATCTGCAACTCTTACCTTCAGAAATGGACAGCGTCCTCACTCTAGGGCTTCACAGCGTCCTTCTGCCCCTCAGAACAGCGTTTTCTCCTGCTAGACTGGACTGCGTCCTTCTTGGCCAGCGTCCTCCCTTCCTGAAAGGTACAGCGTCCTCTCTCCAGATGGGACAGCGTCCTTCTCCTTCCAGATTCAGCGTCCTTCCTCCTCTTGCTCTGCGCAGCCACAAGAGGGCTTTCTCCTCCTCAGATAATCTTCAGAAATTGCCGTCGTCTTACCGAAAAAATGAACTCGTAACGATCTCATCGAGCGGGCACTCGAAGTCCCCCGAAGCTGAGGGTAGAACCAGAAAAACCTTACCAGGGCAGGCACTCGAAGTCCCCCGAGGCTAAGGGTGAGATCTCCGACCGGAGACACTCATGCACTAAACAGTGCTGCAGACCGACTAAACAACCGGCGTGCTGAAGCAGACAAGTCTGACTATCAATAAGAATATCAAATCATGAATGATCAAATGAGGTGAGAGCCTCTCCTTTTATAACATCAAACTCCCTCCAAAACTTAACTCTCCCTGGATCTGCGCAGTTTACCTTGGGTTAGCCTGATGCCTTCCCCATCATATCCACGTGGACCCCCAAGGCCCCCTCTCTAAGTTACAACGTCAATCTACTAGGAAAAGAACACTTTATTATAAAGTGAGGTGACCTCTCTTATTTCTCACTTTATTTATTATGTCTAGCTAAAGCGGCAAAATAAAGCAAAAATGAAATATTCCAATTAGCAAGGCTAATTGGGAATATTACAGTCTCCCCCGGCAAAACGTTGCTTGTCCTCAAGCAACCGAAGTGATGGATGCTGTAAAGTCTGCTCGCTCTCCCAAGTGGCAACCTCATCCGGCAAAAATTGCTTGTTCTCAAGCAATGCTTGAACAAGCCTACTCTCTAGCTGATGCTCCCTGCCGATACTGCAAAATGTGCCTGGGTCCCACTGAAACCTCTCTGTCTCCTGCATCACCCTGACATGAAGGGATATCTCAATGCCAGGATCCCAAACTGGCCTCTCATGGTACCAGACAATCAATAGTCCTCCCGGATCCCATCGCCACTGTGGCCAATAATCGTACAAGCCCCATGGCTCGGACTGCTCACTGCCTCTAGCTATGACTGAAGACCATGACCGCTGCTGCTCTGCATCTATGGCTGTGTAAGTTGTCCCATCGACTGTGCACCAGCTCATCATCTCTCTCCCATCAAGGCATGGAGTCGAAAATATAATGAGAAATATCTCCCTCCTGAGGATCCTCCATCTCCAAGCAATCATCCAGACCAAATGAGCCACCTCCCAACAAGGCAACTCCCAAAAATCTCCTTCCACCTCAAGCTTTGGTAATGAAGGTGGGCTGAAAATATGAACTTGGCAAGCATCATAGCTTACCTCATGCTGTCCTTCTCTCCACTCATGACAAGTGTAGAGTCTATGCTGATCCTGGGCTGCAAAATCATTGCCCTCAAATGGCAAAGTGAAAAACAATCCACCATAGAAGGTTCCTCCATTGATGAAGAACAAGCTGGCCCAAAACAAACCATAGTGCAGTCTCATCCACTGCAACCTTAGAGAATCACATGGCAAGCGATGTACAAGATCCAACACATCTACTAATGGATAGCAAATGGCTGAATATGACAACAACATAGGTCCACACACTTGCCCATGGCTGTAAATATCAATCTCATGGCCCACATCAAAAGAGAACGCATACATAGTAGTGGTGGCCATGCCTCCTCCCATGCTCCCATTAGAACATGTAGTGCAGAAATTGTGAGAATTTTTCCCACTCATGGATACATCCAGCTCATGTGTCTCCCTCATAATCAAGCCTCTCATACAAATCTGATATATATCATCAAATGAAGACATGATCAGCAGCAAAATGAAGGAAATGCCGAAGGTCTCACGTGGTGCAAGAAGATAATCCTCCTTATGCTTGGAAACCCAAGTCAAGAAGAATAGGCCATAGATGTCTCTATCATCATTACTTCTTGTAAGTGCAACAAATATGAAGTGATCCTGGGACCTATGGGTTATAGATCCACCATATCTCTGCTGCGCATACTTCCTCCATAATGTTCTGCTCCAAGGTGACAACGCCGTGAGCTCATGCAAATGAGTTCCTGTCAGTACAAGACTCTGTTCTTTGACATGCTCCTTGTCAAAGACTCCTCTAATAATGCTGCAATAAATATGGAATACCTCCCAAGGTGGAAGTGCTTCCCAATCAAAGACCATGGAGATTGTGCCATCTCCTTCTCCTGCAACATCATACAAAGTGTGAGAGCAAATCTGCCCTTGCTCTCCTAGGAGCAACCCAAGCAACAAGACATTGTGTTGCCTCTCCATACCTCCATCAAACAACTCATGTGATGAAGACATAATGAATGATATGAGTAACACATCAACACCATGCATCCGTACTCCATGCTGCTCCATGATGCAAGTATCCATCCATCTTTTCCCCATCCTCCTACTCTTAGGAAGAGTGTTTGCCAAGTGATGGCCAAACTCTTTCAAGAGTAACCAGCGCAGCCAAGCCTCCTGCTGCCTGGTGTCATAGATCTGCAAATAGCCTCCTAGCTCCTTGCTCATCAACCACATCCACTCAATACATTGTGGATGCCTCCTTCTCCTCAACCTGGTACTCCTCCCATGAGGGTTACCATCCTCCCAAATCAAATTTCTGATTTTGCACTGCATGGGATCTTGGAATATAAACTCCTCAAGGATCAATGAGACCCTATCAAGACTCAAATAGGTGGTGGGCAAAAACCTCCCATCATGGTGTGTATGGCTCAAGGGATGTCCAACACAAGCATGAGAGACGTTATCCATCCGAAGATGTCCCCCATCTTCTATCTGCTCTCGTGAGAAGGGAACCAAATCATTGTGTTCCATAGCCCGCTCCACCGAGTACCAACTCAAAATCTCTCTCCATCCAATCTCAACATATGGATGTTGTACCCTATACAACTCTGATCGTCTCATACCGTTATCCAAATCAACACATGAGATCTGACTAGGTGGCTCTGCCTCTTTCTCTCCAACGGGAAGAGATGACTCAACAGCACTGCCAGTCCCATCCATGCATACCTGAAGGGGAATGATCTGACGCTTCACCGTGCCCTCTGGTTGTACCATCAGGGAATCCAGCTGTTCCCCAATGTGGACCAACTTGGCCGCCGACTTGGCACAAGTCGCTCTCATACCCTCCAGCTCCTGGTCCTGTAACAAAATGGTCTCCCGTACCGATGCGGCCTTCTCCCTCAAGACTCGAAAGTCTGTACGAAGCCGATGATACTGCTGTCTGCGACCATCATCCAATATCTCTGTACCTGCCATTACCTCATCGAGGGTGGATACATCTCCTGACACCTCACCCATCTGTTGTGTGCTGCTACCACCCGAAGACTCGGACACGGCTCCAATCATCACCTCACTGGATGGCTCTACCGGGGTAGGCTCTATCTCCTCCACTACGATATCAACCGGCACGGTCAAGGAGGGCTCTAATGATGGGGAGTCCTGTGTCACACTAGGTGTATCCTCGAACTCCCTGCAATCCTGTGTGTCCTCATCCTCCAAGTGCGAGGTAACCATTTTAATGGTTTTTCTCTCCGATACTCGGTCAAGCTGGAAAGAGGTATCCAACTTGTCCACCCAAGCTCTTCCTGAGCGCCTGGATGACCTGTCAAATGTCGGTAAATGGAATCTGCTCGCTGCACGGTGACTATCACGGTGGGAGCCACGTCCTTTGTGTCGCTCCTGCTCATAAGTCTTGCCGCCACATCTGAACTGGATATATTGATCGAAAGGGAGAGCATCCATGAATTCCTGTCCCATGCTCCGCCAATCCGCAAACAGAGTCGCATGTTGAGCTAGATTCACCTCTCCTGGTTCCGTTCGCTCCTCTTCCTCTACCAGGAAAGTAGGCATGGTAGGTCGTGTGTCCATGGAATCGACCTTCTGCGTCCCCTCTGCAACCTTCTTGGTTAACTCCCGCATGAATGCATTCATCTTTGCTTCCATCTTCTCAGTCAACTTCTCAGTCAACTTCGCAAACACGGCCTCCATTGGATCCCGCTGACCTGTCTCCCTAAATCTCCTCTTATCCACATCACCTGCCATCAGCTCTTTCTGCTATATGTCTACAGGCTCCTCAGAAACTGCGCGGCTGCTGCAAAACCATACTGTGGCTTAACTTCGACCTCCGATTTATCCACTGAAAACTATTCAGAAAATTCCAGGAATCTGGGAAAGTGATCCTCGCCCAAAACCCAGAAAAACCCAGAAAACGTTTTTCCTAATTCCAAACTCCAAAATTTGCCCCTTTTTATTTTGGCCCTTTTTCCAACTGCGTTTCTGGAATTGCAACTGCTATTGCTCTGTATGATTTCTTTTCTGATGTCATAGACCACAGGCTGAGCCAGAATTATGCTCTGATACCACTGTAATATCCCCAAAGGGGAATAAGCAGTAATAAACAGAAATATGCCAGACAGATATAAAAGGAAACAATACCGAACCAGATCACTGAATCAAGACACATGTAATACCAGAATCTGAGCCATTTTATTAATCAGAAAGTACATGGAGAGTAATACAAGAAATCACCGTTGCACCCATCCTTGCCCTAGGTGATGACCCTCCCATACAAGAAATGGTCGCAAATAATGACAGCCGTCTGCCGCCCGGGAGATCGGTGATGATTCATGCGAGAACTGGCCGATCCTAAGCCGAAAACCCCCTCTCAAGCCAAAACGCTCGTCCCCGCTAGTGACAAGCAGTAAACAAAAAGACAAGCCCTCAATCCTCCGTACAAATGGACTTCACAAAGATGCCGGGAAAACCCCGGAGGAGCTCCTTCTCACACTAGCTCCGCCCTCAAATCTGCGGCCCCAATTCGATGGATCTCGAAGCCCTCCAATCGATCTCGTCCTTCCTCCCTCCCGAATCGTTGCCTCCAATATCGACCACACAACTCTCGTATCTATACTAGATCTGGAACTATCTCTTCAGATCTACAGCCCCTAGGGCTAGATCTGGTGTTACCCTTTCAGATCTGGACTAGATCTATCAATATCTCCTCAGATCTGTCACTCCTTCAGCTGGATCTTGTGCCAAACCTTCAGATCTGCAATATACAAGACTAGATCTGCCACATACAAGACTAGATCTGCAAGATCTACCCTTTCCACAACTGGATCTAGCAATAAACCTTCAGATCTGCAACTCTGACCTTCAGAAATGGACAGCGTCCTCTCTCTAGGGCTTCACAGCGTCCTTCCCCCACTTCCCTCACAGTCGTTTCTCCTCATAGACTCGGACTCGTGCCCTTTCAGCGTCGTCCTCCCTTCCCTCGTGCGAAAGGTGAAAAATGTCTCCTTCTCTCCGTCTGGGGACGTCATTCTTCTCCTTCGAGATTCAGCGTCCTTCCTCCTCTTGCTCTGCGCAGCCACAAGAGGGCTTTCTCCTCCTCAGATAATCTTCAGAAATTGCTGCTGCTCTACTGAAAAATGAACTCAGAACGATCTCACTAGGGCGGGCACTCGAGGTCCCCCGAAGCTGAGGGTAGAAATCCGTAAAAACCTTGTCAAAAAGGTACACTAAGTCCCCCGAGGCTAAGGGTGAGATTCCCACTGAGACACTCGTGGCACTAAAATGGGTTGCCGCAGACCACTAAACAACCGGCGTGCTGAAGCAGACAAGTCTGACTATCAATAAGAATATCATATCATGAATGATCAAATGAGGTGAGAGCCTCTCCTTTTATAACATCAAACTCCCTCCAAAACTTAACTCTCCCTGGATCTGCGCAGTTTACCTTGGGTTAGCCTGATGCCTTCCCCATCATATCCACGTGGACCCCCAAGGCCCTCTCTCTAAGTTACAACGTCAATCTACTAGGAAAAGAACACTTTATTATAAAGTGAGGTGACTAAAGTGAGGTGACCCCTCTTATTTCTCACTTTATTTATTATGTCTAGCTAAAGCGGCAAAATAAAGCAAAAATGAAATATTCCAGTTAGCAAGGCTAATTGGGAATATTACAGATGTGCCTTGAGGCACCACAATCTATCAACCAGACATCCATAGTGTCGAATGGAGATGCATCAGAGAGGGCAGATACAAGAATGAATTCATTTCTTTTATCATCAACAACATTTGATTCCTCATGCCTCGAATTTCTCAACCTTTTGAAAGGTTGCCCATTTCCGCCAGAGGGAGCCTTCCTCTTCCCTTTGAACCTGTTATTCCTTTGATTTCCATTCCTCCGGTTGTTGTTGTTGTCATCATCATCGCGATAATCCTTCTTGAAAGGGCATTCTCTAGCATAGTGGCCGGTCTTGTGACATGTGTAACATTTTCCTTTCTTTCCTTGGGCCCCTGCTCTTCCTTTGTTCTTCGAACCACCAAAGTTCTTCTTAGCACGAGCAGTGAAGGCATCATTTCCTTCATTTTCATATTCCTTCATCCTTGTCTCTTCTTGTACGCATCTCAATAGAACTTCGTCAAAATCAAGTATCACATTGTTATTGAGAATGGTAGTATTGAATACATGCCATTCGGATGAGAGACCTCCAAGTGCGGTGAGAAACATTTTTCGATCAGCTATTGTCTCCCCAGTAGCCAGAAGATTATTTCTGATTTCAATCAACTTTAGAAAATATGATTGAACGGATTCATCTTTGTCTTTCTTCAGATTCTTCAGTTGTTCTTCAAGAAAAGGACTTGATTTGCATTGTTGGCCTTGAACATGTTGACCAGCTTATCATACATCTCCTTGGATGTGTGTAGCTCAGATATGTAGGCTACCAGACTCTTGTGAATTGAATCCCGAATCATCAACTTTGCTTTGATTTCACCCTTTTTAAATTTTGACTTGGTGGCAGCAGGTGCAGTAGATGGAGGCTCTTGAACTTTAACCTGCACATAGTCCATGACATCTTGGTCTTCCAACATAAGATCCAATGTCATCTTCCAGGCTTGGAAGTCTTCCTTCCCAGGCACTTTGTCATTAGCTTTAAAGCCATTGTAGTTTGAGGTACCCATGCTCTTCTTCGATGATTGCTACAAACTTGGGCTTTGTCTTCACCTTAGCTCTGATACCATGTAAATTTTTGTAGATGTTCTATGCTTGATGCAACTTTACTTTTATCCCCAATATCAAACAGCAATCACATAGACAAGAAAGTAAAATTCTGATAGAACATACTAGTAGATCGACAGAAGACAAGCCAAAAATATATGTCTGTAGGTGCGTTACAACGGTCAACAGGATGCTTCAACCAGCAAAGTCTCAATACGATCAGTCAACCAGAAGTGTCACACAACCCTCTCGGACAGCTATATTAGTCAACCCAAAGTGAACGAAAGTCAACGTTGTCCCAGTCAATGCAACTCGGTCAAAGTCAACGATCAACCTCGATTTCTGTGCCAATAAATGCAGACTACATAAATCAAAATTTTGACCAAGATTGGGGTCAGTTTGACCATGCGTTGACCAAAGTCAACATTGGTCAAATCTGTGCTGAAAACCCTAGGTCGAAAACAGAAATTCTCTTTCTGCAATTTTTCCATGTGTGAAGAAGAAGAGACTCCAAGTGAGGATCGAACCAATCAGATGAGGAGAGAGAATGTGTGATGATGGATGAGTGAAAATGACCTCCAACGTTGACCTATTTATATCCATCAGTGAGGGTGTGTGACACAACTGCTGGGGCTTCAAGCCTACATTTCATTTATGGCCGACCTACACATATTTTGAATAAATTCAAAATAAATGTTCTGCTCATCGGATCAAGATGATCTTTAGATCGATCTTGCACCTCTCCAAAAGAGGAATCCAATAAAAATATTAGCATCTTCATCTAAGCATCATAACATGGAGTTTGGACCTAGTTGTCCAAAATTAACACATCTGCTTATGGAGTGGGCATAACTCAGCCCGAAGACTTGCCAGTTGTGCAGGAGGATCAAATCATTTCCAGAAGTCAAGATTGAAGCGAATCTTCTTATTCCTATTTTAATTGATCTGTATTAACCAAATCTTCTAAATTTCTATTCTATGTAACAAATAATTTATTTAGTTAGAGTAGCATTGTTGCTATATAATAGAGGAGTTGCGCGCTCATAAGGGATATACAACAGTAAGGTAGCAAGGGAATTGAGGAGATTCGGCATCAAATTGTCGAGCATAAGAAATCTTATGGAGCAGCATATGGTGTATTTATTAATTGATGTTTGAATCAATGTTTGATTGAATGTGATAAAATTCTGGTTCCTGCATTTGTTTTTATATAAGCATTGTAATTTTATTTATTTCTAAGCGTTGAGTTAGTTTAGGACTTGCTCTAAGGAGTGGCAAGGATCCACCGCAACCTGGAGTCGAGTCTCTCATTCTTCATTGATGTAGGAATTGTGTTTTACTGTAATTTGTAGAATTATATTTTGTTTTGAATTTTTTTCTAAATAGGATCACAAATTTCCTAATGTTGTACTTAAACCATTATTATATTTTGCTTGAATTTGAAAGGGACAGCGAGTGTATTGTGAGAGAGTCTTTGTGAACATGGAGTAAACGATTTCTGGGCGCACACATTCTGTCCTGCAGCTTATAATTAAATAGGGTGCTTTCGCATTATGCTTGAACGAGTTAGATGATGATCCGCTCAGTGAAGTTTTAATTTGATTAAGTGTGATGGCTTGCATTGGATTGTAAATCATGAAGTCTTGAACATTTTTCTATTCATGTGTTTAAGATTAAGAATGAATTGTTGTGTGAGAGTGTTCATAGAATAAAACAAGTCGGCAGTGTGTCGTAATTAGATAATTAGATTTCATTTGAGTTCTGAATAGGGTTAAGTAATTTGTTTAGTAAAGAGTGATTTCGTTAGAGTACAATAGTTTCATTTAAAAAGCATTAGGGTGATTTGTTGTATTTACGATTTGTGAAATTTGATGCAAAAGATTGATTTTTGTTTGATTTAAATCGCTGGTCAAGTAAGGTACAGTTTTGTAAACGGAATTAGTTTGACTAGTAGCAATAGGTGTAAAGATTTCCATTTATGCAATTTAAATCATTTTATTTGTTTTTTTCTGCTTTATGAATACCACTTCAAGTTATTAAATTATCATAGGATAATTTAGATTTCTTCTCGCATAATAGAATAAGATTGATTCCTATTTCTACTATTGTAGAATAAACATTGAAACTTATATTCCGAGTGTGATTTAATTTTGCTTCAAGCTGTTCGAAGATAAGGATAAACTAGATTTATATTTTTGAAGACAATAGATTAAGATTTGATCTTAGAATTACAGTTTAGCCTCCTTATAAATTACTGCTTAGTCTCTTTAATAATTACAAGTTTAAAACCTTGCTTAAGATTGTAGCTGAAGTTAATTTCATGGCGCCTATGTTTCGATAAGATTGTTTTTTGATTGCAGATTGAGTTAAGTAGATTTCATTCAGATTGCTTGTATTTTAAAGTGTGAGTTTTCTTGGCTAATAGAAGAGTGTTTTTATCATTTTATACTCGACAATCATCAATAATGAAACTTATATACTCTGACCATTAAGCTGAGCCAAGACACAGTACAACTCGCGTTTACGATTCCTGGATTGAAAATTAATATTGAGAGGTTTAATTCGACAATTAAAACCCCCAACAATCTTTTTTGTCAGTTTCTCTGCATAATTTGACAGATTGGTCAATCATAGACTCTTACTCATAAATAATTACTGCATAATAATATAAACCCTCAATTGTTGCATTGGTTTTCCCACATTGGGTTTTTTCCGGGGAGATTGGTCCAAAAATAACATTGTCAAATTTATGTGTGAACTATTCTTGTTTAGTTTTGTTTCCGTACTTGTATATTTTCCGCAGTTTATTTATGAAGGTTGCAATGTGACACTGTGATGTATTCAGTGTTTGCTGTAGGAAACTGCAAATAAATTATCAAGTTAAAAGTAACAATTAGGTGAATATCTTCGAGTTGTTGCAATAGGATTCCAAATTTACGGAATTTTCACAAGGTACACTTAATTCATTTGAGTAATCTAGTCCCAAATCCAAAGGCCTCATTCTAGGACATGATGCTAAAGGAGCTCACTCAACCTATCTGGAGATTAATTTGAGCCTGATGATGAAAGGCACCTACTTAACTCTATGGTTGAGTATTTTTGGGCCTCTAGGACCATTCTTCCTAATTCTGGTCAACATAATTGACACAGGAAGAATGATTGTCCTCTACCAGACCATTCTCCCTAATTTGGTCATATTTGACACAAGGAGAATGTTTGTCCTTGATGATATCACTCTAGACCATTTTCCCTGATCCTAGTCAACCTGACCCATGGAGAATTACTATCCTAGATGTCGCACTTTCATCACTCCCTCTTGCTGAGAGAGACATGCTCAAACACTCCAAGCTTGTCCTTGAATTATTCAAACTTCATCTTGGAATGGAGGCTTTATCAACAATATGCTTGACTGAAGAATAGCATTGAAGCCATTTTGCTTCCTTTTGTACCATGTCTCAGTACTAGATCTCATTGTGCTTCGATCTGTCATCATGGTCATCACCTACACCAGATCAAGACAATCCTGCAAGTAGTTTTTTAAGCCATATTTCTTCTCAACTTGCCAATCAAGTTGTAATATACTCCACTTCTATAGTACTGAGCGAGACATATGTTTGCTTCCTACTTGTTGCACACTTTTTGTGAAAGTTCCAAGGAAGCAGATGTACCAAATTCTTTCAAAAGATCGGATCATCAATCAGCAATTTATTGAGCCATTGTAAACCCATTCTGCAAATTTGTAATGTAAATGATGCTAGTGAGACCGTGTATGTATGTAACAACCTAGGCAAGCCTATTATTTTGGCAAAAATTTCATCCTATGAGATTTTTCGTCTCACTTAATCATTTGTGTTTCTAAACACTGATGGTCGGAAATGTTTTTCCCTCCAACCTCACCCCAAAACTAGGGTGGAATTCTTTGTCAAAGTCTTAGGTGAGTCCTAGTGTTTTAGTCGAGTCTTATGTAAAAGTGATTTGCGAATAATTTAAGCTAGTTGGCTAAATTATTTTATTACAAATCACTTGGTCTACTAGATCATATTGTGTCGCAGAATTGGGTGTGTAATTTGAGGGTCTATACGGAACGGATGTCCCCCCTTTGAGGGTTGAAATGTAAAAATGTGATGTAAAATATATTTCAGTGCATAGTCCCTTATACTTAGACACCATGGCTAAAATATTAGTGTGAAAAAAAATATTAAATCCACTCAAGTGTCAATTAATTAATTGTTTTGGAAAAAATTAAACTAATCCTAAGCCCGAAAATTAATTACATAGAGTCTTAGAGAATTTAAATTCTTCAAGGGGAAAAATTTGTGGGTATCAAATAAATTAATTTTTGGAGGTCCCCCACAAAGGGAATATTGGAAATTTCAAGAAAATTGGACCCTTGGGCCTTGGTGGTTAAGTCAAAGTCAATTTTTTGAGGAAATTAGCTCAAAATAATTATTTTTGAGCTAATAAAAAAATGGGTTTAATGAGAAATTCGAAAATTCCTCAAATAAATATTTTCAACGACAGAGATTAAAAGATCATCAAAGATTTATCAATGGTCAGGATTATTTTCATGAGGATCAAGAGCCATTATTTTTCCACGTGGAGGATTTATCTATAAATTAGAGAGTCATTTGTGTCAAAAGACATTTGATGCTTTGCTAAGAAAATTCTGTGGAAAATCCGATGTAACATTATTGTCCCCCTAGGAACGTTTTTTGAATCATAATAAAGACTTTGGGGTGCAGTTCATGGTGTTTATTGCCTACTGATTTGTGTTATGTCTTGGCTACGAGCATTCCTATATTGTGCTTAAAGTTTGTAAAGTTTGCTTATTCATTAGATGGTGATAAGAACATTCTATTGGTAGATTTTGGGTCTATCTTAGGTGATCTGATTCGCCATATGTCTAACAAGCTTTCTTGAAGAAAATATATAGTGTTTGCAAGTGCCCCAGTCCTTGGGCTCCAAGTTCACAAACTATGGACGTAGGCTGACCTTGTTTGGACTCTGAAAATTTTTGTGGTTTATTTAACTTCGCTAAGGTTGTAGCTGGCATCTATTCTTCGAAGTACACTTAGCCATTTATCAAAAAAGTTATAAAAAAAAATATTTCTCAAAACTTATTTCAAAAGCCTTGTATATTTGCACATTTGTAAATAAATTTGTATAATATATCTTGTAAATTATTTTTCTAACAAGGGTTTTGGGATTTTGATATTTTTGTCTATATTGGGGTTTTGGGTATTTGTGAATTCATTTTTGAAGGTGTGATCAAGCAAGAGGAATTGGATTAAAGCTAGATCTAGGACCTTGAGGGTAAGATCTAGCCTCTAAATTTTTTTGCAGGGCCAACCATTGAAGAATTTGCAGCAAATTTAAGATCCGAGGAAAATAAATTTCAGAGCTGGGATTTCAAATTTTAGGGCTCCTAAGCCCAATTCTTCCCTCTCCAAGGCCAGTGTCCTCCTCTCCTTGCCCTGCGTCACCCTTTCTAGGGACTAGGTCATCATTTCTAGCCTCCCAAAGGCAGGCCACAAGCCCTAAAATGCCTCGACCTCCTCCCTTGGCCTTGCATTGAGGGTTTAAGGCCTTTTTAGGCCTAGCCGTGAGCCAATAGGGCCTCTACCCCACTCCTTTACCGTAGACGGCTGCCCTAAGGGGCTTGTCGTTGGCTTTTGAGTGCTCTCCAACCCTCAGTGTCCTCCATCCTCCTCTCGAACTCCCTTCCAAGACTTCACTCTCCCTTTTGGCCATGCTTTTAACCCCTATCAACCCCTCCTTAGCCTCAATCCCTAACCGCTAGGCCTCCTAGGCCCTCTCTAGCCCAATGCTAGCCCTACTCGACCTAGCGTTGGCCTCCTTGGCCCTAATTTTCCCTCTGCTCATCACTGAATTTTTTGGGACTGAATACTTGGTGTGTTTTACAGAGAAATTAGCCCTAAGTTAGTGTTTTCAGGTGCCAAGTACCTTGGAGAAAATTTTGGCAACTTGGGCAAGTCTTATACAAGGCCTTGAGCCTAGGGTTTTCTCTCTAAACCCTCATTTATCTCTATTCTGCTTCAGCTGTAATAAATTCTTTGTAACATTGAATTGATTGCCCTAAAAACACATCTACGTGGTCTAAACATTTGTAATCTTATGGTAAAAGTTTGCTAGTGTTTTGGCTACTTAGGAATTAAATAACTAGCCTAGATCTACTTGTCTTCTTGCTGGAAAATCTCTACATAACTGAATATATCAGATCTGATCATTTATGAATAACACATCTCAAGATGTCCTAAAAGCTCATAATTGCTCATTGGTAAATTTGTTTCAATAGTTAATAAGTTTTGGGCATATTTTGGCATTAGTCACCACACTAATAGTTCACTAATTGCATACTTTTCTCACTGCTATAATAAGAGTTTTCAGATCTGATATACATTGAATATTGCATCTTGAGAGGGTTAAATTTCATAAATTACATTGGCAAGCCATCAGGCTACTTACTGGTCATTTCATGTTTCATATGTTTGACAATTTCTTGATCTGAAGTAACATATTTACTTTTGTCCTATACTTCATCATAAGTGACTCTTTCATGATTTATTTGGTTCATGGTGATTTATGTTGTCATGTTCTAACAATTGCTTGTCTTGTGTTAGATTTGACATTTTGTTAACTTAGCACTAAAATGACTCAAACATCTAAGCTCTCAATCTTCTAATCTTATTGACGGTCTAAGTCACTTTGGCATTAAGATCTTATTGACATTGTGGTTGAAGCATTGTTGAATAAGTGCTCTAAGTTAAGTTCATAATCTTGTGCTCCCTCGCAATCTTAAGAAGCTTTGGCAACTTTGTTGTCTATCTTGAGAAATTGGCATCTTAAGTTTTATTCTAATTGAGCATATTTCAATATTGGCATTGTCTAAGAACATAATCTTGGCATAAGATTGTTGATTGAATATCTTGAGTAATTGGCATCTTGTGGATTTGACATTGGAACTAAGTTATTGGCACTTTCTTAGTTATAGGATTGCATTGATAAGCACTCTTGTCATTGAAGATTCATCATAACTTAAAAGTACTTGAACACTAAGCTAATCTCAAACTAAGAAATTTCACTCATAATTATTGGATAAGCATTCTAGGCTTAGCTTGAACTAATAAATTACCTCCAAGCATAAGCTTGGTTGATAGACTCCTAAGACAACACTTTCTCATCTAGCTTGAGGGATTCAACCCCTTTTTAGTGGTTAACACAGTGACCTTGCAATCATCAGAGCCACTGTCTCTGCAGCACCGGAGGCACTGGGTGGTTGGAACACAGGGGGAGGTATCGTTAGTCAAATCACTGCTTGCTTCCTGTCGGCTTCCATCACACAACCTACTCTAAAGGCTGATCTCAAAACAGTTAAGAAAAAACTTCCATTTAGACTAGGCATATAATTTAAAAGTAACCAAGATCCTTGCATCACACTTAGATCTTAGGACTTGCATCTAATATAGGTTAGTTTATCATTTAAGCAATAGTTGTCCATCTAGTTATTTGGTTTTAATTTATAATAACCAAGAATTTTGACTCAATAAGGCATTGATCTGATTTCCAAATCTAATCAAATCCTTAGGTCTTGCTAAATTTTACCAAGTAACTAGGCCACTCAACTGTGTCTCCCCGACTAGTTGGTTCCCAACTTGTCTTCCATCATCTCATTTCCATAGGGACTACCCCCCATAGCCTGTTGTTGGGAGACAGATAGAACGGAGTGGGTAGGGATCAAAGTGACAACCCCGGCCCTGAGCAGTTGTCGCAATGCCTGTATACAATATGAGCGACAACATTTTTTGGCATCGTTGAAGGGGAGAAGCTTATCTTGTTCTCGACGCTTCAACAACATTCTTCATAATCCTATAATTTTTTTTTCCATTCATTAGCCCGTCAAGCGGCACAATGTTTTTTGGCACCCTTTCTTTCATCATTCTTTATCTTTTCATCACCTTATTCTTTCTTCTCTCACTAATCCTCTCATCTTGTTCATCCGCACCTTTAGCATTTAGACATTTAGGTTGGTTTCTTGATTGTGTGGTGAATCCACTTGTTCAACCATTCACAGGAGCTTACTCTAAAAGGAATCCTGGTAGCTTGGTTAACCCCGCTCCCAATCCTGAAAAGGTTCTAAGAGCCTGGTTAAACAAATTACATTCTAAAGAGCGATTAAATTTTCTCGAATAGGAAGTTCTCCCTGATCTCCACTTGCTCTTTCTAAATCCCATCAATCAAGACATCATAGGTGATTTTTACAGGTCTTGCAACTTCACCAACATCCAAGGATATTCACATGATATGCCAAATGAGTCTACTATGAGCAAGCTGCCAATCTTCCAAGGAAACAATGCCATCAATGTTGAAGCTCATATAAAGAAGTTCGACACCTTCATCCAAGGATATGCTCATTCCACTGCCTACAACCATGAAGATGTTAGGATGAAATTATTTTTTTTGTCATCAAAAGATAATGTACTTGATTGGCTTCATGATAAAAGCGGATAATGCCTTTGACTCGTTAAGAGCCCTCAAGGATGCGTTTAAAGATAAATATGGGAATAAGAGGGAAGGAAAGTACATAGTCAAAGAATTAAATACTACAAAGAAAAGAGAAAATGAAACAGTGGAAGAATTCAACCAAAGATTTAATGGTCTTCTAAGGGATATGACTCAAGATTATAGGCCTCCTGGCAAGACATTTTTGGAACAATATCTCAGATCTTTTAACGATGACACTCAATATGAAATTAGGCGTGCCAAGCCCATTACCTTAAGCCACTGCCCAGACTACAGCTGAAGAGTTGGAAAAGGATAGTAAAGCTTCAGGTAAGTCATAGGTCCTAGGTGAAAAAAAAAAAAATAAGAAGAACCAGAATCGGTTAAGGAATTGACTCGAGTAATCATAGAAATGAAAATCGAACATGTCAAAAAAATGAGTAATATACAAGCTAGAATAATTCAAATGCAAAAGATGCAGCCTAGAAGTAACAATCTTTGGCCAAAAAGAAATCCTCCTGCTGAGCAAAGGCCTCCTGATCCTCAAATCAATATGTTTGGAAGGGAGTTCCATTTTCCTTTAGAGGATTGGATAGAAGTTATGAAAAATAGTCGTAGTGTTGAAACTCTTAACTTGAGCAATGTTGAAATTTAGAATGAGGATTGGCTTAAAGAACAATATACACAAGACATCGAAGAAGAAATGCCTAATATCCTAAAGATTAATCCCAGATTTCAAATTAGGGGAATGGATCAGCCATGTAAGAATGGGCGTGCCCATTAAGGAGATGATCAAGAGTCCTGCTCAAGGTAGTGAAGTCAGAGAAACTATCAAGCCCCATCAAGAAAATTCCCCTAAAATATAATGTTAGGCTCCCCTACCCTGCTCACCATGTAAAAATCATGATAAATCTGAAAAGGTCCTATTACCCACCACTTGTGGGTAGTGTAATGGGAGAAAATTTTTCTCATGGATGGTCCTCAACCGACATCCAATAGCCCCTTGTAGCCACCAAATAGCTCGATGTGTCATTTTCTCCGTCACCTGAGCTAGCCATGTGGAACCTCGACCACTTGTCATGAATGTATGTTTGAAGGTGAACCTGCCTACCCCAAAGGTATGGCTTTTCATTGGTATAGTTAAGTAATTTTCCTTACTTGTCATGGGCACTTTTGGGCATGGATTAGTGGGGGGATTCGGCGGAAAGAGTGGATTAGGCTTGTATTCTTGTCTCCACTGTCTGATTTCGTGGTTACCCTTGTATCCTAGTCCCGTGGGATCTCCTTTAGTAACCATTTGGCTTTAGGCTTGGCGCTTTGGTTGCGTGGTCCTGCTTCCCGATACCACCTACATGACTCCTCTTCCACTCATTATAACCCCATTCATTTTTTTCCCCATCCGAGTCCACATACGGTTAGCTTCGTCCTCCCCTTGTCCACACCTTGGGTTGGGCCTAGAACGATGCCTCGGAGGTTGATGCAACTAAAAAGAAACGAAAAAGCATAATTTGGCCACTTTCATCAAGAAATGTACCACAAAATGCAAAAGATGGTCGGGACATACAAACTTAGCACATGGGAAAAAGCAAAAACATGAGCTCTACCCCTTATCCATGTCCATCACCCTAGTTCCTATGGGCCCTAGAAGAGCCCCCTCTATCATTAAGGAACCCATGATTGTCCCAACCCCTAGTGGGCAATGAACCGCCCCACCTTAAGGGGGTATTCACTGATACATATTACACATCATGCTCTCATCCCCTAAAGCCCTGAGCAATAATGAAGAAAAATCAATAAAATACAAAAGGCATATGAACAAGGGTGGAAAAACACAAGCCGAGATAACTCATGTAGCACGATTTGCTCCCTCCTACATTTATATACCCAGGTGTGGGCTTCCCTTATTTTAGTTACCTTGGCTACTTAACATGTGGTCTGGATGTTTTCCCTAATCCCCACTCAATTGCATTATTATATCATTTTCCACATACCATTTGAGGGATGTACCACAGACATGTCACCCCCTCTAGAGGTTGAAACCACCTAATAGGGTCCTTGGCTAACTACCTACTAAGCTTAGAGGCAGTTGTACATACCAAAGCCAATTATGGAAGGGAATGCCACCATGAAGCACCCCATTGATTCCATGACTTGTAAGCTCTTTTACTTGATTATTCTAATGATTTGTTGTATTGGAGGGCAAGGGAATGCATTGGACCTTATGTAGGATTGCAAGGGGGTCCCATTTAGGGTTCAGTCTCCCTATACGGGGTCCTAGCCCTCCAAAGGGCCACATTGGCACTTGTAGGATGAGCGTTGAGAGCCATGGGTCTACACCATAGCCGAGACTACTTCATGGATCCTTAGGAGTGTTCGTTGATTGATCCTATTCCACCTTTTGGATGAGGATGATACACCTGGTTCACCATGCCCAGTCGGCTCCATCAATGCACCATACACTTGGCAGATGTTCCAGGGTCCAAAGGATTGTTCCCCACTGCAGAGGCAGGGCTTATGTCATCATTCTAGCCCTTACAGATAGTCTACAGGCACTACGTATCCATTTGGAGACCCATGAGTATTAAATTGTGACCCCACACCCATTTGGGAGCACCATAGGTTTTGGCTTGGAGAACAAGGGGCCAACCCCTTGTCCAATATGATGGGAATCCATTTCTTCATTACAGCACCCTTTGGACTTCATTAAGCTTACTCAAAGGCCTAACGACTCACTTTGTTGATCATTTGACCCTCTTGAGAGGCTTATTCAATTATTATTGAGTTATTTGGTGGCCTTGTCATGAAAAGTTTTGTTATTATGCACATTATTTTATTCTAGGTGCTAAATTAGGCCTAATTGGCTAAATCGAATTCATTAGGAAGTGTATAAATAGAAGTGTGATGAATCATTTGGATCATCATCACTTGGATTGGATCATTATCTCTTGGGAGATTTTCTCTATTCATTTTGGAGGACGAAATTGGATGGATGGATGAATTTTGATGTTTGGATCTCTTCATTTTTTTTCTTGGAGCTTCTATATTGGCATATGATGATGATTGGATATACTTGTTCTCACATGTAAGTGTTTTTTAATGCTATTATGTCACTCTTTTTATGTCACATGCATGTTGATGGGGATTTTTGCTATACTAAGTTGAAATTTGTTGTTTTTCTTGCGTGAAATGGTGGAAATTTGTCTCTTTATAGCATTGTAGCATGTCATGGGCCATGTTTGAATAAGTGAATGTTCCTAGAGATATTTTGTTGAAATTTTATCTTGATGAGTCATCACATATTGTATATCAAAGTGTAAATACCTTGAAGCAATTGTCCATGCCCTAATTGCTATGCAAAATTGTTTTATAGGCCTCCTTGACTAAGTGAATCCATTCCAATCATTGAAATATTCTTGACTCCAATTCCCTAAAAGAATTAGGCATTGGCCCTCCATACGTGATCATCAAAACATATTCTTTATCACCTTTCCCTCTTTCTTCTAGGCCTAACCTCCATAGGGGAACTAGGGCACCACATTTCTCACAAGTTACCCATCAAAAAATTTCGATCTTCTAGCCTCTACTGTGTTGTTGTGTCTCCTAGGAGCCCTATAAATTTGAAGCCATTCCAATGATGAGATCTTGAGATATTTCAAGCCCTAGCTTCAACATTGGTTCTTGCCCTTTGTTTCCCTTGGCTAGTGACCTCATTGGGATTATTGCATCAAATTCAAAGAAAAATTCTCCTTTAATCCCCTTATCCCCCTCAACTAGGTCAAGCACACCCTTGGTTGATCAATTCCATCCCCTTGATCTAATTCTAGGTCCACTTGGTCCCGTGTGGTCCCACAACTTTCAATGATAATTCCACAAAGACCACTTGGAATCCAAGTCTTCCAAGGTTTTTAAGATCTTGGAACCTCCTTGACAAAACATATACTCAAAAACCTAGCCCTTGAAATTCTCCCAAACCCTTCCTAAAGAGCCTTTCATCTTAAGCAAGCAAGCCATATATCCGAGCCTCTCTTGTGAATAGGCTTCTAGGATCACCTATCATCCTATCATTGATCCATTCATCTTCGTGATACTTATTATACCAGGTCTCCTCCCATCAGTGAAAGTCTGTAAAGAGCAGGGAGCCTTAGCTAAGGTGATAGTGGGCAATCACTCCATTGTTGCCCTTGACCTAGTAGTTCCCTGATAGGACCCCCTCCTAGGACCCCTGTTAGTTTGAGCGATAACAGGTCCCAGGAAGGATCTCTCCACCCAAAAATCCTATGAAGGAGCTTGTTGTAATGAAATCTAGCATGGGAAATTATGTTTTCCTTTCTGATCCCATGATCTTTCCTAATAGTGAAGAAGAATCTAAGGAGAAGATATGGCACATGAGTTTTGACGATGCTCGCTCTAAACCCAGAAAAGGGGCTTGAATGGTGTTGACCTCACCTTCCGGGCATACTTTTAAGTTTTCATTTTGGTTAGAGTTTGAGGCAACTAACAATATGGCTGAATATGAAGCTTTGTTAATGGGCCTTGAAATAGCCAAAGATCTCAAAATAAAATCGTTAAGTGTGAAGGGAGATTTTGATCTTGTCATCAAACAGTTTTAGGGTATCTTCTCATGTAAAAGTGATAGACTTAAGAAGTACAAAAATGTCGTATGGGATGCTATTGAATTATTTGATGCATTTGGTTTGCAAATCATCCCTAGAGAAGAAAATGGCCAGGCTGATGAGTTGGTTGTAGTTGCTTCTACCTTCCAAATTCTTGATAATCTAATAAAGGATAAAGCCATGATAGTTGTTTTCAGGCCTGTTACCCACCACTTCGTGGGCGATATTCCTAGGAGAAATTTTTTCTCCGTGATGGACCTCAGCCAACAGTTCCTTATAGCCCTCAACTAGCTCCTTGTGTTATTTCTCCTCCACCTGAGCAATCCATGTGGTCCCTCACCCATCTGTATTAATCGTATGTTTGAAGATGGGCCTCCCGAATCTAAAGGTGTGTCTTGTCATTTCGTAATTGAGTATTGGGTTTACTTATCATGGACACTTCTGGGCATGGATTGATGCGGGGATTCGATGAAAAGCGTGGCTTTAGTTTGTGCTCCTGTCTCCTTGATCTCTTTTGGATATTACCCTTGGATCTTAGTATCGTGGGATCTCCTTTACTAACCATTTGGTTCTAGGGTGGTACTACTTGGGAAACCCCGACTTTGGTTGTGTTGTCCCGCTCCCTTATCCATATAAACTACTCCCCTTCCATTCACTATACCCACATTCATCATCTCTCCTACCTGGGTCCACATTTCCTCTCTGGGTCCACATAGGGCTAGCCTCCCCATTCCCTTGCCCCCACCTTGGTTCAGGCTTGGAACGATGCCCCGGAGGTTGAAGCAACTAAAAAGAAAAGTAAAAGCATAAATGGCCACATTCAACAGGAAATTGTAGCACAAAATGCAAAAGGTGGTCGGGACAAACATAGTTAACACTTGGAAAAAAGCCAATACATGAGCTCTATCCCATACCCATGGCCCATGGCCATCACCTTGGTTCCATAGGCCCTAGATGAGCCCCCTCTATCATTCAGGAATCCATGATTGTCCCAACCCCCAAAGGGCAATTAATCGCCCTACCAAAAAAGGGATAATCAATGTTATATCTTACACATCAAGCTCTTGTCCTTTGAGCCCTGAGCAGTTAATCAAAGAAAAATTATAAAGGAAAAAGGCATATAAAGAAGGGTGGAAAAATCAAAGTCGGGGCACCTCATGTACCACGATTACTCCCTCCTACACATTATACACCCAGGTGTGGGCTTCCCTTTCTCTAGCTACCCTTGTCCCCTATATGTGGCCCAGGATCTCCCCTCTCATTCCCTATTCCATTTCACCTCTTTATCACATGCCACCACCATTTTAGGGATGTACCTTAGACATACTATCCCCTCTAAAAGTAGAAACCACCTAATAAGGTACTTGGCTAACCCCCTTTGGAGCTTAGAGACTTGGCACATGCCATAGCCCACTATGGAAGGGCATGCCATTATGAAGTGTCCACTTGTTGTCCATGGTTTGTAAGCTCTTCTACATGATTACTTTAATGACTTGTTGTACTGGAAGACTAGGGGATGCATTGGATCTTGTGCAGGATTGAAGATGGTGTCCATTTGGGTTTGGTCTCCCTGTATGGAGTCCTAACCTTACAGAGGGCTAAATTGGCACATATAGGGTCTGTGTAGAGAGCCATGGGCCTCCACAGTGTTAGTTTTTGTATCATCGGATGTGTTCTAGTCACGATATTTAGCAGAGAGGCTAGAATACATGTATTCTCCAATACCCAGAAATCGTTTCTGGAAATTCAACCTAGGACGACTTATTTAAATTAATTGGTCAATTTTTAATATTTCCTAAGTCTAAACTTAGGAAATATGATTAATTAAAAGGAATTAAGTAAGTCATGGTGAGAATGTTCTAGAAAAGTGCATGGATCGATTTCTAGTTAATCCTAGCCATCGATTAAAATTTAATCATGGTCGTTGAAGTCCCAATGGAAGATTATAAGAAGAAGTCAATGGGGCTTGGAGGAGACACACCAAATCAGTCAAGCATTCGATTTTGTTGGGAAATCGATCTCCAAAATAGCAGCATTCAGTTGCCGGAGGTGATTCAGTGAGGTCGAAGCAATGAGAGAGGGGGAGAAATAGTGAGGTCGGAGGAAGCTTTTCCAATTCCGGTGAGTACTTTGCAGAGAGGCAATCATTGCCACAGAGAGGCGGCGTAGAGCCCTCTTAGGGAGATTTCCGTAGAAGGAGAAATTCTGAGCCATAAGCAACATAGAGGGTCCGGAGGCAAAGAGTATCAGTTTCCCGGACAGCAGCTGACGAGACAGTGAGAGAAGACGTAGTTCCAAGCTTGTGGGACGCAATAACTGTGTAGGCTGACACAGTGACTACGTAGACGGAGCAAGGAGCAACTCAATTCGAGTTGAGGTCAGTGTCGGATCGCCTACGGAGTGAGAAATTTTCTCACTAGTTTGTATTGCTAGTTTCTGTTTGGATTGCTAGTTTAAGCATCCATAGATTGTACTCAAATTTCACTACTGTATAATATTAAAACCCTCAGCTGCTGCACCGGTTTTCTCGAGTTGGGTTTTTCTAGGTACTTAGTTCAAAAATAATGGTGTCATATTGTGTGTGTGCATCTATTTCTTCCAACGTTTTTATTTCTTCCGCAGTATTTGTTTTTTGAAGGTTGCAGTGTATTTGTTTCTATATTTTTCGTAGCACACAGTAAATAATTTGTCTAATTTATTTAACAAATAGAAGAAATAATATCAGTTGTTGCAATAGGATTCGGGATTATCGAATTTTCACACATAATAGTAGACAACACTCCATGGATCCCGAGAGATGTTTAGAGATTGCTAGAGATCCACCTTTTGGATGAGGAAGATGCATTCGGTACACTATGCCTAGTTAGCCCCACAGGTGCACCACAAACTTGGCAAGATTTATACGATGGAATGGCAACATTCATTCCATCATCTGAGCCCTTACAGATGGTCTCCAAGCATCTTCGACTCATATGGAGACCCATGAGGTCATTAGTGTGCCCCCACACCCACTGGGAGCACCATAGGTTTATTTTTTAGAGAACAAGGGGCCACACCCTTGTCCATCACTTTTGAGTATTTTATTCATCATTATGGCACTTATGGACCTCATCAGGCCTCTTGGAGAGCCCTACAACATGCATATATTATTATTTGACCTCCTGATAGGATTTTTATTTCATTTATGAGCTAGTTTGATTAGCTTGTCACCAAAAGTTTGTTAATTTGCACATTATTTTATTTTTAGGGGCTAATGTAGGCCCATTAGGTAATTTGAACTCCTAATTGGTGTATAAATAGGAGTTGGATGGATCCATTTCTATCATCACTTGGATTGGGATCTCTCTCTCACTAGATAACTTCACATTTTTTCCTTGGTGGATATTTTTGGATGATGGATGAATTTTGATGTATGGATTGGGTTCTCTTCTATCTTAGAGCTTCTTATAATGAAAATGTGATGTTGGTTGGATATACTCTCTAAAATGTAAGTGAAAATTTAACCCTATTTTTATGTTGCTACATACATTGGAACTTCGCTATAATTAGAGCTGATTGTTGCATGTGTTTAATGTGGAATTGTGTGTCTATAATATATATAGCTTATTCTATGTATGGGCCGTGTTGGATGAATGAAATCTCCTAGAGATCATGCTATCCTGATAATCCTTCACAATTTGTATGAAGTATAAATGCTTTAGAGTCACTTTTCTTCTCTTTCCTCTAACATTGGTCGAAGTTGACTTTTGGAGCCTCTTTGAGCAAGAAACAAAAACGCCTTCAACATTCTCCTTGACTCCATATCCCCAAGTGAAATCAGGCACTGGTCTCCCAAAGGGTGATCATTTCAACCCTATTTTTAACCTTTTTCCCTTTTTTTTCTAGGTCTAGCCTCATTAGGTCACCTAGGGCATCAATTTCCCGGGAAACTGACCACAGGAAAATTTCGATCTCCTAGGGTCTCCTGCGTTGGTGGGTCCCTTAAGTCTCCTCCGAATTTGAAGGAAATCCGATAGTGGAATCTCCAGGTACCCCAAGCCCTAGCTCTAGGATCAAGTTTTGCCCTAGTGTTCCCAAGGCTAGTACCTAATAGGATCAATTTGACATATTTGGATGAAAATTCTTGTTTGATCCTTTCCCTAACCTGGGTTGGGTCCACTTGGCCTCGTGTGGTCCCATCTTTATCAAAGCCTATTTATCAAGGACTACTCGAGAATCCAAGTTCCTAAGGGATTTTAGGGATTGAAAACTTCCTTTATAGGTCATATTCTTCTACCCCAACCCTCCAATCCTCATTCCCTCTCCCTATAAAATCAAGTCCCTTGCTTAAAAAGCAAGTAAGCTCCATTCTTTAGCCTATCCTAGGGAAGGGGTCTAAGGGGTCACTTCTCATATATTTGTTGATATATCCTCTATAAGTGGCTTCCTAAAAACATCAAGTCTCCTCTCATCAGTGAAAGTCCGTGAATAGCAAGGAGCCTTAGCAGTGGTGACAGTGGGTTAAGCCTCCATCGTTGCCCTTGACCTAGCAGTTGTCCTCTTAGGAACCCCTTTTAGGTCCCCTATTGGTTTGAGTGGTAAAAAGGCCCTCAGTCCCAAATAATGTTGAGCATTGGCAAGTGTTCAATGATGAAAAACAAATTATCTGTTTTCTCAATCATTTGGGTGAGTTTGAAGCCATGTTGCAGGAAATGTTTCCCAGAGGGTTGTTTCCCCTCGAAAACGTGGAAACCTATACCATACGGCCTGGAAACGGGTTTTCGTCCATACTAGGTCGTTTCGCGTGGAGGAAATGTGGCCCAATATGTGTTGAATATTTGAGTTTTGAGGTAGCATCGGGTGTGCTCTAGCCTTGAAATTTTGTGGAGGGGCTAAGACACACAAGACCTCCAAAACCCAGAAAGCGTTTCAAGGAATTTCATCTAATGTGTGAGATATTAAAATAATTAATTTTTTTTTATGAGGACTCTAAGTCTAACTTAGGGAATTAGAAAAAA
The DNA here is from genome assembly GCA_034641835.2 of Pinus albicaulis. NCBI lineage: Eukaryota > Viridiplantae > Streptophyta > Pinopsida > Pinales > Pinaceae > Pinus > Pinus albicaulis. Next base: position 880,285,110 of record CM076569.1, on the reverse strand, counting down.
TAAAGTGAATTAATTAAACACATGTGATGAAATGTTCCAAGTGACGCGGATCAAGCAGTGTTTTAATCTTAGCCATCGATAAGAGATTAAATCACGATCATTGATGTGTCAATGAAAAAGTATAAGAGAAAGGCTTGAGGGTTAGTTGGAGACACACACACGAAGGCAGAGCTAAGAGACTAAGCTGGAATTCTAGGGCGGGTTTGCTAAGAATTTCCAGAAGAGTTTTTGTGCAGCGAGGGGTAGTATTGGCTAAGGGGATGATCTGATCCCAGAGCCAAGAGTCAGCAAGAGGCAGAGGAGCAGCATCCAGGGACAGCGTAGAGGAAGTTGAGGCTATGCAGCGCAGAGGGTTTCAGCTACTATGCAGGTGCTACGCAATCCCACGAGGGGCAACGTTGCAGCTTCAGGAGGCCACCAGGGTTACGCAGAGGCCATCTAGGGCAGCGTAAGGACTACGTCACCCAGTCTGGGGTTACGCAGTCCCCTTCTGAGCAGCGCAAGGCCACGCAGAGGCTAGCAGGGCTGACGCAGGCATCTTCAAGGCAGCGCTAAGGCTTCTAGAGGCAGAATAGGGCTGAGTTCTGTAAATCTCATTTGAGGGTGTGAATTAGTCCAGTCTTCAGTCTCCAGAAAAGCAGGTATTGCTGCAGATCTATTTTTTTTCTATCGGGTTAACCAGAAAGGTGCCCAGATTTGTTGTACTCAGATTCTACTTAATAATAATAAACCCTCATATATGTTGCACTGATTTTCCCGCATTAGGTTTTTCCGGGGACATTTGTCCGAAAAATCTGTGTCACTTTGTTGAATGAGCATAATATTCAGTAAATGATCTGTATGTGTGTAGGCTGTTAGTTGTGTTTACTTCGGTATTTTTTGAATATTTTCTGAAAATAACTTGTATAATTTAATCACAAGTAGGAGAAGTAAACCAAGATATTGCAATAGGATTTTTGTATTATTGTATTCAGAAATTTTCACAGGGTATCAGAGCGATTGCAGATCAAGCTGAATCTTTAGCACAATCAACTGAAGACATATTTTCTACAAGATAGCAGTTGAAGCAGCGGAATCAGAGAGGGCAGCGCAGCAGCAGGAGGACGTAGTCCCAGAAAGGGATACATAAGGGCTACGCAGTCCCATCTAGGTGACACAAAGACAGCGCAGCACCCTCCAGAGGGACGCAGGAGCAGCCTGCACTGCGCAGCCGCTGCGTAGAGGTTGCACTGGGCCAGTCTGCTCACGCAGAGGCCAGTTAGAGGGACGCAATCCAGTTTCTTTTCTGTTGCTGTGAAGTATTGCCAAGATCCGGAAGCTTCAGATCTTCCGCAGTTGTTGGTGTGGTGGACATTCTGCCGGTGCAGAATTGTGCCTAGCTAAGTTGACAAAGAGCGGGAGGAAGACAGTCACTCAGCAGATCTCAGCCAAACAGATTTGAGATTCGATCAGGAGGGTGATCAGAGAGAACTATTCGATTGTTGGGCTGAAGATTTCCAGGAGGGTAATCAAGAGGGCAATAATTTTTTCTAGAACTGGGATTTCAAATATTAGGGTTCCTAAGCCCGAATTTTCCCTCTCCAATGCCAACGTCTTTCTCTTGTTGCCCTGCATCATCATTTTTAGCCATCCAGAGGGGGATCACAAGCCCTAAAGGGCCTTATCCTCCTCCCTTGGCCTTGCATTGAGGGTTTAAGGCCTTTTTAGGCTTGGCCGTGAGCCAAGAGGGCCTCGGCCCCCCTCCTTTACCCTAGACAACTTCCCTAAGGGGCTTGTCATGGACTTTCAAACCTTGGTCTCTTCCGTCCTCCTCTCGGCCTCCCTTCCAAGACTTCGCTCTCCCTTTTGGCCCTCTTTTTGACCCCTTTCAGCCCTTCCTTAGCCTTAATCCCTAGTCACTAGGCCTCCTAGGACCTCTCTAGCCCAACGCTAGCCCTACTTGGCATAGTGTTGGCCCTCCTTGGCCCTAATTTGTGTTGAAAAGTGTAACTAGGTTCGGTCTTCATAATGACTTGTAATTATGATTTTATTTAAAGAAGAATCAAAGAAAATAAAATGTATTTATTGTATTCCTTGAATCATGGGTTTCATGAGCAAGATGTTTTATTTTTAGGTCAAATACTTCTTCTTGATGTCTTTAGGATTTATCATAAAGATAAGAGTCATTGTCATGTTAATAGAGTCATGTTACACTTGAAAGAAGACCTCCAAAATGGACAAGACACAATCATCCTCAAGATAAATATATTTGACATGTCAGCTCATGATTGGAGACATGTCGGTTCACCTATGACATGCCAGCTCATTTATAGGCTCCAGCAACTATATAAAGGAGCACATACCCTCGCAAATCACAGCCAAAAGTTCGATGAAGTCTGAGATTTCCGGATGGGTTATCACAGTGAAAGAGTGCGGATCAAGACTGAGATTACAGTGCGAGGAAAGGGTTTTTTTTTGGGTGCATAAATAAGAGACAAGACAGTTCGGACATCTTCTAAAGCTCTCACAGTTCGGATGCCATCTCAGTTCGGATACTTAACACATCGGATTTAAGTTCAGTGCATATGGAGGAATAAAGGTATGATTATGGTTTGATATTCTTGGGTTAAGAACACAGTATTGCAGCGCAGTTATTAGACCAAAGTTCAGTATTATAACTCGGATGCAAAGGTGATGCTCAGTGCAGATTCGATGGTGTTGCAGATTCGATGATGTTGCTCAGTGCAAAGATGATGCTCTGTAAAAGGTCTCCGTGATGGTATATACATCATAGTGTTGTATGATGACAAGACAATGCTACACGGTGCTTCATGGTGCAATCAAGGAGGATGACTGTGTCTTGGTCTAAGAGAGGCAGTTTAGGTCGAGGATTTTGTCATGGTCTTTGTACTCATCAGGGGAAGAATCTATAAGAAGAGGTTTGCAGGTTTTCTCCTCAAGAGGAGGAGTTTTAGCCCTGGCTTGGAGCCTAACTATTGTGTCACTGATGTTATTGTTTTGATAGTTGTTTGATGTATTGAACGTAATCATAATGATGAACGAAGATAATAAGTAAAGAAGTAACACAAACAGTTATCATGTAAGAGAATTTGTATTAACTTTTACCCTACCTAATTCTCAACATGGTAACAAAGCTATGGTTACAAGAAAGGGCTATCAGTGATACATATCCACTTCAGTTTGGAGGTTACAATCTCAACTTTGATACATTGCAGCTCGTATAACATAGAGATTAATGAAACATGTCACCTACATCACAGGTTCGGTGTTTTAGTGATACTTCAGTTCAGATGCATGAGTCAAACAAGCTGGGATCTCAGTCAAGAATACTACCCATACACTAATACTTACATACATCTCCACTGTCTCGGCATACATGTATATGAAGTAATGTTACACAGTCATCCTGAACACGGTCTAGGCATACATACATCTCCATAGCTCGGACTCATTCTGAAATTCTCGTTGATATACTTCAGTTTGAAGGGTAATCACAATTCTGATATATCAAAATGACATTCTCAGCATGCCTAAATAGACAAAACTCCAGTCATTAGTGCTACTACAGTAATACAACTGTGATATTATCATGATTCGATATGGATGGATCGATGCTACCATAGTAAAGAGCTTGCAATACATCATGAAGTCTCACCAATCTCATTACTAAAACTCAGATCAGTCAAGGGCACTTATAATATTGATTCAATCCTATATACATGATTCAGTGCTTCCTCTAGTAAAGATAATTCTTGTATATCGTTGAACTCACAATGACATGATCTCAACTTACTGTGGTGGTCACAGTCTCGGAAGAATACAGTCTTAAAGTTCAGCTACATGAATGGATGTAATGTGATCTCAATAACATATAGTCTGGAGTAGCTTAAGAAGAAGATCATTCAACAAAGCATCAAGGTGAAGATCTCTTCTTCACTTGCCAAGTAAGTATCTTTCATTTTCATAATCAATTTTGGTTAAATGACTTCGATTTGCAAGGATATATATAAGTTGGTTGTATTACCGAAGGTCCTTGCATGAAATAAGGAGGATAGTCATGGTCCTCATAGATAAGTGAAGTCATAGATAATGGTCTCCTTTGAATTCATGGAAAGGAACTCTTAAGGTTCTCTCACATGAACAATATTGGAGACATAAAAGGAGCTGGAAGAAGTATTATGAACAGTACAAGAAAAGATGGTCCTTAAAAGATAATGTCAAATATAGGAAAGAAAGTTCACATCACTGGAAAGGATGGAAGGAGCTGATGAAAACAATTCCATAGAAGAGGGAGTAAGAGATCATTAAGATTGGTCTCCCTCACAATAATTCTCTTTATGGCTCCTATATCCTACATAAAGATATGTCTACAGTAAATAATAGGATGCGGTGTGACATCATGAAAGTATTAGAAACAAGATGATCATGAGGGCAACAAATTTCAGGAGATAAGTAAGTTACCTCATTCAACAACTAAGGGTTTCTATGGAAGAAAACAAGTTGAAGGAAATAGTTTTGCAAAAACACAAAACTCAAACATTTGAAGAAAAGGAAGAACCTGATTCAAAGAAAATCTAAGAAAGAAGAAGTGAAAGATCTCTATAATTGCAATCATTTTCTTCTTTAAGAGGTTTCTGTCAGTTGTAAGATAGTATTTAGGAAGCATTGTATAGATGAATAACTCTAGAATTGGCATCACGATAAAAGCATTGAAGGAGGAGCACTTGTCATAAGATGTCTGAAACTAATGTGACAACCATGCTATAAAATTAGTGGCTCCTTGGAACCTCACTGAAAACAACATTTATGGAAGGCAGTCAACTAGATCAAGGGACATCATTCAATAATCAATATGGAAACAGGTGTTGACATTTTCTAATGGAGTCCTCTTTGGATTCACTAGTTAGAAAGGAAGAAAAAAGGTTTCATCGAGAATTCGAACTTGCAGAATTCTAGGTATGATGACATATTGATGAAGCGGGTCAAGGGAATGAAACTCTTCATAAGTTCATTCCAAGGAAAAATTCTTGCAGCATGATTCAAATGAAAAGAGATGAGCTACATGTATATTTATGACACTGGGTGCTATGAAGTCATGTCGTATGGTTGCAGATAGTATGCTTCCATCTTTAAAAGTATGAACAAAAGAAAGGAGAAACTCTTTCGATGCACAGGTTGTCAATAGACAGGGTCCACACTAGATGAAATCAACATAATATGTTCTCATATGGGATATGAGGTGATTATACATTTTCAAGGAGCTGCACATTGGAAATTTGTGTATTGTGTGGAGAAAGAAAAGGGAAGAGATCGTGAGAAGTATAACCGTGATAAGAGGCAGTCAACATCCAAGAAGACCAAGAATATTTCACTAGAAAGATCTCCCGGAAAAATATGAAGTCTCTGATGGAAGAGATAGTGTAATATCCCAAATGGGGATTAATAGTAATAAAAGTGCAAATAGACAAGTAACTACAACAAATATGCCAACACCATTAAAACACACAACTGGAGCCAAAATCACTACTGAGCAATTTTATTAATATATTAGGAAAGAGTACAATTGAGGTGCTAGAAAGTTTGCACCTGGGCTTGCTCAAGCTAGGCTTGAATAACAACTCAAACCCAAGCAAAAAATCTAGCTGAAAGTGCCTCTGCGTGGCTCAATATTCACGCTGCCTAGCCCAGAAATACTATTGTTGGCTGACTTCAGACTGTTGGTTGGGCTACTTCCTCGGCTCAGAAAATTCTGGGCTTTTAACCCCGGACTCTACTCACCAAACCCACGAAGGAATTAGCCAGATGTTGACCCTGGAATTTCGGCCCAATTTCCTCTAGCTCCTCTAGTTGTTGGTTGCGTTAGGATCTCTGTTTGAAACCTCAGACATGCACAAGAAATTATGCTGAATTAATGTTGGCTTCTCCTTAATAAACCCTTAAAAAACCAAAAAGAGTTCGCCCAAAGCTTGACTTCGGAATTTGGCACTCTTGGGCTTGGCTCACTGTATTGCTGGGTAAAACAACCCTCTGCATGAATCTTCTGGAAAATGCCTCCAGAAAGCTACCAAAATCCCTGGCAGGAGGTGGCTAACCTCCCCTCCAAATCTCCTATTGAACCCTGCTGCTCTCCACACTCCCGGCACCCACACCGAATTGAACTACGCAATCTACTCTACCTCTGCGCAAGCCTGAAGGGGCTACGCTCTTCCTTTTGTTGCTGCTGTGTAATTCCCTCATGAAAATGCAGAACTCCTCTCCTGAGCAGGCACTCGAAGTCCCCTGAGGTAGAGGTTGAAATCTTCGCTTAAAGATCACACATCTCCGCTTGAAGATCTCGTGTGCTAAATAGCACTACAGACTTGGTTCTCCAGCTTAAGCGTGCTTCAGTCAAGATGACCAAGAGAAATAAGATGAATGAATGAATGCCCAAATAAGCCTTCCCTTCTTCCTTTTGTCCATTGAGGCCCAACGTATTCCTTGGGTCCCACCTTGGCCTGCGATGTCTCTCCTTGGCCAATCGTGTGCTGCCTTCCTCTAGCCATTCCCACGTTGTTCCTTTCGTGCCTTTTCTACGCTACCACCTAAGGCCAACTCGACCCCACCACTAGAACCACAATTTTCCCTTATGGACTTTAGGAAAAGACTTTATTTGGCCTAATTATTAATTGTGGATCCTCTACCCATTTTATTTCCACCCAACATTAGGATTTGCCAAGATTAATAAAATTTAATATCCCAATTAGCTGACTGCTAATTTGGGGATATTACAGATTGAGACCTTGATGATAAATAACCTGGGGAGATGTGTCAACATGTATGAAGAATGTTGATACCTACACGATGTCATGATGAAAGACCATCACAAAGGTAATTTTGATTTAAGTATTCATTTCTTATTTTTGAATAATATCTGGATAAGCTTATGCAGGGCTGCCAAAGGAAAGTATATGTCTTCCACCATTGATGACCATATAGCAGAATGGAAGTGTTGTCGCACAGATTGTCAAGGCACCGCGACAACAGCTCAGATCGGGGGCTGTCACCTTTATCCCCAATCTCTCTATTTAAGTCGTCTCCTTGCAAGCTAAGGGAGGTAGACCCTATTGGAAATGAGGATGAAGAATCCAGGAGACGCAGCTAAAACATCAAATACTTGATAAAATGAACGAGATTCCACAAATCTAAATTAGATTTCATGTTTAAGACCAGTGCCTTATGGAGTCAAACAAGATCCCGTTATGCAAACAGAGATAAGTATTGGATGTATAACTGTTGCTAAATGATCACAATGATATTCAACAGAAAGCGCCACAATCATTCATTAAGATACTGAAGCCAATCAACAAAGCTATCATGAAACGATGCCAAATGATTGAAATATTTCCAAAATTGTGATGCTTCAATTATAACCCAGTTCGAAAATCAAAATGTTCTACAATCAAACTTTAGATAAAAATAAAAATAGCGCATTTGACTATAGAAAATTTGAAATTTTTTATATTTTTGTATTTTCTAAAAAAAAATTTAGAACTTTTGAAAATTTATTATTTTTTTATTATTTTTTAATATTTTTAAATTAAATCTAAATCTAAATTAAAACCAAAAAAAAATTTAAAACTAAACTAAAACTAGAAAATTAAAATGCTAAACTTCTAATCTAAACATCAAAACCCAAGTCTTAAAACTAAAATCGAATTTTAAATATAAAATCTAACAATAAAAAAAAAAATCGAAACTAAAACACTTTTAAAAAAAGAATAAATCTAAAACTAAGCCCCAAAAAAAAATTTGAAATCTACAACCGACTAAACTAAAGCTTAACAATATTAAACTACAAAAAAAAATCTAACTCACATTACAATCTATGACTATGATTTTAAAAAAAAATGAAAGAGCAAAACGAAATGAGATTGCCAACAAAATGAATCGAACTTACAACGCAGATACGCAAGGTTTAAAAAATTACGTGTGTATTTGATTTTTTATTTTTATTTTGTGTCATGCGTTTTGCAGGTGATCGAGCGAAGAGCCGGGGTATGGACGACAGACTTAGACGCGAGGGCAAGGAGGGACGGTGGCACCATGGACGAGTTGAATAAGGATTAGGTTGCAGCTCGATGACGTGAATGAAATGATGGCAGAGAAATGGGAATGCAGATGTGGCTAGGGCAGAGAAGACGGCGGACGAGATTTGCTTAAATGATGGCTAAGGGCTTGGACGGATGGAATGGAGATCGAATGAAGGAGATGATCGGACAGCAAGTCGATGGCATGAAGATTATGCTTTGTCTTTGCGCTTATGTTTTATGTTTGTTGTTTTGTTTGCTGTCTGCAGGTTAAGAAGCCGATGGCGTGAGGAGGAAAGGCATCGATGGAGAGGTCGACAGCAAGGCTTAACGCAGAGAAATTCCGAGAGAGGAAATGCTGGACAGAGAGAAGAGCTCGCGGCAGAGAAAAGGAGGACGTAGAAAGCGAAGATATAGGAACGTGAGGGATATGCGTTTATGCAGTGAAAAACCCAAGACGTCCAGTAAAACTCGAAAAAATTTCCGTTAAGCTCAGATTTTCAGAGTGCAGATCCTATCTTGAAGCCAGATCATAGGCCTCCCAATTTGCTGAAGCAATTTCCATCTCATCACATGGAGGTCACTTTTCCCATTAAGGAAGAATTAACTATGGATACAAAGGACGTTGAGAAAGACCAAGCTTATGTGTCACCATTGACAGAGTATATCCAGAATAAGATTGGTTGCGCTCCAGGTTCATCAAATGTTTTGTACAAGGATTTTCAAGATAAGGACAAAAAATCTACAATAGTCTCATTGCTGACATCACAGCCCACTCAAACGAAGAGAAAAAATCAAAAAAGAAGAAGTAAGCGGTTTGATTCGTCTGATGGTCGAGAGCAGCGTGACATTCGGATAAGACAGAGTCCTACAATTAGCAAGATTGGACATGGCACATCTGAAAAGCAGCCTACAAACTTGCTTGAAAGCAGGCAAATGCTCGACATACACTATATTGAGCACATCTGATGCCATAGGGCATCCTCTATTCTGGATTCTCACATTCCTTCAATGAAGCAACGTGTCCCCAAGTAGAGCCAGATGTTGACCACACTTTGTCAACTACCTCATAGCAGTACACCCCCATTTTTTCAAATGGGATTCATCATGTTCGACGTGGTTGCGCCATTCAGATTCCATCATCAGTCGACATTCTGTTATAAATGATGTAAACCCATTCTGCATGTTATGATATAAATGATCTAAGTAAGACCATCAATACATGTAACAACCTAGGTAAGCCTAGTATGTTGTTGATGATTTTCATCCTAGGAGGTTTTTTGTCTCACTGATTCACGAAAGTGATCGGCAGAGTTTTTCCCTCCAGCCTCACCCCAAAGCTAGGGTGGATTTTGTCATCAGCATGCTAAATGAGTCCTAGTGTTTTCTATCAAGTCCTTGTAAAAATAGTTTGAACTACTTGGTCTACTGGATCATATTTTGAGTCACAGAACTGGGTATTTATTTGAGGGTCTATACGAATGGGTATTCCCCCTTCATGTATGTAAATGTATTATTTCATGTAAAGAGGGTTGGAAAAATAATTATAATCCCCTCTCAATCAATTAATTAAATTTTCTGGTCAATTAATTTAAAAAATCTTAAACCAGAAATTTAATTAATTTAGGGTCCTAAGTTAGGATTAAATCTTTAAAGGCAAAATTTGTGGGTCCTTGGAAAATGATTTTGAAAGCCCTAGGCCAAGGGAATATTGAGAAATTTAAGAAATTTTGGACCGTTGGGCCTTGGTGGTTAAGTCAAAGTCAAAATTTTGGGGTAATTAACTCAAAAATAATATTTTTGAGTTAATTAAAATTGAATTAAATGATAAATTCGTTTTTTCCCCAAAATTTTAATTTCAACGCTCCGGATTAAAAGATGATTAAATCTTTTGGACGGTTGAGATTATTTTGACGAAGATCATCCAAACTAGCTGTGAGAGATTTTGTCCTATAAATTTAAAGGTCTTTGTCATTCTTGAGTCATCCGATCTCAGAATCGTCCATTTGTCTTGGAAGCTCTTGTAAATTTTGGAGTAATAAAGCATAAAGACTTTGGGGTTACAAATCTTGATGTTCCTTCTCAGATCTATGTGGTGAATTGTCTTTAAACTCTGCTACTTTGTTTCTTGCATTTTATGGTCGATGGCCTTCATGGATTAATCTGCATACAGGTATCTTGTGCAGTTTTCCGAGTTTATAAAATAACATTCTGATTTTTCTGAAAAGGATCTCATGTTGTTTTCTTAAATCTCTATTGATCTAAGATTCAGATCTAAGTGTGCAGGGAGATTTTTTTTAGATTGAGCGTCTAGGGAAGTATTCGGTTGGACCAGCGGACTCTCAATGACATAAATCTGAAAAGCTCATTATTTGTTAAATTCCAAGTCTATCTTACGAAATTGGTGGTTTTGCAGGGTTTTCTAAGGCTTGTGCCTCTCACTAAAATTTTAAATCTCTGAAAATTGTGCTAAGATGGATTCAAATCTGGCCATGAGGGCCTCAGATTTGTAAACTAATTTGTAAATTTGTAAAAAAAAATTAGATTCTCAGGGTTTAATCACTTTCTTGGTGTGTTTTCAGGATCCGACTTGTTTTCTTGCAGGTTGAGGGTTTAAATCAGAATTTTTTTTTAAAGATCTGAGGCAGATCCAGCCTCCAAGGGCCAGATCTGCCCTCAATTTCCTACGGTGGATAAAATCTGGACGATATTTGATTAAGGGGTGTATTTTGCTAGATGTATTGGGTTTATCTACTGCAAAAAACGCTGTCAAAAAATTCATTTGTTCCTATTCGCCCTCATCGTCCCTTCATCGCTGCATTTACCCTGCGTTAACCCTCTATTCTTTGTCGTCTTGTAATTTTTCAAACGCTGCACATCCATCTGCTACATTTCTTCACGTCCATTACCTGAGCCGCTTACTCACCTCTCCACCGTCCTGTCTGCTGTCTCATTCCTTCAAACGTTGCCTTGTCTGCATCACTTCTGCCCTCGCTCTTCACGCGTCCACCTGTTCTTCTGCCGTCACCTGAACCCTGACCCTCCGAACTTCATCTCTGCACTACATCGAGCTTCGACCACCTATCTCACGCCGTCACCCGAGCTTCTTCATGCCGTCCATCCGAACCTGCAACTGCAAACACAAAGAAAAACAAATAAAACACACATATTCAAACAAAGCACGTGAACCCTTTCATATGCATTAAATTTTTTTTGGGTAGGGATTCGATTTTCGATTTGAATTAGATAGCGTAGGTTTTATTTTTAATTTGTGTTGTTCCGACTTTAATTTTAGTGATAGCATTAGTTTGATTTTAGACTTAGATCTTTTTAATTTGCGATTTGGATAGGGTAGCGTAGTTTTAGTTAAGACTTAACATTCGATTTTTTTTTTGTTTTGATTTGTTTAAGTTTTAGCATAGGTTTAGTTTTAATATATTTTAAATTTAACTTAGTTTTAGTTTTAAATTTAGTTAGCTTTAGAGTTAGATTTTAATCTTAGTTTTTGTTTAGATTTAATTTAGATTTTAGATTAGAACTTTTATTTAGATTTAGACTTTTAATTTGTTTTAAATTTTAAAAATTAAAAAAAAATTAAAAATTAAAAAATTTTAAAAATTTAGAAAATACAAAAAATATATAAAAAAATTTCAAATTTTCTATAGTCAAGTGCGCTAATTTTTTTATCTAAAGTTTTGACTATAGAAGCATAATCTAGATCAAGATTAATTGAAGCATCATAAATCTGGAAATATTGCAAATGTCTGGCATTTTCATATCGTGATAATATTGTTGTGGGTTTAAGATATTTTAATGCATGGTTGTGGTGTTTTTCAATTGAATATCATTGTGATCAATCGTGTTTTAATAAGCAGCAGCTAATCGTCACTTATTTGTTTATAATTGCATAACGGGATTTTGTTTGACTCCATAAGGCACTGGTCTTAAACGTGAAATCTAATTTAGATCTGTGGAATCTCGTTCATTTTATCAAGTATTTGATGTCTTAGTTGTGTCTCCTGGATTCTTCATCCTCATTTCTAATAGGGTCTACCTCCCTTAGCTTGCAAGGAGACAGCTTAAATAGAGAGATTGGGGATAAAGGTGACAGCCCCCAATCTGAGCCGTTGTCGCGGTGCCTGGACAATCTGTGCGACAACAGGAAGATCATTAAAGAAATATGGTATGAAGATAGCAGCATGACATGAAGCTAGACCGGATGAGGAGACTGATGGATCACTCTCTGAAGGAATGATGAAAGTGATGGATGGTCTATGCCCATTGAAGAAGTCTCGAAAGAAGAAGACTTCACAACATGACATCGAAGAAAGAAAGCTACTCTGAGTAGCTAGACGTTCCATGGAGTTGATGCAGGTCCTTGATTAAGAGGGAGCCTCACAATAAGTTTCTTACTTGGAAGAAACTCAGTAATTCCTAAGCCAAGAGGGAAGCTTAGGAATATGTATCCTCCCTATGTGTGAGGGAGAGATAGACACATTCTTGTCTTCATTGGAAGAAAGAATAAAGTATTTTTGGGAATTGGTAACCATATGGCACCTGACACTCTTTGAGAATGTGTTAAGACGTTCCGATAAGAGTAGTCGAAGACGGATATTCTTTGAGGATTAACTATCCCGATAAGAATAGTCCCATGAGATCATACTCGGTGAACACCCTGGTGGAGTATGTACCTTGGAGACAATGACGATGGTATCTATAGTCATTGGTCTCACCAGCATTGTAGCTCATGGTCTCGTAATGAGATGGAGCTGTTAGTCAAGGCCTTGCTATGTAACAATGTTGGATTGATATGATGCTAGAAACAGATGGGTTACAAATCCAACTCTTCTTATGAGATCTCTTCAAAGTGATTGAGGGTGACCTGGCATCATTATGAATACCTCCCTAGTTAAGAGGGAGTGTTGAAAAGTGTAACTAGGTTCAGTCTTCATGATGACTTGTAATTATGATTTTATGTAAAGAAGAATCAAAGAAAATAAAATGTATTTATTATATTCCTTGCATCGTGGGTTTCATGAGCAAGATGTTTTATTTGTAGGTCAAAGACTTCTTCTTGATGTCTTTAGGATTTATCATAAAGATAAAAGTCATTGTCATGTTACACTTGAAAGAAGACCTCCAAAATGGACAAGACACAATCATCCTCAAGTCGGCCTCAAGATATATATATTTGATATGTCGGCTCATAATTGGAGACATGTCGGTTCACCTATGACATGTCAGCTCATTTATAGGCTCCAACAACTATATAAAGGAGCACATACCCTCGCAGATCACAGTCAACAGTTCAATGAAGTCTGAGATTTTCGGATGGGTTATCACAGTGAAAGAGTGCGGATCAACATTGAGATTACAATGTGAGGAAAGGGTTTGTTTTCTGGGTGCATAAATAAGATACAAGACAGTTCGGACATCTTCTGAAGCTCTCCCAGTTCGGATGCCATCTCAGTTCAGATACTTAACACAGTTCGGATTTAAGTTCAGTGCATATGGAGGAATAAAGGTTTGGTTATGGTCTGAGATTCTTGGGTTAAGAACACAGTATTGCAGCTCGGTTGTTAGACCAAAGTTCAGTATTATAACTCAGATGCAAAGGTGATGCTCAGTGCAGATTCGATGGTGTTGCAAATTTGATGATGTTGCTCAGTGCAAAGATGATGCTCAGTAGAAGGTCTTCATGATGGTATATACATCATAGTGTTGTATGGTGACAAGACAATGCTACACGGTGCTTCATGGTGCAATCAAGGAGGATGACTGTGTCTTTGTCTAGGAGAGGCAGTTTAGGTCAAGATTTTTGTCATGGTCTCTGTACTCATCAAGTGAAGAATATTAAAGAAGAGGTTTGCGGGTTTTCCCCTCAAGAGGAGGAGTTTTAACCCTGGCTTGGAGCCTAACTATTTTGTCACTGATGTTATTGTTTTGATAGCTGCTTGATGTATTGAACGTAATCATAATGATGAACGAAGATAATAAGTAAAGAAGTAACAGAAATAGTTATCATGTAAGAGAATTTATATTAACTTTTACCCTACCTAATTATCAACAATTTTCTCTTTGCTCATCTCTGAATTTTTTGGGACTGAATACTTGGTGTGTTTTGTAGAAAAATTGGCCCTAAGTTGGTGTTTTCAGGTGCCAAGTATTCTACAAGGCCTTAGGCCTAGCGTTTTCTCTCTAAACCCTCATTTCATCTATGTTATGCTTCAGTTGTAATAAATTCTTTGTAACAGTGAATTGATTGCCCTAAAAAAACATCAAGTGGTCTAAATGCATTAATAATCTTATGGTAAAAGTTTGCTAGTGTTTTGGCTACTTGGCCATTAAATATCTATCCTAGATCTACTTCTCTGCTTGCTATAAAATCTCTGCATAACTAAATATATCATATCTAATAATTTCTAAATAACACATCTCAAGATGCCCTAAAAGCTCATAATTTCTCATTGGTAAATTTGTTTCAGCATTTAGTAAGTTTCGGGCATATTTTCGCACTAGTCACCGCACTAATAGTTCACTAATTGCATACTTTTCTTACTTCTGTAATAAGAGTCTTTAGATCTGATATACACTAAAAATTGCATCTTAAGAGGGTCAAATTTCATAAAATTACATTGGCAAGTCATTAGGCTACTTACTAGCCATTTCATGTTTCATATGTTCGGAAATTTCTTGATTTGAAGTGAAATATTTATTGTTGTCATATACTTCATCATAAGTGACTCTTTCATGATTTATTTGGTTCATAGTGGTTTATGTTGTTAAGTTCTACCAATTGCTTTTCTTGTGTTAGATTTGAAATTTTGTTAACTCGGCACTAAAATCACTCAAACATCTAAGCTCTCAATCTTCTAATCTTATTGATGGTGTAAGTCACTTGGGCATTAAGATCTAATTGACATTGTGGTTGAAGCATTGTTGAATAAGTGCTCTAAGTTGAGTTCATAATCTTGTGATCCTTCACAATCTTAAGAAGGTTTGGTAACTTTATTGTCTATCTTGAGAAATTGACATCTTAACTTTTATTCTAATTGAGCATCTTTCAATATTGGCATCGTCTAAGAACATAATCTTGCCATAAGATTGTTGATTGAATATCTTGAGTAATTGGCATCTTGTGGATTTGACATTGATTGATAAGTACTCTTGTCATTGAATATTCATCATAACTTAAAGTACTTGAACATTAAGCTAATCTCAAACTAAGAAATCTCACTCATAATCATTGCATAAGCATTATAGGCTCAGTTTGCACTAATAAATTACCTTCAAGCATAAGCTTGGTTGATAGACTCCTAGGACAACCCTTTCTCATCTAGCTTGAGGGATTTAGCCCCTTTTTAGTGGCTAACACAGTGACCTTGCATTCATTAGAGCCAGTCTGTGCAGCGCTGGAGGCACTGGGTGGTTGGAACACAAGGGGAGGTATTGTTAATCAAGCCTCTGCTTGCTTCTCGTTGGCTTCCATCCCACAACCCACTGTAAATACTGATCTAAAAACAGTTAAGGGAAAGGTTCCATTTAGACTAGGCAAATAATTTAAAAGTATCCAAGATCCTTGCATCACACTTAGATCTTAGGACTTGCATCTCATATAGGTTAGTTGATCATTTAAGCAGCGATTGTCCATCTGGTTACCTGGTTTTAATTTATAATAAGCAAGAATTCTGACTCCTTAAGACAGTGGTCTCATTTACAAATCTAATTAAATCCTAAAGTCTTGCTAAATTTTACCAAGTAGCTAGGCCACTCAACTGTGTCTCCCAAAAAAGTCGATTCCCAACTTGTCTTCCATCATCTCATTTTCATAGGGACTACCCCCCATAACCTAATGGAGGGAGACAGCTAGAATGGAGTGGGCAGGGATCAGAGTGACAGCCCAAGGCCTGAGCAGTTGTCGCGATTCTTGTACAATCTAAGCGACATCACTACTCATACAAGAAATCATAATGGAGAGCAAACTTGAGCAATATCCTAATAAACTCTTTTTTTCCTTCTGCACTCTTTTTGCCTTCACTCTGGCCAATCTGAATCTGTGTATCCCTACAACTATACTTCATTGTTTGAGACATATCTCATAATTGTTTGTGCCATAATCAATTGTACCATGTGGGGTACTTCAACACATGTTGAGCCACGTGCCTTGACTCAACCATAAGTTGATTGGTTACTTTATAGTTACCCTAACTGAGTGCTCTTTCTGAAACAACTTTTGTTGTGGCAATCTTGGCTACTCACTTAGCTTGACAATCTTAATGACAGGCCATCATCTCGAACTTAGAGGTTAACTCCCTCAGAAGCTAAAGAAAGGCTCCCTGACTGCTCCCTTTGTTACAGAAGAAAATCTTTCTGCCACAGCTGCTCCATCTAACATGAGTCCTTTTGCTTTCGTCAGAGACAAATCAAATGGGATCAACCTTTATCCATCAATCCAAAAAAACAAATCCCAACATGTTTGCCTGTGATCATACAAATCCTTCTTCAATCATGAGACTTCTTTTCATGTACCTCAAAACCCTAAGGTAGCTCTATGTACACTTCTTCCCCCTCAATTACTCTATTGAGAAAAACAATCTCTACATCCACCTGATGCAATTTTCAAAGCAATGATAATAGTTCTAATAGAAATGAACTTGAAAACTAGAGCAAACATTTTGTCATGATCCTCTCCCTCTTTTTGAGACAACCTTCTCTTCTCAACTCTCACTTTGCACTTGTCTATGTTGCACGTTATATCTTGTAGATTCATTTGGAAATCACCATTGACTTCTCTTTGGAACAACAATGATATACTTCAAACTTAATGATCTGCTTGCTCCCTCTAAACTCGAATCTCATCTAGTACAATATCTCTCAATACACATCATTGATTCTGGGAAAGTCATCTTGTCACACACTTTGCTTCATTATTCCACTACTTCCATCTACTTCCAGGGCCTAAGAATCCTTTACTATGTACCTACAATCCTCACTAGGAGGCCATGGAAGAACAATTACAACTAAGCAAAGGATACAAATAAAATATTAAGCAAAGAAATACTAGCACAAGAGTAAATTATTTTTGGACAATTGTCCCTAGAAAAACCCAATGTGGGAAAACTGGTGCAGCAGATGAGGGCTTCTTTATTATTCCTCAGCAAAAGTTTCTTGTACAAATAACAATCAACAGTAATAAAGGGAAATCTCTATGATAACACTGGAGAAATTTTCTCACAAATTTCTGTCGGAAATCTGATCTCTGAGAGGCCCTGTTGGCCCTCCTGCATCACCACTGCATCAGCTCTGCGTGAGGACTCCACAGTTTTGTGTCACTGCTTTGCGTTGTCCCTCTATTGCTTCTGCGTTGTCCCTTCTCTGCACTGCGTCACCTGCCCTTGCACTCTGGATTGATGTTGATACCCTCTCTGTCCTCTTCACTTGCAACTCTCCCTCTGAATCGATTTCTCTTGTCAAACTTCAGCCACTGAGAAAATTGATTTTCTTGGGAAACTAAGTATCTTCTCTAGTATGTCTTCCAAATGACCCTCAAGCTTCCTTAAATAATCTTCTAGTTGACATTCAACCTAAGTTGTAGGAAACGTTGAGCAGAGGGTTGTTTCCCCTCGGAAACGAAATGGAAACGTGGAAACTCGTATCGTACAGCCTGGAAACAGGTTTTCGTCCGTACTAGGCCATTTTGCATGGAGGAAACGTGCCCAGTACGAACGAAAACACATTTCCAGGCCGTACGAGCGCATTTCCACGAATTTTCTATTATTAAATCTGTTTTCTTTTAGTGTTTTGTTTTTTTTATTACTTTATTTGGTGAGTAAAGTATCTTTTCGATGCTTCTAGATGGCTCTCTCAACTTATAAAAAGACTCTCGCCTCATTCACTCATAACACGAATTGAGAAAGTCGTTTCACTTGGAGACAGGCAATCATCTTCTTCAGCTACACCATCCACTGTTGAGCATGTTTCTGCTGCTATTTTTTATGAGGATTATGATGATGAGTATTAGTAGTTTGTCTTTATAATACTTGCAACCTTGTAGTCTTTATTGTATTTGCAGCCTCATATATATAATAAAGAATGATTTTGAGATTTGGATATATAATAAAGGTTGATTTTGAATATTCTAATATTGCTATTTCCTTTATGTGTATGTGATCATTCATGAGTGAATGTGATGTAAATTTAGAGACTTATAGTTTATGCATTGACATTGGAAAATCTAATCATAATGTTTAAACTTTAAATGTAATAAACTATAATTTATCATGTATGCTTTGTGATTGCACATAACATTTCTTAAATGTCCTAAATATATATATATATATATATATATATATATATATATATATATATATAGCGTTTCCCCGTTTCCAAAATTTGGGGGGGGGGGTCACGTTTCGTACCCGTGCCCGTTTCTGAAACTCGTACCCGTTTCCCCGTTTCATGCAACTTAGCATTCAACGGCCCATGTTATCACCAAAATTTGGTCATCTAACCATTTACAATTAGATGGATCGAAGTACGCCCTGTAAGACCAATTTTATGGTAAAATTGCTTTCACTATAAGAAATAATTTAATAGAGCATATTTTATTAAGTTATTTCTAGTTTAAACAAAAAACCCCATAAGGAATAATTAAATAAATCATTATTTATTTGATTTTCCTTAGGAATAATTAATTAAACTTTTGTTTAACTAATATTCCTAGTCATATTTAACCCAATTATGAGAAATAATTAGATAAATCATTATTTATCATATTTTTCTCTAGGAATAGTTAATTAAATCATTATTTAGTTATTATTCCTTGTTAGATTTGACTAAATCACCTAGGAATAATTAAAAAAATCATTATTTGTTTATCATTCTTTAACCACATTCTTGAAATAATAAATAAATCGTTTATTTGTTCATTATTTCTAAATAAAGGTATTTAACCAATTTAAATATCTTTTCCCTCCAACAAAATGTAATAAAATATTCCAAGCAATTAGATCTAGATCTTGGTTAATAATATTTCATTATTCATCATTATCGAGGATAACTCAATATTTTGTTATAAATAGAAGGGTTCTTCCATTCATTCTTCACTTTGATCCCTTTTCATTGTCGCACTTTGATCATTCTCATTGTTGCTACTATTTTCTTTTGCTTATTGAGCTCCCATAGAGTTCAACACATTTTGGGTTTTCTGCACCATTGAGAGAGAAATTTTTAGAACTGAAGCGTTGAGGAAAACCAAGAACCCATCCCATTGAGGGGGACTGGTAACACTTATTTATTCCCTTCACCAGGTGTAATAATATATGAAACATTCTTTAAACTTGTCTTGTCTGTTGGATGCATGGAGTAATTACTATTTCTTTTTATTGTTTAACTATTTTTACTACATACATCTAGTTTTTTGTAGCATTTGTTCTAACTATCGATTACAGATCTAAAGAGTTAAGCAGCCATTTCTGTTGTTAGAGTTGTTTGTCACACGTAGCTAAAGTGAGCTCTTTTCATACACTTGCGTTAATAATTTATGCTAGCAGCTTAGATTAGAAGCTAATCAATGGCTAAGATCATTTTGACTTGATCCTTGTCTTCTTCTAGAAGTTACAGCCACAGTTAGGTTAATACCCATTAATTATTTTAATTTCCTAAGTTTAGACTTAAGGTCTCATTAAAAATAATTAATTTCTCAAAGAAAACTGTCTCCGAGTGGAATTCCCCAAAACAATTTATAAGTTTTCTAGAATATATGTGTCTAAGCCTCTCCACAAAATTTTAGACTTAGAGCACATTCAATGCTACCACAAATCAAAACTCACTCTTAGCGAGGAAAGTGCTCTAGCAAATATGCCCTGTTGCACACTACTCTAACTCTGAAGCATCTCCCTCTGCGCTGTTGATGTCTGACATGCTGCCCATCAACCACTGCGCTACTGCTGCAATTGTACTGTTGTTGATCCTACCACGATCAACATTGCATCCATACTGCAACTCCCTCTCAAACGTTGCATCTGTGGCTGAGATCTGTTTTTGCTACTGAAACAGATTCTCTACATACCCATCTGCTCCCTGAAGTGAACAAACTTGGCTCTTTCTAGAGCTTTGGTGAGTATGTCTGCCACCTGATTCCCTGTGGGGACATACTGCAACTGTACTGCCACTCGCTGAACACAGTCTCTAATAAAATGACACTTGATGTCAATGTGCTTTGATCGATCATGAAATACCGGATTCTCAGAGAGTTTGATACAACTCTGATTATCATAGTAGATACTAGTCACTTCCATCTTTCTTCTGAACAATTTCACTAGCAATTTTCTAAGCCATATGGCTTCGCACATAGCTCTGCTTGCTGCCATATATTCTGCCTCTACTGAGCTTAGTGCTACGGATTTTTGCTTCCCACTGCACCAGGAGGTCATCCCTAAGCCGATGTTGAAGCAATACCCTGTGGTACTCTTCTGATCTACTGAACTGACTGCCCAATTTGCGTTTCTGAAACCACTCAATCTGACATCATCTCCGCGGGTGTAGTTCAACCCATATCTAATTGTTCCCCCCACATATCTGAGAATGTGCCTTGCTGCTGCCCAGTGTACCCTCTTTGGTTCTACCATGAACTGACTGAGGGTGTTGACAGCAAAGCAGATGCCTAGCCTGGTGTTGACCAAATATATAAGTGACCCAATGAGATGCCTGTACAAGGTGGGGTCCACTTCCTTGTCTCTTGATGCATCAATCTTCTTCCAACTGGTTATCATGGGTGTAGCCATGGGCCGGAAATCCTGCATCCTGAATCTCTTCAAAATTTCTAAGGCATATCTTCCTTGTCCTAGGAAGATTTCTCCATTCCTCTGCCATACCTCCAACTCTAGAATGTAATGCATCAACCCCAAATCCTTCGTGTTGAATTCAACTTCCAGGTTCTTCTTGCAGTCCTTTATGAGCCTAGATGATCCTGTAAGAAACAAATCATCCACATACAGTACCAAAATAAGTGGCTCATTCTCTACCATCAAATAGTAGAGATTGGGATTTGTGTCACTCTTGAAAAATCCCAACTACTGCAAGTACCCATCAATCCAACCATACCATGCTCTGGGTGCCTGCTTGAGCCCATATAGGGCTTTCTTCAGTCTACATACATGAGATTTCTTCTCATGGGTTTCAAAGCCTTCAAGCTGTTATATGTACACCTCC
The DNA here is from genome assembly GCA_034641835.2 of Pinus albicaulis. Lineage (NCBI taxonomy): Eukaryota > Viridiplantae > Streptophyta > Pinopsida > Pinales > Pinaceae > Pinus > Pinus albicaulis. The sequence continues at coordinate 880,263,832 of CM076569.1, read as the reverse complement.
TCTTCTATCACCCCATTCAAGAACATTGTCTTGACATCCATTTGGTGAATTTCCCATCCATCTGCGCTGCTAAGAACACAACAGATCTGATGGAGGTATATTTGGCAACAGACGCAAAGGTCTCCTCATAATCGATTCCTTCTATCCGTGCATCCCTCTTGGCCATGAACCTAGCCTTGTATTTCTCTATGTTGCCATCTGCAACATACTTCACCTTGTCGATCCATCTCGAACCTACAACTGATTTGTTCTCTGGTCTAGGCAAAACTTCCCAAAAATCATTAGTCATGATAAAGCTATACTCTTCTACCATGGCATCCACCCAGACCTGATGTTGTACAGCCTCCTAAAAGCTAGAGGGTTCTTCAACCTGTGCTACCAAGGCTTGGTATCTGTCAGGTTGTCTACGCTGCCTTTTTTCAGTTCTAGGAGCTCCAATAAACTCCTCTTCGTCCCTCAACGTCTATCGTACTTATCTGCTAGTTCTACCACTGGTAGTGGGTGGCTCAACTAGTTCCTCTTCCCGTTGTCCCATCTACTACGAACTATCTGGATTTTCCCCACCTGAGGAAATACTGGTGCTAGTTACAGTGCTTGATCCAGATGTTTATCCACCTGCCGGTTCTTCCCCCTGCTGCTGTTGTACAAGAGGAACATCCTAAGACTTCTCTCCAGTAGGCATCTCTCGGGATTTCCTGAAAGCTCTGTCTTCCATGAACTTTACATCCCATCTGACTACAATATTTCTATTGCCCAGAATGTAGACTCTGTATGCCTTCGAGGTCTCGTTGTATCCTACACGATAACCTTTTTCTGCAATCTGATCTAATTTTTTCGCTTCTCATCTGGATTGTGACAATATGCCACACTTCCAAATATCCTAAAATGACTCACTTTCGGCTTCTTCCCTTTGAAGATACTCTCGAGCATTCTCTTGCCCAATGCTCTACGAGGAGTCCTATTCTGGATATAAATAGTTGTGTTGCATGCTTCCTCCCATAAGAATCTAGGTAGATCCTGGTCATACAACATTGTCTTTGCTGCCCCAGAATAGTCTTGTTCTTCTGCACTACAACTCCATTCTGCCCCGGGTTATCTGGAGTTATCCATTCTCTTTTGATGCCCACTCTTGTACAGAATTATGTGAAGTCTTTGTCAGTGTACTCTCCACCATTATCTTAGCACAATAATTTTATCTTCTTCCTTGTCAGGTTTTCAACTAGAGCTTTGAATTCTCTTAACCGATCAAAGACCTCATCCTTGGTCTTTAAGAAGTAGATCCAAGTTTTCCTGGAGTGGTCATCAATAAAGGTGGCGAAATATTCGCCACCACTAAGAGCTTTGGTAGACATTGGACTGCAGATACCATAGTGTATTAGCCCTAATACACTTGGAGCCCTATTGTTGCTTCTAGAATACGCTGCTTTAGTGTACTTCCCTAGTACGCATCCTCTACATATGTCATCGTGCTTGGTACTTAAGACTAGAACTCATATAACAGTTTCCCTCAGTATTCTCAGAGCTCCATGGTGTAGATGCCCCATTCGTCTGTGCCATAGCTCATTCAGGTCCTTTTCCCCATTGAGATCGTTGCCTACCAGTGCCATTGGAGACTCAAGTTGCAACCTATATAGTCTGTTGCTTCGAGTTCCGATCTGAGCCTTTTTCTTCCAACTTGGATGCTTGACGTAGACTTTCCTTCCAATGAAGTACACATCATATCCCTTGCCCTGCAACTAGGACAGTGAAAGTAAATTCATTCCTAATCATGGCACATGCAACACATTCGTGGCTCGAAGGTTGTCTTTGCTTTTGTCTGAAATGCTATGGTCCCTCCTCCTAACTCTAAGATGTCATTCTTCTTCCAATCTGGAAGATAACTTTGAGATGTCATGATCCTCCATTGAGCTATTTCTTTTCTCTGGCAGCCTCTACAGAAAAAAACTGCATAATCCCTCTGGGATTCTATTTACTGTCAATGCAGCACCACGGCTTCCCTTCAATGCAGATTCTTTTGTGCCCTTGCCCAATCAAGCTCTGATAGCATGTGAAAATTTCTAAAACAAAATCTTACTGCAGTATCTGATATCATTTATCCTACTTATTATTCAGCAATAAGTTATTTACATAAATTACTTCAGTAAATATCAAAATAAATTACACTGCAACCTTCACCAATAAAATATTGAGCAAAGAAATACTAGCACAAGAGTTACATGATTATTTTTGGACGATTGTCCCCGAGAAAACCCAATGTGGGAAAACTGGTGCAACAGATGAGGGTTTCTTTATTATTCTTCAGCAAAAGTTTCTTGTAAAAACAACAATCAACAGTAATGAAGGGAAATCTTTGTGATAATACTGGAGAAATTTTCTCACAAATTTCTCACGGAAATATGATCTCTAAGAGGCCTTGCTAGCCATCTTGTGTCAGCTCTATGTGAGGATTGCGTAGTTCTGCATCACTTCTCTACGTTGTCCCTCTGTTGCTTCAGCGTTGTCCCTTCTCTGCACTGCTTCACCTGCCCTTGCACTCCTGACTGTTGTTGATACCCTCTCTGTCCTCTCCACCTGCAACTCTGCCTCTGAATCGATTTCTCTTGCCGAACTTCAGCCACTGAGAAAATCGATTTGCTTGGGCAACTGAGTATCTGCTCTGGTGTGTCTTCCAAATGACCCTCAAGCTTCCTTAAATAATCTTCTAGTTGACAGTCAACGGCCCATATTAGAAGCTAATCAATGGCTAAGATCATTTCGACTTGATCCTCGTCTTCTTCTAGAACTTACACCCACAATTAGATTAATACCCATTAATTATTTTAATTTCCTAACTTTAGACTTGGGGTCTCATTAAAAATAATTAATTTATCAAATAAAACTGTCTCCGAGTGGAATTTCCCAAAACGATTTCTGGGTTACTTGGAATACATGTGTTTAAGCCTCTCCACAAAATTTGATACTCAGAGCACATCCAATGCTACCACAAATAAAAAATCATTGTAGATAAATTTAGTGATGATACATACCTTTCATTCCAAGCATTAAACAACAGACTTATAGCTTTACTGCTCTCTTTATATGTTTGTACTCCCAGGCCTCATACTTATCTTGGAACATCTCATCATTGTAATGTGTTTGCATGGAAACAATGTGTAATGCATGGAAACAATGTGTAATGCATGGAACCAAAGTTCTTTAGAGAGATCTCAAGGAGAACTGCGCATGAGATTTATGAAACATTTAAGACGCATGTCCCATCTCTTCTTTTATCTACAGTGCCTTCCATAGGAATTAAGGGTAGACAAAAATGACTTTGCTGGCTTGTCCTTAGATAGAGATATTCAAAACTTCTTTTAACTACTTTCTCCAAAGTGACATCAGCTTGGCTCCACAAGAAATTAAGTGACTCAGCTTCCTCAATTCAGCCTGTTGAACACATTTTGTCAAAGTTCCAAGGAAGCAGTCATACCACATTTTTTCAAAGGATCAAGATCATTTTCCATCATCTTTTTGAATCATTGTAAACCCATTCTACAAAAAATTGTAATATAAATGATGCTAGTGAGACCATATATGTATGTAACAACCTAGGTAAGAATTTCATCCTAGGAAGTTTTTCGTCTCACTGATTCATCTGTGCTTCTAAACACGGATGACCAGCAGAGTTTTTCCCTCCAACCTCACCCCAAAGCTAGGGTGGAATTTATCATCGAAGTCTTAGGTGAGTCCTAATGTTTTCGTCAAGTCTTCTATAAAAGTGATTTGGGAACAATTTAAGTTAATTGGCTAAATTATTTTATTACAAGACACTTGATCTACTAGATCATATTGTGTCACAGAATTCAGTAAGCTATTTGAAGGTTTATAACGAACGGATATCCCCCCTTTAAGGGTTGAATTTTGTAAAATCTTATGTAAAAAATATTTTAGTGCATGGTCCCTCATGCTTGGACACCATGGCTAAAATATTAGAGGGTGAAAAAATAATTAATCCCCTCAAGTGTCAATTAATTAATTTTTCTGGCAAAAACAAAAATAATCCTAAGCTAGAAAAGTAATTAATTAGAGTCAAAAAATTAAATCGCTAGAGAAATTAAATTCTCCAAGTGGAAAAATTCATGTGTCTTAAAGAAATTAATTTTTGGAGGCCCCCACAAAGGGAATATTTGAAATTTCAAGAAAAATTGGACCTTTGGGCCTCGGTGGTTAAGTCAAAGTCAAATTTTTGAGGAAATGAGCTCAAAATAAATATTTTGGAGCTAATAAAAAATGTAATTAATGAGAAATTCGAAAATTCCCCAAAAATAAGTATTTTCGACGGCAGAAATTAAAAGTTGATAAAGGATCTATCAATGGTCGAAATTATTTTTACGAGGATCAAGCCAACTAGCCGTTAATTTCCACTTGGAGGATTTATCTATAAATTAGAGGTCATTTGTGTCTCAAGCAAGAACTGATTTTTGGCTGATGTAGCCCCTAAAATAAAATAATGTACATGATAACAACTCTTTGGTGACAAACCCACTAAACTAGCTCAATAATAAAATAGTAAATCCTTTCAAGAGGGTCGAATGATCAATAACATTTGTCGTTGGGCCTAAGAGGAGGCCTAATGGAGTCCATGTTGATTTTTGGTAGCATCGGAAGTGCTTTAAGTCTCAAAATTTGTGGAGAGACTTAGGCACTGATATTCCAAAGAACCTAAAAACCGTTTGTGAAAATTCCACTCGAAATATGTTTTACTGTAAAAATTAATCATTTTAATGGGGACCCTAAGTCTAAACATAGGGAAATTAAATAATTAAAGGGTATTAATAAAAAAGAGAGACAATGATCTAGAAAAAACGAAGATCAAGTCCAGTTATAATCTTAGCCATTGATTAGAGATCTAATCTCAGTCGTTGATGTCTCAACGAGAAGACTATAAAGGAAGGCTTGAGGGTTATTTGGAAAGACACACTGAGTGAATCTAGAGATCAAATTCTTCTAACGGAGCAGTGCTCGGACGAAGATCAAATCTAAGTGATTCCAACGCAGAGGGGTAGAGATAACTTCCGAAGAGAGTGATCTTCTCAGTCGTAGAATCATCAGTAGAGAGAGGCAGAGAGACATCCAGCATAGCCAGTGCAGAGCTAGACAGGCTGACGCAAGCCAGCACAAAGCCACACAGGGCTACACAGAGGCTGCGCAGTGGCTGAGAGGGTTTCCAAGATTTTGTTGTCGGATCAGTTCCAGAAGCCAAGAACCGGGGTGTGAGACCAAGAGGCTGAGATCTGTGATTCCGGGAGTCAGATCGATCCATAGCTAGGGTGACGCAATGCCTATGTAGAGGCAGCACAGGGACCTCTAGGGGCATCTCTTCCAGTGGTCGAATCAGCCGCATTTTCTAGTGACTAAGTGAGGTAAAACTCACAGTCTTTCTGCCAGTATTTCTCTCTTTGTAACTAAATAACCCTTGAGGTATTCAACGATGTATTCAGAAATTGCTACTACTTAATAATACAAACCCTCAGATCTCCTGCACCAGTTTTCCCGCATTGGGTTTTTCCAGGGACTTTTGTCTAAAATAAAGGTGTCCTATGTGTGTATATTTTTCTTTGTTTAGTTTCCTTGTTTCAGAATCATATTTAATTAAGTGTAGGATGCTTCAATAATTTACTTCAATATTTCCAGAAGTAATCTGAAAATAACTGTGTAATGTAATTTACAAGTAGATGAAGTAGATTCAGTTGGTTGCAGTAGGATTCCTGAGATTTTTAGATCTAGGAATTTTCACATGGTATCAAAGAATTTGATGTGAAACAAGAAGAGCATATCTAGCACTGAAGTGAAGGCCGAATTGTTGCAGCAGCAAGAGATCAAATCCCCAGTGGGATTGAGCAGTTCTAGCCAGAAGGACTAAATAATCAAGGTGGTCTCTCTCTGAGTGAGTCGACAAAGAGGTAAGACTTCCAAATCAAGATCTTTCCGAGGCAGAGGGAGCAGGACAGAGCCTTCACGCAGAGCTAGAGGAACGCAGTTTTTCTGCAAGCAGTTGTTGGGCAGAGAAGTGTCAAACGAAGAAGAAAAACACATAGTGGAGAATTATTCCTCAGTGAGTTCCTTGTCGAGGAATTCAACATTTCTCATTTGTTGGGCAGCAAAGGAGCAGGAGACTTACCAGCTCCATTAGGGAGTGTGTATGCCAGCCTAGAAGCTACGCAGTAAGGAGAAAGAGGGAGCAGTTCGACGGTTTTCAACTGAGATGGCATCTCACGGTCTTAAAGATCAAGATTGGTTGGAGGGATCCTCCAACTACGTGATCTAGAAGGAAAGGATCAAATTCCTTCTGGACGAATATGATCTCAAGACATTCGTGGACAACGTGGTTGTTGTACCTACAGATCCGGATCAGAACAAAAAATGCAAGCCCGATATGGAAAAGGCCAAGAGACTTACCCTTGATGGTGTCGAGGATCATAGTCTCTCATATAGTTGGCAAGAACACGGCCAGGGAGATATGGGAGGCCTTCTCCTTGTTATACAAAGGAACTTCCGAGCAGCAGAAGATGTACTTGGAGCAGAAGCTCCAGATGACCCAGATGCAAAAGAGGGAGCGCATTAATCCATTCTTAACGAGACTTTAGGAAATCCATGATCAGCTGGCAATCGTGGCATCCACCCCAACTACTGCAACTATGGTGAGATTTTCCCTTAAGTAGTCACTGAGGAGTTGCAAGTTTTTGTCCAAAGTATCTTGGGCAGGGCAACGCTTCCTAGTTGGGAGGAGATGTGGGCAGCTCTTCAGTAGGAGCTAAGAAGAGATCTGGTCAAGTGCAAACTTGACAGTAGCAGCAGGAGAGCATCGAAGAATCCGGAGGAGGAGGAGAATGCAACCCTCGCATCGAAGGGACATCATGGGCAACAGAAACAAAGGAGAGATGTTTCGAAGGTGAAGTGCTTCAGATGTGGCAAGATGGGCCACTTTGCATCATAGTGTCCTTTGAAGAAAAGGACGAGGATGAGAAGAATCTGTGAAGATCGAGCACGATGAGTTTGCCATGAGTGCCCACGCATCTCCAGGAGGGAAATAGGGCGACATAGAACTGTAGTTCACCTTGAACTTCAGTTGGGCAAGATCCTTGAGGAGCCTACCTCTTGGATCACAACCTTGCTACGCGTGCCCATGATCAACAGTAGCCGAATGGAGGAGTGATGGAGCGACAGCTGTAGTGGGTTGCAGCGAAGCGCAGAGCAGAGTAGCAGCAACATAGTGCAGAGCAGCAGTACTGCAGCGCAGTGCAGAGCAGCAGCAGCTCAGTGCATAAGGGGGATAGCGCAGTAGCTATCAGCAGTCAGAGCCTTCAGCACCAAGGTGTATCCCCTGAATGCTTGTTTAGTTTTTGGGTGATTTCAGTTGCTTCTCTCAACAACTAAGTTGCAGTGCAAATGCAGTGTTAGCAGTGGCGATACTAGCAGATGCAACATTTGAGAGGGAGTTGTAGTACACATGCAGCAATGGTAACAGCAGTTTCATGGGCAGCAATACAGTTGCAGCAGCAATGCAGTGGTTGGTGGACAGCTTGTCAGACATCAGCAGTGCAGAGGATGCTTCAGGGTCAGAGCAGTATGCAGCAGGCATGTTGTTAGAGCACTTTCCTCGCTAAGAGGGAGTGTTGATTTTTGGTAGTATCGGAAGTGCTCTAAGTCTCAAAATTTGTGGAGAGTCTTAGGCATTGATATTCCAAATAACCCAGAACCGTTAGTGAAAATTCCACTTGGAATATGTTTTATTGTAAAAATTAATTATTTTAATGGGGACCCCAAGTCTAAACTTAGGGAAATTAAATAATGAAAGGGTATTAATAAAATAGAGTGAGAATGATCTAGAAAAAGCGAAGATCAAATCAAGTTATAATCTTAGTTGTTGATTAGAGATCTAATCTCGGTCGTTGATGTCTCAACGAGAAGACTATAAAAGAAGGCTTGAGGGTTATTTGGAATGACACACTGAGCGAATCTAGAGATCAAATTCTTCTGACAGAGCAGTGCTCGGATGAAGATCAGATCTAAGTGATTCCAACGCAGAGAGGGGCAGAGATAGCTTCCAGAGAGAATGATTTTCTCAGCCAGAGAATCATCAGCAGAGAGAGGCAGAGATACATCCAGCATAGCGAGCACAGAGCCAGACAGGTTGAATCAGAGCCAATGCAGAGCCACGTAGGGCTACGAAAAGGTTGCGCAGTGGCGGAGAGGGTTTCCAAGATTTTGCTGTCGGATCAGTTCCAAAAGCCAAGAACTGAGGTGTGAGACCGGGAAGCTGAGATCTGTGATTCCGGGAGTTAGATCGATCCATAACTGGGGTGACACAGTGCTAAGAGGAGGTGACGCAATGCCTACGCAGTCACTGCACAGAGGCATCACAGGGACCTCCAGGGGCATCTCTTCTAGTGAGTGGATCAACCAGATTTTCCAGTGATTGAGTGAGGTAAAACCCACATTATTTCTGCCAGTATTTCTCTCTCTGTAACTGAATAACCCTTGAGGTATTTAGCGATGTATTCATACATTGCTATTGCTTAATAATACAAACCCTCATATCTGTTGCACTGGTTTTCCGACATTGTGTTTTTTCGGGGAATTTCGTCCAAAATAAAGGTGCCCTATGTGTGTATATTTTTCTTTGCTCAGTGTCCTTGTTTCAGAATCATATCTAATTAAGTGCAGGTTTCTTCAGTAATTTACTTCAATATTTCCAGAAGTAATCTGAAAATAATTGTGTAATGTAATTTACAAGTAGATGAAGTAGATTCCACTGATTGCAGTAGGATTCCTGAGATTGTTAGATCTAGGAATTTTCACAGTCCATAGGTTCCATAATGTGAAATAGGACTCCCAAAAGTAGTGGACAAGGGGTTGGCCCCTTGTTCTCCAAACAATAAACCTATGGTGCTCCCAAATGAATGTGGGGGCACACAAGTGTCCTCATGGGTCTCCAAACAAATCGAAGATGCTTTTAGATCATCTGCAAGGGATAAGATGATGGTATAAGTGATGCCACGTCATCGTATAGATCCTGGATTATTTGCCAAGCATATGGTTCAACTGTGGAGCCAGCTGAGCATAGTGAACTAGGTGCATCTTCCTTGTCTAATAGCTGAACCACGAGCAATCTCTGAATGACCCTGAGGATCCATGGAATGTTGTCTACTATTGTGGAGGCCCATAGCTCTCTACACACACCCTACATGTGCCAATGTAGCCCTCTGGAGGATTAGGACCCCGTATAGAGAGACCAAACCCAAAATGGAGACCACCTACAATCCTACATAAGATCCAATGCGTCCCCTTGCCCTCTAGCACACCAAGTCATCAAAGAAATCAAGTAAAAGAGTTTACAAACCATGGACAACGGGTGGGCACATCATAATGGCATGCCCTTTCATAGTGGACTTTGGCATGTGATAATGTCTCCAAGCTCCAAGGGGGGTTAACCAACCAAGCACCTTATTAGGTGGTTTCTACTTCTAAAGGGGATGGTATGTCCTTGGTACATCCATTAAATGGTGGCGGCATGTGATAAGGTGATGGAACAGAGTAGGGGATGAAGGGGCAATCCTGGGTCACATGCCACAGTACAAGGGTAGCTAATAAAGGGAAGCCCACGCTTGGATAAATAATGTGTAGGAGGGGGAAACCATGGTACATGACTTACCCTGGCCTTGATTTTTCCACCATTCTTGATATGCCTTTTTCCTTTAATGATTTTTCATTGGTTAATTGCTCAGGGTTCAAGGAATGAGAGCATATGTGTAAAGTATAGCAGTGGATAGCCCCTTTAAGGTTTGGCAGTTCATTGCCCACCTGGGGTTGGGACAATCATAGGTTCCTGAATAATAGAGGAGGCTCATGTAGGGCCTATAGTAACCAGAGTGATGGCCATGGAATGGGGTAGAGTTCATGTAATGGCTTTTTCCCATGGGCTAAATGTGTTTGTCCCGACCATCTTTTGCATTTTGTGGTACAATTTCTTGTTGAATGTGGCCAATTATGCTTTTTCTTTTATTTTTAGTTGCATCAACCTCTGAGCATCATTCCAGACCCAACCCAAGGTGTGGGCAAAGGGGAGGGGAAGGTTAACCCTTTGTGGACCTAGAGGAGGAATGTGGACGCAGGTGGGGGGAATGAAGAATGGGGTTTTAATGATCGGAAGAGGAGTGATATATGTGGATGAGGGAGTGAGACCAAGCAACCAAAATCAGGGTTTCCCATGTAGTACTATCCCTAAAGCCCAAAGGTCAATAAAAGAGATCCCACGGAACTAGGGTCCAAGGTTATCATCTAAAAGAGACCTACGGGACAAGAGCACAGACCTAGCCTACTCTTTCTGCTGAATCCCCCCATTAATCCATGATAAGTAAACTAGAATACTCAATTACCAAATGACAAGGAATACCTTTAGGTTTACCTTTAGGTTTGGGAGCTCCACCTTCAAACATACGATTGTGACAGATGGTTGAGGGACCACATGGTTGGCTCAAGTGGTGGAGAAATGGCACAAAGAGCTAGTTGGTGGCTGCAAGGGGTTGCTGGTTGTCGGCTGAGGACTATCGTGGAGAAAAAATTTCACCCACAAAACGGTAGGTAACAGTCCCCTTGCCGCATGTGGCTCGTTGTCACCCCCATCTACATCCTAGTCACTATCAGAGAAGACCTCAATGTAATGGGCCTTTCTCGTTGTGTATATGTGGCCTGGTGCCCAAGGCTCCTGGCAGGTGAAGCACAACTTCCTCCTCCACAGATCTCTCCTAGTCTCCTCATCCAACTATCCGCGCCCCTGGTTAGCTCTCGGTGGTAGGGCCCTGATGTCACAGCCCCTGGGAGGAAAAGGAGCTCATGGTGGAATCAGTGCCCTAATCTTGGGAATTGCGTCCTGCGAATCCCAAGTACAAGTCACGGCCACCTGCAACGTGGTTGGTCTGCGATATCTCAGCAATCGACGTAAAGGCTCAAGCAAACCCTCTACAAAAGTATAGAACCTCCTAGCCTCGAGCAGGTCTGACACCATCATGGATACCCTCAAAAACTCTGATATGTAATGCTCAAGGCTGTCGGTCTGTATGAGCTATGTGAGCTCTCTAAAGTGTGCCTCTGGGTCCCTATTGTCAAAACACTCCACAACCCTTCGTGTGAAATCCTCGTAAGAAGTTACGCTTGCATGTCCAAGCGTAGTCAGCCCATGGAATCACCAATCGTGGGCCTCTCCCTCCACCTCTGTCATCGGGCTGAGCTGGAAATATGTGTCTAACTTCTCCACCCAAGCCACAGTTGTGCACTTGGACGACCCATAGACTGCCACTCTCGGAAATAGTCTCCCATGGGCATCTCGTCCTGCCCACCCTGTCCACCCGATCCTAAGGGCAAAAACGTGGGCAAAGTAGTCCTAGTCGACCCACTGAAAGCATGTGGGTGAGTCATTGGTGAAGGGTGGTCGTACTGGTGGGAAGCCCCCAAAGTTTCCTCAAAAAGGAATTCCTGATGTATGTCCTTGTCCCGAGTTTGCTGCTTGATTTCTTCCAACATCTCCTTCTGCCATCTAGCCAAGTCATTTAGGGCCTTTAAGAGGCTATCAAATGTTGCCTCCTCTTTGTTCTTTTCCCCCCCCATATCTACCACCTCCACTGCTTGCTCTGGGGTCTCAATGTCAAGGGTGATTTGCAACTACTTCGGTACCGCTGCCTCAAGTAGGTCACGTTCTGCCTGTCCTCCAAGGTTACAGAATTATTCCCACAGCTAAGCCAAGATCAACCCTCTGATACAACTGTAATATTCCTAACAAAAATCAACAGTGCTAAACAAAGCATACAATGGTACATGCAATATACAAACCCACACAAAATTAAACATCCAGAAGTGCACCAGTTGAGCTATTTTATTATAAATCAATAGGGGTACATATAAACATGAAATGAGTGCATGTGGGCTTGCCCAAGGCAAGCTAAAAAAGTCCCAGGTGAAAAATATGAAGGCTCGGATGTTGAAGCTTCAATCCCCTTTGAGTTATGCGTTGGCCCTCATAAATACTCAAATAACATTGTTGGCTGAAGTAGAACTGTTGTTTGACCCGCTTTTGGTAGTAAAAAAATTATGGGAAAATAACCCCAGACTCCTCTCAAATAAACCACAAAAACCCAGAAAGGGTTTGGCCTAGTTCTGACCACCGAAATTACCCCCAATTTTAGCGTCCTCCTCCAGCGGCTGGGTAATTCGACCCACTTGGAAATGCTGCTACTTCTGCCTCCCAAAAATGTTGAATATTCCCCTTAAATTTCTCCTTAAATTCCCTAACCAACTCAACTCCCAAATCACCAGGACAACCTCCATAATGAGCAACCTCCACCAAGGACTGCACAGGCCCCAGTCAAGACACCTCTGTGCCTCCTAGAAGAAAGAAATTTGGCCTGAGGTGTGGCCTCTCCAAAATCCCAGCAAAACCCTGCAAAATGGTTACTAATTCACCTTAGTGATGACCCTCAAAGCCTAGAAAGATAGTTGCAATGTCACTCGCTTTCCCCAAGAAAGAGTAGCTCTTTTCTGCACCCTCACTGCTCCAGATAGCTACGAATTTTCCTGAAAAAATCCCCTCTGGAACAGCTCCACCACACAAGAAGGGCTCTCCTTGGATGACACTGGGATTCCACCGAAGAAGAGTTGAGATTTCTCCCTGGAAACCTCTTGTGTTGAACAGCACGTGCAGACTTGGCTCAACAGCTCAAGCGTGCTAGGTGAGTGAGTTTGCCTAAGTGTCAAAAAGTCCCAAAATGATGTGTGCTTCTTCTATTTATCCTTGAGTTTCCTTCTCCTCATGTGGGATGCATACATCAAACTCCTCCATCCAAAAGACATGAATTGCCCAAGGGATGCGTATTTCCCTCTTGGCTGGCCCCCACAACCCACTAAGTATTCAATTTGCCTCTTCGCCCTATGTGAGTGCCTTCCTTAGCCAAAAAATGAAAGTGGAGGTCCTCCAACCCATTTCTCCTAAGTTGGAAATCCAAAATTATCAAAATTGAACAAAATTGTATTCTCACCTAGCAATAGTTGCTAAGTGGGGATATCGCATAAGAGAAGGTTGGGGTTAGGATTTTACCCTAAGAAGACAAGGGGACTTAGGGTTTGGGAGAAACCCTAGAGGAGCAAGGGGAGCACTTGATCTTGTAGTTCTCATGAGAGAAAAATACTAGAGTTTTGTGGCATTTGGAAAACCTAGTACTACTTGGCGTGCTTGATGAGGGGAAGATAGAGGGAGACTATCTTGTACAATTGTGTGATGCAAATGTAGGTGCCAAGGAGGACATATATATATATATATATGAAATGTTCTTGCTATACAAACTTTGTTTACTTGTAGATTTTATTTTCAGTGTTTTTATATTCATGATTGAGTAGTTTCTAGCACTGATTATGCATGTTTATTTGACATAACAGAGAGCAGATTTCATTAAGTGATTTAAAAACATATAGAAACTGTTATAAATCTTCAATTACAAGTTATTTTCAGATCTATTATATCCTTGGGAAGTGTGCCGTAAGAGCTCAAACATTGTTGTTTTGAAGTACACTTGTTTACTGCTTATTTTCTTGGGCGGCTCTATGTATTTGGCTAAAGGGAAGAGAAGTATTTGCTGTTGTAATTTAATATTTCAGGTTCAACCCTAATGCTGAAAGTTCACAAGAAATAGATCCATGAAACCAAAAGGTTGAGGTGAATTTGCATTTTTATGTTAGCCTCTTAAGTAATTGTAATATTAGTTATTGTATATTCTTACATTGAGAAATATTTATGTAAACTAGTAGCACATTTAAGACAAGTAGCTTTTACTGGCAGCCTGGCACTAACATAATATGTTATACTTGTTACACTGCACTACATTATATTAATATGTTATATTTCATCAAAGGGACTCATGTGACCAACATAAATAATTTAACCCTACAAAAAATATAAAAACCTCATTTCAACGAGTTCTCATTTCCCAATGTATCACAAAAACAACTTTTTCATATGGAAAAACAGATAAATGTATCTTGTCATGAAGCATGATTCTGTAATAAACATAACAGTTTGTACTCAAGGTACATGTAAAAGTACCTAGGATTGCAACAATTCCAAACCAATTGCCCAAAATTATGTAATTTCCTATGTATCGAACCGGAAAACATTGTGATGTACATCACAGGATTTTTCAGCTACGAGATTATTTAAGAGATGTCCAACCTGTATGCCCCCTGCATGAGTTTTCAAACCTGCTTCTGCAAAAGGAGTGCTTACTGGTTTCGCACCAATCCCGACAACAACCTGTCAAAAATAACAGGAGGTATTTATTTCATGCTTGTGTCTTTTCATCTGTCCATAATACGGCATTTTATTTTCTTCCCTCTTCTTGCTTTATTTTATTTATTTTCACTTTTGGTGTCCTACTATGTCACAATTTTGTTAATTTTACATGAGCAGAATGCTTGTCATGTGTTGTGCTTATAAATGATAAAAAGAAACAGATTTTCTGTGCATGACATTTTTACACAGAATAATCATTTCTCATGACATAAAGCTTATCACTGGCCATCAAAATATTCATTTGTCGATCCATTATATGATCAGTGATCACCAAGAAAACGAGAGATCGTACCTGGTTTTAGAGCTATTTTTAGTAAGTTCTGGAAATGTTACAGAACCACCATTGCAAAAGAACCTATATGTCATAGATATGCAGCTAGACTCAACTATATTGCCATTAACCAGGCTTGATATTGAGTGCTGTTTACATGTTGATGTTTGTAGCTGAGGCAGGTACTTCAAGACATGCCTAAGTGTCTAGGCATGCAGAAGTTGTCCAAGATCTCCTTAGACACTTGCTCTAGTGTGAGCAAGTTGCATTTGTAACTTAGCTTAATTCTAACTTAGGAAAAACACATAATTATTATGTTGGCTAATTGAACTAAAGAAACATTAGAAAAATTAAAGTATTTACTCTAGTAATCATGTTTTAATCTCACCCATTGATTTCAAATGAGGCAAGATCTAATCTCGGTCGTCAATCACTTTCGAGATTGGGGTTAGGGATTTAGCTTAACGAAAAGTTATAAAAGCAAGGCTAAGGAGAGGGAGAAGACACACCATACAACAGCACAATATTGAGATATGCATCTTAGAGAGAAGTTGTAATGTCCCCAATTTCTTGAGCATGAAGACTAAATTCCCGCTTGCCTAACTCTCTCTTTTACGCTCACAAGTAGGGAAATTAGAAGGAGACCAAGGAGTTTTACCCCAGCTCACTATTATATTATTAAATAAATAAATAAAATGGGGTAAATTACTAATAAAAAAAGTGGGCAAAATCATTAATATTAAAAAAGGGGTAAAAGTAACTTGAAGAAAAAGTGACTTTATCAATTAAGTAATTAAAAGAGAGATATAGAAGCTTGGAGAAGATCCAATGAGGTCATATAAAAGGAGTTCGATGGCCTTTCCTAGATTCATTCTATGCTTGGTAATCTTTCATTGTGATTTGGTTGGGCTCAAGCAAGTTCCAACAAGAGGGTTTCAAGCGGAATCCTCACCTAGTTTCAATGGACATCTCTTGCCACCCTAGCTAGTACCTTGCCAATTTCAGTGGATATCCCATGCCACCCTAGTTGGTCACTGCTGGAGGAGTTTTGGATTTTCCATCTGAATTGATTTGCAGGTGGTCTCTAAAAGTACCAAAGTGAAGCAAATTTGCAGGTGTTGGGCATTTGATTTACTTCAGCACATCATCCACATTAGAAGGCCAAGTTTTTTCTGCATTTGCTAGAATATTATCATTGCCACTGACAGAGTTCATCTTCTTATCAGAGGGCCAAATGCAAGTTCCATAGATGAGCCAAGTTCATATTCATTCCAAGGTTGAGTCCATATCCTTCATGTTGGAAAATGTAACTAGGTTCGGTCTTCATAATTATCATTGCACTTATTTCATTATATATTTCATGTAAAAGCAAAAGAAGTAAAAGAATTATTATTTTTCAAAACCATGGGTTTCATGCTCAAATCAAATTATTATTTAGGTCAAGCATGTTCTTCATGCTTCTAGGGTTTATTGAGTCAAAAGAATTTTTGTCATAAGTCAAATTATTATACTTGAGTCAAGTCCTAATTGGTCTTTTGAAAGAAAGTGAACAAAAAAATTTATTTGAGTCAAAAATGTCAATTTTGTCCCCATAAGACCAAGTCGGCCTTTCTTGGACAAGTCGGCCCTAGAAGGGACCCATTTGACATCCTGTATGTGTATAAATACAATGCAACTCGTCCTCATTTGGAGCATTACAAGGAAGTTCGATTTTTGTGCCAAGAAGTGAGAGAAAAACAAGCGAAGAAGCCTAAAAGAAGAGTCGAAGTCAAAGGAGAGAGAGCGAGGGTCAAAAAAGAGAGAATCTGCCCTAGAATCTGACACACATGCAAAAATTTCAGGATTTGCAGGGGTCAGAAATTGCAAACCTAGTTGCAAGGGCCAAAATTCTATTGCAGGGGCCGAAAATCTGAATTTTGAGCAAGTTTGGAAAGCTTTGACTATTGTTGACTTGAGTTGTCTTTGACTTGCTAAAAGAGCTTGAAAGGATGGTTGACTTAGGTATTGTGGGAGGTCCTGGTCTTGGATTTTGGGTCTTGGATTTCTCACTTTGATCTAATTCTATAAGAAGAGAAGATTTGACTGGGTTTTCCCCTTGAAGTGGATTTCCCCTAGCTTGGAGCCTACATCTTGTGTTCATTTTTTTTTGTGATCTTAATGGTTTATGGTTTTGGTAATTGTTTGATGAAAAGAACATAATAAAAGTAATAATAAGCCTGTAAAATTTTCAAAACTGAAATCTTATTGCAACAACTGGTATTATTTCTTCTAACTGATAAATTAATTATTCAATTTATTGCTACGACGACATCGAAATAAACACACTGCAATATTCACAAATAAAATTGTGGAAATAATAACGCTAGAAACTGAGAAAATACTAGCACACACACATAAAAATGACACTTATTTTTGGACAAATGTCCCCAGAAAAACCCAATGCGGAGAAACCAGTGCAGCAGTGAAGGTTTTTATTATTATGCAGCAGTGAGGATTTTTATTATTATGCAGTAGTGAAATCTGAGTACAATCTATGGATTCCCGACTGGAAATCCAAACAGCAAGAAAATTTGGGCAAAATTATTTAAGGGAATTACCTTTCTTACACAAGCAACCCCGATGTGATTTCTCTTCAGAAACTCGTCAACCTAGAGCCTCTATGTCAACCTCTACGATGATCTGCGCAAACCCTATGACGCCAAGCCTCTGAACTGCCTCTAATGAAGTCGTTTTTCCTGTCTTTGCTGGGGAAATCGCCTCTTCGACACTCTGGACCCTCTACCTAGCCTCTGGAACCAAAAATGAATTTCTCACCAGCTAAATCAAATTGCTTCTTTGAAGCAACTGCGCTGCCTCACAGGGAATAACTCAGCCCCTTGCTCCTGCCTCTTCGGATCTGGAAAACTTCCTCCAGATCACTCTCCCTGCCCCTCACTCACTGCTTTGATCTCTGGCTCTCCGGCAGCTAACTGCTCCTACTCTAGAAATAGATCTGCCAAGGAAATTGAACTTCTATTGTTTTGGTGCGTCTTCTCCAAGTTCCCATGGACTTCCTCTTATAATCCTCTGTTGAGACTTCAACAACCAAGATTAAAACTTAATGAATGGCTAGGATCATCTTGGAGTCGATCAATGTGAGTTTCTAGACGATTTTCACATTGACTTAATTAATTCTGATTAATTAGCCATATTCCTTAAGTTTAGACTTAGGAAATATTTAAAAATTGGCTAATAATCTAATTAAGCCATCTCTAGGTGGAAAACGATTTATGGGTTTTGGAGATCTCATGTATTCTAGCCTCTCCATAAAAGTTCGTGGCTAGAACACATCCGATGCTACAGAAAGTAACACTCCCTCTTAGCAAGGACTCTGGTCTCTCTAGTGTTGCACATTCTGCCACAACACCCTCTCTTTATACCACCTCCTGTCACGTTGTTGATGTCTGGCCACTGTGACTCCCTTCCACTGCCCACCAACCACTGCGCAACTCTGGTGTTGCCTCTGTGTTGTTGTTGACCCTGTTGTACTATTGCCAACACTGCAGCTCCCTCTCATTTGTTGTTGCTGCAACTGCACCATCTGCAACTCAGAAACATCCAAAATATTGAATCAATTGTGTTTAGTATGATGCATCTGTCTCCCGAGTCTCTGGCTGCTACTAGCCTCTGCACTGTCTCTGAATAATTTGCGTTGTTGCAAACTCTGCACTATGCCACCTACAGTGATGCCAACTCTGCACTATGCTCCCCAGCATCTCATTGTTACTAGTCTGCAACTATCACTCTAGAAGTCTGACGACATCAACTACCACTAATCCATCTTGCTACTGAATATTGTGGGCCCCTATAGCTAGCTAATGATACATGATGTGGACTCCTCAAGGACCCTGCCCATCTTTGTAGCTCTCTAGGGTTACAACACCAAGTTACCCCACCTCATTCTTCGAGGTATATCTGCGAACATTGCAAAGTCTTCCTCCAACCTAGAGGACAACCTATTGATCTCTGCTGAAGCTGCCTGTTGATCCTGCTTCTCTGACTTGTCCTTCTTCCTGAGAGGACATTGCATGTTGTAGTGACCAAGCTCACCACATCTGAAGCACTTGACCTTTGGCAGGTCCTTCTTCTTCTTTCTTTGTTCCCCCTGTCCCTGACTGGGACCCTTTGATGCGAGGGCCACATTCTCCTCCTCCTTCACCACCTTTGATCTATTGCTACTGCTGCCACTAATGGAGCTCTTTAATAGAGTTCGCCTCAACTCCTCCTGTTGCAGGTCATCCCACATTTTGTCCCATCCTAGTAGCGTATCTCTACCCAATATACTTTGGATGAAGACTTGTCAATCCTCCGAGACATTGTTTAGTGCCAACCGTACTAGCTCTGATGGTTGAGGCGCTACCCCAACAAATGCAAGCTAGTCTCAGACCTCTTGAATCCTGGTGAGGAAGGGATCTATGCCTTCCCCCTTCTGCATCCCGATGAATCTCAGCTTCTCCTCCAGGAACATCTGTGAAAATTTATGAATATTACTTTATGCAAAAACCCTACTGTTAGATCTGGCTATACTTCTCATACTTAATCAAGTTATTAATGTCGAAAATTCAGATTAACATCGAAGTAAACACATAACAATTCTTCACCGAGTCAGATCTAAGCAAAAGATACATGCACACAGACAAAGTGACACTGAAGATTTTCTGGACAACTGTCCCCGAAAAATCCCAATGCGGGAAAATCGGTCTTCTGGTTGTTGGAGGGTTTATATTATTAAGCAGTTTCTGAATACAGCAAATCTGGGCACTTTACTGGTTATCCCAACAGAGAAAATAGATCTGCAGCAATACCTGCTATTCTGGAGACTGAAAACTTGACTGATCCACACCCTCAAATGGGATTTACAGGACTTAGCCACTTTCTGCCTCTAGAAACCCCAGCGCTACCCTTGAAGCAGCCTATGTCAACCCTGCTAGCCTTTGCGTGCCCCTACGTTGGCCTGGAGAGGGCTGTGTAACCCCAGAATGAGTGACGCAGTCCCTATGCTACCCTGGATGGCCTCTGCATAACCCTGGGGGCCTCCTGCTAGCTCAGCGCTGCCCTTTCTAGGCCTGCGTAGCACCTGCTTAGCAGCTAAAGCCCTTTGCACTGCGTAGTTGCTGCTGCTACCCCTGCTTCTCTACGTTGCTCCTGGTTGCTGCCTCTCTGTCTCTTGCTGATTCTTGGCTCTGGGATCAGACCATCCCCTTAGCCAATACTACCCCTCGCTACAACTGAAACACTTCTGGAAAGTCTTAGCAAACCACCCTAGAATTCCAGCTTAGTCTCAATGCTCTACCTCCGTGTGTGTGTTCTCCAACTGACCCCAAGCCTTTCTTTTATACTTTCTCGTTGGGAAACCAACGACCATGATCTAATCTTGAATCGATGGCTAAGACTAAAAGAAAGCTTGATCCGTGTGACTTGAGTCATTTCCATGACATGTTTTAATTAATTACCTTTAATATTTTAATTTTCCTAAGTTAGACTTAGGGTCCTCAATTAATAATATTAATTAATTAATTATCTCCCAAACTGGATGGAATTTCCCAAATCCCTTTCTAGGTCTTGGAGATCTCATGTACTCTAGTACCTCCACAAATTTTGGGAGCTAGAGCACATCCGATGCTACCCCAACACTCAAAAAACTCAACAACATCTTTCATTGATCAAAAGTACTCTGATATAGCATGGACAGAGTCGCCTGAAAACACAAGTCCAGAACCCACCAATATTCAATCCAGAAAATTTAAAGATGGAACGATGGCAAAATGAGGGCAAGATGGGGTTAGGAAGAGGCGAAAAAGGAAGGGGAAAAGGCCTAAATAGGCCTGCGGCTAGGGTCAAGGAGCCTAGTAGGCCTCACAGCAAGCCAAAAGAGGTTATCGTTGGGTTAGAGAGGGGCCGAAATGCCCACAAGGAGCTGTGGTTTAGGGTTTCTGAGGCCCTAAGGCCTGCGGCACCCTAGAGGAGGCCTCAAAGAGGTTGATGCAAGCCCTTTAGGGTTGCGGCCTTGGGAGGAGACGGGAACGAGGGAAAAGGAGGGTTTGAGGGGAGATGCGAAAGAGGAAGGAGGGAGAAAAGGGAGGAAGGAGGACGGAAGGTCAAGCGAAGGGAAGAGAGGGCAGCGCAGGAGAAAAGGAGAGGTCGAGGGCAAGGGAAGGCCCTCTAAGGCCTGCAGCAAGGTCTAGAGTGGAGGTCGAGGGCCCTAGGGATTACGAACAACCCTAGGAAGGCCAAAAATATGACTCAAAGGGAAGAAAGGCTGACAGAGGGGGCCAAGGAGACTAGATGGCTAGCCTGGAAGGGAATACCGGGCTCGAGAAGCCAGAAAAAATTGAAACCCTTGCTCAAGAAATTAACTTGTTTTAGATCTGCAATTCTGCAAATTTTCTTCAATGGTTGGCCTTGCAAACAATTTTAGAGGCTAGATCTTACCCTCAAGGGCCTAGATCTAGCTCTAATCCAGTGCTTCTCACTTGATCTCACCTGCACAAATGAATTTACCAATACCCAAAACCCCAATATATACAAAAAATCCAAAAATCTCAAAACCCCAAAAACCCCAACTACAAAACCAGGATTAGAAATTCAAAATAATTTACAAGTATATGTCCAAAATATATTTACAAAATATATATGTATATATGTAAAATGCTTGAAAGAATTTTGAGAGATTAAATTTTTATAAATCTTTGATAAATGGCTAGATGTATTTTCGAAAGATAAATGCAAGCTACAGCCTTAGCAAAGTTAGAAAAACCATTACATATTTGAAGTCCAAACAAGGTCAGCCTGTGCCCACAATTTGTGAACTTGGAGCCCAAGGGCTTGGGAACTTGCAAACACTATATAATTCTTCAAGCAAAAACCATTAGAACAACAATGAATTGGATCATCTAAGATAATCCCAAAACTTATCAATAGAGTGTTCCTATCATCTTCAATGAAATAATGCTTTAATTTAAAATTTAAACACAATATAGGAATGCCCGTACCCAGCACATACCACAAATAAGTAGAACATGTACACCATGAATTGCACCCAAAAGTGTTTATTATGATTCAAAAAATGTTCCTAGCAGAACAGTAGCGTTACATCAGCTTTTTTGCGGAATTACATTAGCCAAACATCAGATGACTTGAGATACAAATGACTCTCAATTTATAGATAAATTCTCCAAGTGGAAAAATAATGCCTAGTTGTTTTGATCCCCATCAAAATTATCTCGGTCGTTGATAAATATTTGATGATCTTTTAATCTCTGCGTTCAAAAATATTTATTTTTGAGGAATTTTCGAATTTCTCATTTAACCCATTTTTTATTAGCTCAAAAATCATTATTTTGAGCTAATTTCCACAAAAATTTGACTTTCACTCAACCATCAAGGCTCAAGGGTCCAATTTTTCTTGAAATTTCCAATATTCCCTTAGTGGGGAACCACCAAAAATTAGTTTCTTTGATATCCACGATTTTTTCCACTTGGAGAATTTAATTTCTCTAAGACTCTAAATTTGACTCTTATTAATTAATTTTTTGGCTTAGGATTAATTTAATTTTTGCCAGAAAAATTAAACAATCGATACTTGAGGGGATTAAATATTTTTTCCACCCTCTAATATTTTAGCAATGGTGTCTAAGTATTAGGGACCATGCAAGAAAATATTTTTTACATAAGATAATTACATTTCAACCCTTAAAGGGGGAACACTCGTTCGATATAGACCCTCAAATTATAGTATATACACCCAATTCTACGACACAATATGATCTAGTAGACCAAGTGATTTGTAATAAAATAATTTAGCCAATTAGCTTAAATTATTCCCAAATCACATTTACAAAAGACTCAACTAAAACACTAAGACTCACCTAAGACTTTGACGAAAATTTCCACCCTAGCTTTCGGGTGAGGTTGGAGGGAGAAACTCTGCCGACCATCCATGTTTAGAAACACAGATGAGTCAGTGGGACAAAAAAACCTCTTACAATGAAATTCTCGCCAAAATAATAGGCTTACCTAAATCGTTACATACATATAAGGTCTTACTAACATCATTTACATTACAGATGTAACGGAATGGGTTTACAATGACATAACAGTGGATGGCGGATGACTTCGATCCTTTGAAAATAATTAGTACATCTGCTTTCTCAGAACTTTGACAAAAATTGTGCAACAGTACCCTTCTACTCATCCATCATGGCCCATACCCTCTCCTTGGCCTTATACTCCTTATCAACCCTCCTTTCCAGCCATATCCACCTCAATATCCTCAATGCAGAAACTCCTCACAAGGGTGGGCGGCTCAAACAACCTAACCTCTTGCTTTAATTCCTCCACCACAACCTCAACCACAGCTCCCCTCACCATAACCCACCTAAGAAACCTCAATTGCCTGCCCAATCGAATCCGAACCCGAACCCGAACAATAAACAGCCACAATAGGTGTACAGTGGGGAGACATCCTATCATGCTTATGCTGTGGAATTCCAAGAGATCAACCTTCGATCTGGGAAGGTACTTCCAAATGTTCACCCACCTTCTCCACCTTAAGAGCTTGAGGAAGAGAAGGAAGAGAGTGTCCCTCAAGCCAATGCATCTCCTTACCCTAATAGGTTGGTCGACCCTAAACAAAACACCCTAGAAGAGGTTGAAATTCTCGGAGAATTGAAGAATTTGTGTTAAAATACGCCTTCTTCAGGCCATCAAACATGTCCCCATTTACAATAGTCTTATCAAGGAAGAGTGTTTCAAAAGGCCTGGGAGAAGAAGAAGAGATACCCCCACTATCAATGTTGTTGGGCAACTGTCTGAATTGATGCTTGGGAGGGTAATCTCCCCAAAGTACTTGGATTCTAGGACCCCGGTAGTGGATGTACACATAGATAGTATTATGGTCCCTAATACCTTGATCGACCTCAGGGTTGCAATCAATGCGTAATATTCCGGATAGAAATAAACAGCAATATAAAGCACATAAACAAGAAACTACAGCAACTAGAGAGACATCACATGAACAAAACACAATATGGAGAACGCTCAGCCATTTTATTAAATACTGAAAGATAAAATGAGTACAAAGTTGATCAGAATGATGGCACCTTGGCTTGCACTAAGCAAGCATAGAAATA
Source organism: Pinus albicaulis (assembly GCA_034641835.2). Lineage (NCBI taxonomy): Eukaryota > Viridiplantae > Streptophyta > Pinopsida > Pinales > Pinaceae > Pinus > Pinus albicaulis. The sequence continues at coordinate 880,240,014 of CM076569.1, read as the reverse complement.
CTCTCAGAATATATCATGGAATGGCTTCTCCCTCAATGACTGCATAATCTCCAAGTTTTTTTTAAATTCTAAATCTTCCGAGAAATCACATGAGAAATTTTGGAACCGACGCATTTCGAACTACCAACTGTAGTTCATCATCAGGATAATGAAGATTGGCTGATCAGACTATCCATTTATATACCAGGAAGAGAGAAGCAACGGTCAAAACCCAAAGAAAATTAAAATGTTAAAAAAGTTCAAAAATAAATAAAAATATAAAATAAACCAAAAAATACAAATACCTCAACCTTAAAAGCTACGAATTAACCCAGAAAAATTATATAAGGACCAAGTCAAAAATAAAAATAAATAATATAAAACCACAAATAAAAACTAAAAAGCAACTACCCCCAACAAATAAAAATGAAAATAAAACAAGAATTAAATCCATAAAAGTCAAAAAGTCAAAAGTTAATAAAAACAATAAAATTAAATAATATATATATATATATATATATATATATATAAAATAAAATAACTAAATAAAATAAAATAAAATATACTAAAACTAAAATAAAATATAAATACAAAATAAAAATAAAAATAAAACTAAATAAAAATAACAATAATAGTAATAATAATAATAGAATATAAGAAAACATAATCATAAATATACAAAAAGATAAATAGATAAATTATATCGAAATATATATATATATATAAACAATAAACAAGGATAAAAAGAGCAGGAACGCAGTACAATTATATAAGAAAAATAAAAGAAGGAGACCATTAGAGGAATGACCACTATAGGGAGTGAAGAGAAGGGATCCAACAACTACTGACCTTCCACCCGTCATCCCTGTTCAATGTGCGGGACCTTTTCTCAATCTCAATCGCCTCCCTAAATTTACGATGATGGAAATGATCAACCCTAGCAAGGACTCTAGCGTCTTCCATACAGATGTGATGCTTCGTCTTCTCTGCATGCTCAGCTAGAGCAGAGGACTTGGTTCTACCATGCCTAATATCCGCAGAATGCTCTTGGATCCTTTTATTAATCGACTGACCAGTTTCACCAATGTAGGGAATCCCACAAGAGCATGGGATCAAATAAACACCTTTCATGTTTTTTGGGTCCAATGGATCTTTTACCGATTTAAGGGAACTCCGACTGGTGTTTAAAGGTTTAAAAGAGGAAGAGATCTTATGCTTTCTTAAAATCCGAACGATCTTGTCAGTGGTACCTTGAATAAAAGATAGATGAACCCTACCAACAACATCATCCTTTAACTTTTTTTGATTAGGACCTTTGCTAGCATTCATGAAAGCCCTCAAACTCTGATTTTTGTTATAACCATTTTCTCTGAAGACCTTAAGGAGATGGGCCTTTTCTTCATCTAAATGATCATTATCAGATATTCTAAGGGCTCTCGTGGCTAAGGGGTTCAAAACCCCAAGCTTCTGAGCAGGAAAATGATGAGAGCCAAAATGCAGACACTGCTCTGTGTGCGTCTTCTTCCGAAAAACACAGTGCGAGAAAGAGCCATTATTATTTCTAGAGATAAGAACATCAAGGAAAGGAAGGCTCCCATCAGTCTCTATTTCCATCGTAAACTTGATGGAGTCAGATTGATTATTCAAGTGCTGATGAAAAGCATCTAACTCTTGACACCCATGAGACCAGTTTATGAAGGTGTCATCCAAAAACCGCTTCCAAACCTTGGGTTTGAAAGGAGCAAACGCCAAAGCTCTAGATTCAAAGTCTTCCATAAAAAGGTTGGCGACCACCAGTGAGAGCGGGGAACCCATGGCGACACCACAGGTTTGCTCATAAAATTCTCCTTCAAAACTAAAAAAGGTAGAGGTGAGGCAAATCTCCACCAACTTAGCAGTATCAGGATCAGTGATACGTCTGACTACTTCTACGGCCTCCATGATAGGGATATTCGTATAGAGAGACAACATCGAAACTAACCAAAGAGTCATTAGGTTCGCAAACCCAGCCTTTTAACTCCTGGACAAAAGAAGCAGAATGTTTCACGAAAGACTCTGACTGACCAACCAGAGGCTTCAGCTTGCGGGCCAAATACTTAGCTAGGAGATAGGTGGGCCCCACCAATAGTATTAACAATGGGTCTAAGAGGAACACCCTCTTTATGAATCTTAGGGAGCCCATAAATCCTAGGGGTGATAGGATTGCTTTCAATGAGCTTCAAGCTCATGGAACCCACAACTAGATTTGATAGCATTGGCCACAATCTTAGAGACTTTATTAATAGGGTTTTTAGAGAGCTTCTTATAACTCCCACTATTACAAAGATGGTCAAGCATCTTTTCTTTATAATCCTCTTTATTCAAGATTACAACAGCGCCACCCTTATCAGCCTTGAGGACCACAATATCAGGGTTTTGATCGAGGGACTTAAGAGCCAAAAATTCTGATTTACTAATATTGCTCCTTGGAGGCTTGGCTTTCCTAAGAGCCACCGCGCAATCTTGCCTAATGACATCTTGCAAGCTTTCGGTTAAATCTATAATGCCATATTCTATGCTACACATAATGTCATCTCGAGGAATCTTCCTAGAAGCAAGAGTGAAATTAAGACCTTTACCTAATAAAGAAATAACAGAAGAATTAAAAGAAAACTTAGAAAGATTGATAACTCTTTTATTATTATTATTATTATTATTATTATTATTATTATTAATGTTACTATTATTACTATTACTATTGTTATTATTAATATTATTAATATTATTGTAATCACTAAGGTTGTTCATATTATTATAATTACTAATGTTGTTGTTATTACTATTATAATTACTATTATTATTGTTATTATTAATCTTATTAATATTATTATAATCACTAAGATTGTTCATATTATTATACTTACTAATGTTGTTGTTATTATTATTCTTATTATTAATGATGCTAATATTACTATTATTACTACAATTTCTATTATTATTATTATAATTACTATTACTATTACTATTATTATTATTAATATTATTATAATTCTTAATGTTATTATTAATATTATTATTGGTGTTAATAATACAATTATTATTATTAATATTATTATTATTATGGTTAATAAGGTTGATAGTAATAGTAATAGCATAAGTAGGTTTAATAATATTAATAGTAATAAGAGTAATATGGTAGGTGGTAATATTAATATCGTAGATAGGTTTAATAATATTAATAGTAGTAAGAGCAATAGGGTTGATAATATTAATAGTTAATGTTACTAACGCTAATACTACTATTAATAGTTCGAAACTATTAATAGTAGTATTAGCGAAACTATTAATAGTAGTATTAGCATTAGTAACATTAACTATTAATATTATCAACCCTATTGCTCTTACTACTATTAATATTATTAAACCTATCTACGATATTAATATTACCACCTACCATATTACTCTTATTACTATTAATATTATTAAACCTTATGACTATTACTATTAATATTATTATTAAACCTAATTACACTATTATTATTACTATCAACCTTATTAACCATAATAATAATAAGATTAATAATAATAATAGTATTAATAATAACATTAGGAATTATAATAATATTAATAATAATAATAGTAATAGTAATTATAATAATAATAATAGAAATTGTAGTACTAATAGTAATATTAGCATCATTAATAATAAGAATAATAATAACAACAACATTAGTAAGTATAATAATATGAACAATCTTAGTGATTATAATAATATTAATAAGATTAATAATAACAATAATAGTAATAACAACAACATTAGTAATTATAATAATATGAACAACCTTAGTGATTACAATAATATTAATAATAACAATAGTAATAGTAATAGTAATAATAGTAACATTAATAATATTAATAATAATAATAATAATAAAAGAGTTATCAATCTTTCTAAGTTTTCTTTTGATTCTTCTGTTATTTCTTTATTAGGTAAAGGTCTTAATTTCGCTCTTGCTCCTAGGAAGATTCCTCGAGATGACATTATGTGTAGCATAGAATATGGCATTAAAAATTTAACCGAAAGCTTGCAAGATGTCATTAGGCAAGATTGCGCGATGGCTCTTAGGAAAGCCAAGCCTCCAAGGAGCAATATTAGTAAATCGGAATTTTTGGCTCTTAAGTCCCTCAATCAAAACCCTGATATTGCGGTCCTCAAGGCTGATAAGGGTGGCGTTGTTGTAATCTTGAATAAATAGGATTATAAAGCAAAGATACTTGACCATCTTTGTAATAGTGGGAGTTATAAGAAGCTCTCTAAAAACCCTATTAATAAAGTCTCTAAGATTGTGGCCAATGCTATCAAATCTAGTTGTGGGTTCCATGAGCTTGAAGCTCATTGAAAGCAATCCTATCACCCCTAGGATTTATGGGCTCCCTAAGATTCATAAAGAGGGTGTTCCTCTTAGACCCATTGTTAATACTATTGGTGGCCCACTTATCTCCTAGCTAATTTGGCCCGCAAGCTGAAGCCTCTAGTTGGTCAGTCAGATTCTTTCATGAAAAATTCTGCTTCTTTTGTCCAGGAGTTAAAAGGCTAGGTTTGCGAACCTAATGACTCTTTGGTTAGTTTCGAAGTTGTTTCTCTCTATACGAATATCCCTATCATGGAGGCCGTAGAAGTAGTCAGACGTATCACTAATCCTGATACTGCTAAGTTGGTGGAGATTTGCCTCACCTCTACCTTTTTTAGTTTTGAAGGAGAATTTTATGAGCAAACCTGTGGTGTCGCCATGGGTTCCCAGCTCTCGCCGGTGGTCACCAAACTTTTTATGGAAGATTTTGAATCTAGAGCTTTGGCGTCTGCTCCTTTCAAACCCAAGGTTTCGAAGCGGCTTGTGGATGACACCTTCATAAACTGGTCTCATGGGCGTCAAGAGTTAGATGCTTTTCATCAGCACTTGAATAATCAATCTGACTCCATCAAGTTTACAATGGAAACAGAGACTGATGGGAGCCCTCCTTTCCTTGATGTTCTTATCTCTAGAAATAAAAATGGTTCTTTCTCGCACTGTGTTTTTCGGAAGAAGACGCACATAGAGCAGTATCTGCATTCTGGCTCTCATCATTTTCCTGCTCAAAAGCTTGGAGTTCTGAACACCTTAGCCACGAGAGCCCTTAGAATATCTGATAATGATCATTTAGATGAAGAAAAGGCCCATCTCCTTAAGGTCTTCAGAGAAAATGGTCATAACAAAAATCAGAGTTTGAGGGCTTTCATGAATGCTAGAAAAGGTCTTAATCAAAAAAAGTTAAAGGATGATGTTGTTGGTAGGGTTCATCTATCTTTTATTCAAGGTACCACTGACAAGATTGCTCGGATTTTAAAAAAGCATAAGATCTCTTCCTCTTTTAAACCTTTAAACACTATTCGGAGTTCCCTTAAATCGGTAAAAGATCCATTGGACCCAAAAAACATGAAAGGTGTTTATTTGATCCCATGCTCTTGTGGGATTCCCTACATTGGTGAAACTGGTCAGTCAATTAATAAAAGGATCCAAGAGCATTCTACGGATATTAGGCATGGTAGAACCAAGTCCTCTGCTCTAGCTGAGCATGCAGAGAAGACGAAGCATCACATCTGTATGGAAGACGCTAGAGTCCTTGCTAGGGTTGATCATTTCCATCATCGTAAATTTAGGAAGGCGATTGAGATTGAGAAGAGGTCCCGCACATTGAACAGGGATGACAGGTGGAAGGTCAGCAGTTGTTGGATCCCTTCTCTTCACTCCCTATAGTGGTCGTTCCTCTAATGGTCTCCTTTTATTTTTCTTATATAATTGTATTGTGTTCCTGCTCTTTTTATCCTTGTTTATTGTTTATATATATATATATATATAGATAGATATATTTATTTATTTCGATATAATTTATCTATTTATCTTTTTGTATATTTATGATTATGTTTTCTTATATTCTATTATTATTATTACTATTATTGTTATTTTTATTTAGTTTTATTTTTATTTTATCTTGTATTTATATTTTATTTTAATTTTAGTATATTTTATTTTATTTTTATCCATTTATTTATTTTATTTTATATATTTTATTTATTTAGTTATTTTATTATATATATATATATATATATTTTATTTAATTTTATTATTTTTATTAACTTTTGACTTTTTGACTTTTATGGATTTAATTCTTGTTTTATTTTCATTTTTATTTCTTGGGGGTAGTTGCTTTTTAGTTTTTATTTGTGGTTTTATATTATTTATTTTTATTTTTTGACTTGGTCCTTACATAATTTTTCTGGGTTAATTCGTAGCTTTTAAGATTGAGGTATTTGTATTTTTTGGTTTATTTTATATTTTTATTTATTTTTATTTTATTTTTGAACGTTTTTAACATTTTAATTTCCTTTGGGTTTTGACCGTTGCTTCTCTCTTCTTGGTATATAAATGGATAGTCTGATCAGCCAATCTTCATTATCCTGATGATGAACTACAGTTGGTGGTTCGAAACGCGTCGGTTCCAAAATTTCTCATGTGATTTCCCGGAAGATTTAGAATTTAAAATGTTATGGATCACAGAAGCTTACACTTTCAAATCTCCAAGTTGTTGGTGCTACTGCCGTGCTGCTACTACTGCTGGAATAAACTGAATCTTTGGGGCTACTCCCCACCTCAGAAAATTATGAAACCTTGGGAATGGCCTCTCCACCCAATACCCAGAAAAGCCCAGAGAGATTTTCGAAAATGGCTGACCTCCGAAAATGATCTCCCTTGAGGTACCACGCTGCCCCAGTGATAAACGTTGGCCCTGAATGATCTGCTACAAAATATGGCCTCCAACTCTACCAAAATGAGGGAATAGGGAAGGGCTGACCCTTTTCCAACTCTCCCAGGCTAAATCCCCTGATAAACCCTCAATCCGGAATCTCCTCCTCCAAAGACTGCGTCCTCCCTCTCACTGACTGCGTTGTCTCTACAAGTGAACAATCCCAATTGTTGTTGCTCCAACTCTCTCCGGCAAAACAAGGATAGAACTCCTCACCCGAGCAGGCACTCGAAGTCCCCTGGGGCTGAGGTTGGGATCTCCGCATGGAGACACCTGGTGTGCTCAACAGCACATGCAGACTTTGCTCAACAGCAAAAGCATGCTCAATGTCAAAAGAAAAATATCATAGATGCATAATCAGAATGATCAAAATGAGGAGCCTCTCTCCCTTTTTATGTTTGGAGAGCCTTGCTCCCACCTAGGCCCCACCACCAACTGCGCTGTCTCCTTGAGCCACGCTGTCCCTCTAGCTCTACGCTGACTTAGGCCCACGCAGCCCACACTGACATCTCCTCCACGCTACCACTTCGTCCTCTAGGCCCCACGCTACCAAATAATCATGTCTCCAAGTGACTTTAGGAAATGCATGAGTTAAGTGTCCCTCTTCACCCACTTTATTTCTAACTTAACTGTATTAAAGTGAAATAGTCAAAAATTAATATTTCCAATTAGCTATTGCTAATTGGAAATATTACAGTCCTCCCCCGCAAAACGTTGCTTGTCCTCAAGCAACTGTAATGATGGATGTTGTAGAATTTTCTCTCTCTCCCAAGTGGCATCCTCATCCGGTAGATTCCTCCATCTCACTATGTATTCCCTAACTTTCCTGCTCTGCAGCTGCCTCTCCCTAGTGTCAATAATGGCCTCCGGCTGTAGCACCAAATGCCCCTCATCATCTGTGGGCGGGAGCTCCTCAGTTGCAGTCACCTGCTGTCCCAGTGCCTTCATCAGGCATGACACATGGAAAATATTATGAATCCTGCTACCAGTGAGCAACTCCAACTCATATGCAACCTCCCCAATCCTGTGTGTCACCCCCTTTTTGCTTCAGCGTGGATTGTCGATATGGTTGCAATCGTAGGTAGACCAAGTCCCCTACCTCAAACTGCCTCTCAACCCATCCCCTATCAGCATACAGCTTCTGTTGATTTTATGTTGTAGCTATGTTATCCTTAAGAGTCTGGAGTATATCCTGACTCTCTTGGATCCAATCCTTGGCCCTAGGGGCCTTGCTAGCAACAAACATCACATTAGCAAAAGATAAAGCATGATACCCATATAAAGCATAAAATGGAGACATATTGACAAACAAATGGTGAGTGGTGTTATAACAGTACTCCCCCAAGTGCAACCATCGTAACCATGCCTTTTTCTGCCTGCTGATAGAGTTTCGCAAGTAGCCTTCCAGCCACTTGTTCACTATCTTCGTCTGTCCATCCATTTGTGGGTAATAACTAGTGCTCGGGGTCAACTCGATGCCCACCAAACGGAAAAGTTCCTGCCAAAACTAGCCCATGAAGCGGCTATTCCTGTCACTGACAATGGTCTTTGGGAGACCATGCCTGAAAACATCCCTGAAGAACAACTCCGCTACCTGTGCTGCAGAGTATCGTGCTGATATAGCGAAAAAGTGTGTGTACTTTGTCAGCCGATCAATGACTACAAATATGCAATCCCTGCCCTGCACAGTGAGCAACCCTGTGATGAAATCCATCGAAAAACTCTCCCACTCTCCCTCTAGTATGGGAAGAGGCTGCAGTAAACCCGTCGGATGGTTCATCTCCCCCTTATTGTGCTGGCAAACTACGCACTCCCTGACATGTCGGAGTACGTCCTCCTTGAGGCCCTTCCATGAGAACCTCTCTCTGATGGCCCTATAGGTCTTGGTGAACCCTTGGTGGCCTGATAGTGGCGAATCATGTGAGGCATTCAATATTTTCTCCTTGAGCTTGGAGCCCTCAGTCAAGAAGATCCTGTCCCTGAAGTAGATCACCTCATCCATCACCCTGTACCTGTCATCTGTAACTTGTCCATCCAATACATCATATAGGAAAAACAATCCTTGGAGTACTCTACCAACAGAGCCCTCCAGTCTATATCTAAACTCATCAAAGACAACGCTACCGGTCTACGCGAAAGTGCATCGGCCACCATGTTATTCTTTCCCTTGACATACTCGATGTCGAAATCATATGCCTGGATCTTGCTGACCCACTTCTGTTGCCTCTCCTGCAACTGCTTCTGCTCTAGAAAGAATCGGAGGTTGTTGTGGTCAGTCCTCACTCTAAACCTGTTCCCCACCAGGTACTGTCGAAATTTGACCAATGCATGCATGATGGCCAACATCTCCTTATCGTATATAGCATACAACCTCTCATGTGGCAATAGCTTTCGACTCTCGAAAGCTATGGGGTGGCCTCCCTACATCAAAACTGCGCCTATCCCCTCACCTGATGCATCGCACTCTAGGACAAAGGGCTGTGTGAAATTTGGCAATACCAAAATTGGACAGCTGCTCATCACCTCGAGCCTATCGAAAGCCCTCAGTGTTGTGTCAGTCCAACTGAATGCCCCCTTTTTGGTAAGATCTGTAAGGGGTGCAGCAAGTTGAGAAAATCCCTTGACGAACTTCCAGTAGTAGGTGCAGATACCCACAAACCCCCGAAGCTCCGTCACATTCTTTGGCTCTAAGCAATCCCTGATGACCCGGATCTTCTCCTCGTGGACCCTAACTCCGTCCACACCAATGATGTGCCCCAAGTAGAGCATCTCTGTCAGCCCAAACTTGCATTTGGAGAGCTTAGCATAAAATTGTTGCTCCTCCAATATGCACAATACAGCCTCAATATGTTGTAGGTGCTCCTCCCATGTCCTGTTGTAGATCAAGATGTCATCAAAAAACACTAACACAAACTTCCTCAAGTGGCTGCGGAAGATGCGATTCATGCATGACTGAAAAGTGGCCGGAGCATTGGTCAGCCCGAAGGGCATCACCAAGAACTCAAAGTGACAGTAATGACATCAGAAAGCGGTCTTGGGAAGATCCTGATCCCTCACGCGAATCTAGTGGTACCCGGACCTCAAGTCAATCTTCAAGAAGAACTTTGATCCCCTCAGCTCATCCATCAACTCATCTATCTGTGGAATGGGGTACCGGTTCTTCATAGTCTCCCTGTTGAGAGTCCGGTAGTCAATGCACATCCTCAGTGTGCCATCCTTCTTCTTCACCAATACGACTGAAGAAGCAAAGGGGCTAGTGCTAGGACGGATGTGCCCAAGAGTTAAGAGCTCATGAATGGCCCTCTCAATCTCATCCCTATAGGCCTTAGGATGCCTATAGGGTGTAGTGATCACAACCTAGATGCCCTGCTCTAGCTCAATCGTGTGCTCAAATCCCCGATCTGGTGGCTACCCTGGTGGTATATCTTCAAAAACCGTGGCATATCTGTCTAAAATGGACTACACATCTGGGTGTACATCCTGCCCTGTAGACCTTGCTTCTGAAACACACAACTCCACTGCCCACTCTATCTCCCTTCCGGAAATCTGCCTCCATCTGGTGTGCTGAAACTGTCTGTGGCGAGTATGTGTGCACACCCCGAATCATCTCGTGCCTCCCGGTCTTCTTGTCCGTCCACTCCATCTCCAAGGTCTCCCAATCTGTGGTGACCTTCCCCAGCATGATCAACCACTGCACTCCCAGTATCACATTGGTGTCCGGAATGTCCACCACAAAGAAGTGATCTGTCAGGGTGTAAGTCCCCATAGTCACTGCCAATGCTGGGATGTACCTGGCACACTGCATGGTTCTGTCACATGGAACCAGTACCGAAAACCCATCAAAGCTCTCTGTTGGTATGCTCCTCCGCTCTACCAACTGGGCATCAATAAAATTGTGGGTGGCCCCACTGTCCACTGATACTGAAACACGTTGTCCCCGCACAGTGCCTCGGACATGCAGTGTCAAGTATTTGGGAACCCCTCGCAAAGAAGCAAGCACTCCCCCGGTAGGTGCAAATGCTGCACCTCCCGCTCCTGGTGGTGGAGGTGGCGGATGATCTCCTCTCTGCGCCGCACTGCTGCCTCCTACCTTATCTCCTCGTACTCCTCCTCTTCCCCGCTACTGTCGAAGAAAACCTCGATGTAGTGTGCCTTCCCTGCGGCACAACAGTGTCCTGGTGCCCATGGCTCCTAGCATGTGAAGCACAACCTCTTCCGCCTCAGATCTCTCCTAGTCTCGTCATCTAAAGGCCCTTGGCTCTGGTTCCCCATTGGAGGCGGAACCCTCATATCCTTCCCCTTTAGCTGAAATGTCGGTCTCTGGGGGAAAGGAGCTCTAGTCTGGGGTAGTGCATCCTGCAAATCCCAAGTCCTCCCAACTGCGTCATGGAGTGTAGCTGTCTGACTAACCCCCGAAGAGGCTCTGTCAATCCATCGATCAACATGTAGATTATCCTGGCTGAAGATAAGTCAGGCACCATCACGAAGAGTCTCAAAAACTCTGAAATGTATGTATCCGGACTCCTCGTCTGCTTGAGCTTAGTCAGCTCAACAAAGTGCTCCTCTGGATCCCTCCGATCAAATCGCTCTATCAGCCTCCGTGTAAACTCAGCGTATGTTGTCACCCCTGAGTGCCCCAATGTAGCCATCCCATGAAACCACCAGTCATGGGCTTCACCCTCCCGGATCAGCGTTGCCACCTTGATGGCCTCCGTCTCTACCATCTGGTTAAGTTGGAAATATATATCCAAATTCTCCACCCAAGCTTTTGTTGAACACTTGGATGACCCATCAAATGTCGGTATATAAATTGGCCTACTGTGCTCTGTACATCCCCATCATGTGAATCCATGTTCCCCCTGTGATGGTTGCGGGGTCTGTTGTCCCTCTTGAGCTGTACGAAGTCATGCAATGTGAGGGCATCTCTAAACTCCTGTCCATAGGACTGATACTCGGCAAAGTAATCTCCCATGTGAGTCGGTTCCTGCTCCTGTTGTGCTCCTGCCCGAGCATTGTGGAACGTAGAGGTGTATGTGATGCCATCTGCTGCACTGTGAGGTGCTCCTGCAAATGATGGGATGTGCCCGATCCCTCTCCGGTGTGGAAACCTCTTGGGGTTTCACGCTGTCTAGATTCTGCAATGAACCTTTGCCCATCTCTTTTATCCGCCTTGACAAATCCTGCATTGATTTGAGGAGAAGTTCCCCGAACTCCTTCCCGGCATCCCTTTCCTCCGCCATTGGTTCCTCCTCTTCTGCGTCCACTACTGGAACTCAGTCACCTTCCCTGAAAGTGATCTCTAACCTCCGCTCTTGGTCTCTATACTTCCTTCCTCGATAACATATGTATGGTTTTCCTGCTGGTGTCATAGACAATCTGCTCCACAGGCTGAGCCAAGTCTATGAGCTATGATACCACTGTAATATTCCAGATAGAAATAAACAACAATATAAATCACATAAACAAGAAACTACAGCAACTAGAGAGACATCACATGAACAAAACACAATATGGAGAACACTGAGCCATTTTATTAAATACTGAAAGATAAAATGACTACAAAGGTGATCAGAATGATGGCACCTTGGCTTGCACCATGCAAGCGTAGAAATACTCTCAGAATATATCATGGAATGGCTTCTCCCTCAATGACTGCGTAATCTCCAAGCTACTAGTGTTGTTGCCGTGCTGTTGCTACTGCTGGAATAAACTGAATCTTTATGGCTGCTCCCCACCTCAGAAAATTATGAAACCTTGGGAATGGCCTCTCCACCCAATACCCAGAAAAGCCCAGAGAGCTTTTCGAAAATGGCTGACCTCCGAAAATGACCTCCCTTGAGGTACCACACTGCCCCAGTGATAAACATTGGCCCTGAATGATCTGCTACAAAAGATGGCCTCCAACTCTACCAAAATGATGGAATAGGGAAGGGTTGACCCCTTTCCAACTCTCCCGGGCTGAATCCCCTGATAAACCCTCAATCCAGAATATCCTCCTCCAAAGACTGCGTCCTCCCTCTCACTAACTGCGCTGTCTCTACAAGTGAACAATCCCAACTGTGGCTGCTCCAACTCTCTTTGGCAAAACAAGGATAGAAATCCTCACCCGAGCAGGCACTCGAAGTCCCCCGGGGCTGAGGTTGGGATCTCCGCACGGAGACACCCGGTGTGCTAAACAGCACTTGGAGACTTTGCTCAACAGCAAAAGCGTGCTCAATGTCAAAAGAAAAATATCATAGATGCATAATCAAAATGATCAAAATGAGGAGCCTCTCTCCCTTTTTATGTTTGGAGAGCCTTGCTCTCACCTAGGCCCCACCACCAACTGCGTTGTCTCCTTGAGCCACGCTATCCCTCTAGCTCTACGCTGACTTGGGCCCACGCAGCCCACTCTGACATCTGCATGCTGCCACTTCGTCCTCTAGGCCCCACGCTGCCAAATAATCATGTCTTCAAGTGACTTTAGGAAATGCTTTTATCCTAAGTATGAGTTAAGTGCCCCTCTTCACCCACTTTATTTCTAACTTAACTTTATTAAAGTGAAATAGTCAAAAATTAATATTTCCAATTAGCTATTGCTAATTGGGAATATTACAGTCCTCCCCGACAAAACGTTGCTTGTCCTCAAGCAACTGCAATGATGGATGCTGTAGAATTTTCTCTCTCCCAAGTGGCATCCTCATCCGGTAGATTCCTCCATCTCACCAGATATTCCCTGACTGTCCTGCTCCGCAACTGCCTCTCCCTAGTGTCAATAATGGCCTCTGGCTGCAGCACCAAATGCCCCACATCCTCTGTGGGCGGGAGCTCCTCAGTTGTAGTCACTTGTTGTCCCAATGCCTTCTTCAGGCATGACACATGGAAAATATTATGAATCTTGCTACCAGTGGGCAACTCCAACTCATATCAGAAATTTTATCAGGCATCCCTCTACCTAGTCTACACAATGTTGATTTTTGTAGCATCAGAAAGTGCTCGAAGCCCCAAATTCTGTGGAGAGGCTTAGACACTGGTATTCCAAAGAACCCAAAAACCGTTTGTGAAGATTCCACTCGGTTGATGTTTTATTAAAATAATTAATTACTTTAATGGAGACCCTAAGTCTAACTTAGGGAAATTAAATAATTAAATGACATTAATAAAACAGAGTGAGAATAATCTAGAAAAAGCAGAGATCAAGTCATGTTATAATCTTAGTCGTTGATTAGATATCTAATCTCGATTGTTGATGTCCCAACGAGAAGACTATAAAGGAAGGCTTGAGGGCCATTTGGAAAGACACACTGAATGGATCTAAGAGTTTGAAATTTCTGGGGCGGGGTTTGCTGAGAAATTCAAGCTAGATATCTGAGCAACGAGGGGTAGAGATAACATCCGGAGAGGAAGAAATTTTCTCAGTCAGTGGAGCATCAGTCAAAGAGAGGCAGAGGTGATCTAACCATGCCAGCGCAAAAGGAAGAAGGGCTAACACAGTGACTGCGTAGGGCTCACGCAGAGGCAGCACAGAGGCAGAGGAGGGTTTCTGGAATTTTGCTTGTAGATCAGTTTCGAAGGCCGAGATCCAGAAAGTGACACCGGGATGTTATTCCTCAGGGTTCACAGAGGCAAAACGACTTGGTTGGGGATGAGCGCTGAGTCTGGCAGGGGGTGACGCAGAGGCTGGAAGGTCTAGCATTGGGACTGCGCAATGCCTCCCCAGGGCAGGGTTTTCTTCATCGGATCAGCCGTGAACTTAGTGATTGAGTAAGGTAAATCCTCACCAATTACTCTGTTAGTATTTCTCTCTGTAACTAAATTACCCTACAGGTATTGAAAGATGTACTTAGACATTTCTATTGCTTAATAATAAAACCCTCAAATCTGTTGCACCAGTTTCCCTGCATTGGATTTTTCCGGGGACTTAGTCCAAAATAAAGGTGTCATGTGTGATTGCTTTCCTTGTTTAGTTTCCTTGGTTCAGAATCATGAGTACTATAGTGTAGGTTGCTTCAGTATTTCATATGTGATTCAGAAATAATTGTGTAAAGTAAATTACATAATAGAAGAAGCAATCCAGTTGGTTGCAGTAAGATTCCTTAGATTGTTGAGATCTAGGAATTTTCACATGGTATCAGAGCATTGATGTGAAACAGGAAGAACAGATCTGACTTCTGAAGCGAATGTCGTTTTTGCTGCAGTGCAGCAGAACGAATCCATTAAAGGATTGCGCAGTTCTAGCTAGGAGGGCTAATATTTTCGTGGCAGTCTCTCTCTGAGTGAGTCGACAGAGAGAAAGTGCTTCCAGATCGAGATCTTGCTGTGGCAGAGGGAGCAGCATAGAGCCTCCACACAGAAGATAGAGGGGCACAGTTTTCTGAAGCTGTTGCTGGGCAGAAAAGCGTCAGAAGGAGACAAGAGCACATATTGAGGGAACTCTTCCTCAGTGATTTCCTAGCCGAGGAAGTCAACATTTCTCAGTTGTTGAGCGATAGAGGAGTAGCAGAACTTACAACTCCATCAGGGAGTGCGTAAGCCTACCAAGAGTTACACAGTAGAGAGGAAGAGGGAGCAGATTCGACAGATTTCGATTGAGATGGCATCTCATGGACTCCGTGATCAAGATCGGTTGGAGGGCTCCTCCAACTATATGATCTGGAAGGAACAGGCTCAGTTCCTTCTAGATGAACATGATCTGAAGGTGTTTGGGGAGAACGTGGTAGTTGTTCCTACAGATGTGAATCAGCTCAAGAAGTACAAGACAGATATGGCCAAGGCAAAGAGGTTGCTCCTTGATGGTGTCAAGGATCACATCGTGTCACATGCGGCTGGCAAGGTTACTGCCGGAGAGATGTGGGTAGCTTTGCATGACCTATTTAAGGGATCTTCCGAGCAGGGGAAGTTGTACTTAGAGCAGAAGCTCTGTATGAACCAGATGCAGAAAGGGGAGAGCGTGGCTTCATACCTCATGAGTTTCAGGAGATTCGAGATCAGTTGTCGGTAGTAGGTGCTACACCTATCGCTGCAACCATGGTACGAATGGCCCTTAACGGTGTCACGAAGGAGTGGCAAGTGTTTATCCAGAGCATACTAAGTCGAACAACATTACCTAGTTGGGATTAGTTGTGGTCAGCTTTTCAAGAGGAAGAGCTGAGAAGAGACCTCATGAAGTGAAAATTTGATGGCAGCAGTGGAAGCGGATCAAAATACGGGGAGGAAGAGGGGAACGCAGCCCTTACATCGAAGGGACAGCAGGCGCAACGGAAACCGAAGCGTGATGTAGTGCTTCAGATGTGGCAAGATGGGCCACTATCCATCTCAATGTCCTTTGAAAAAGAAGGACAAAGATGAGAAGCATGACTCGAAGGTTGCAGCCGCAAAAATCGAGGAGGATGAGTTCGCCATGAGAGCCCACACTTCTAGAGGAGAGAAGTGGGATGATATTGTACTGTAGTTCACTCTGAACTTCAGTTCGGCGGGATCCTTGAGGAGCCCACCTCATGAATCATTACCTTGCTACAGGTGCCCATATTTGCAGTAGCGAGATGGAGGAGTTTTAGTGAGAGCCGAGGAGTGATGGAGACAACAGTGCAGTATATAGCAGCGCTTATTTCTGGAGCAGCACAGAGCAAAGGCAGCAGAAACACAGTGAAGATCAGTGGTGCGCAGTGCAAAGCAGCAACAGCGCAGTGCATCAAAGGGACAGCGTGGTAGTTATCTGTAATCAGAGTCTTCAGGACCAAGTTGCATCCACTGAACACTTGTTCAGTCTTGGGTGAGTTAAGTTGTTTCTCTCAGCGGCTGAGTTGTAGTGAAAATGCAGTGTTAGCAGTGGCAGTGTTACTAGCATAGCAGATCAAGCACTTGAGAGGGAGTTGTAGTACAGATGAAGCAATGGTAGTGGCAGTGTCATGGGAAGCAGTACAGTGGCAGCAGCAGCACGAAGGATGCTTCAGAGAGCAGTTTGCAGCAAGCATAATTGCTAGAGCACTTTCCTCGCTAAGACGAAGTGTTTATTTTTGTAGCATCAAATAGTGCTCTAAGCCCCAAATTTTGTGGAGAGGCTTAGACACTGGTATTCCAAAGAACCCAGACACTGTTTGTGAAAATTCCACTCAGTTGACGTTTTATTAAATAATTAATTATTTTAATGGAGACCCTAAGTCTAACTTAGGGAAATTAAATAATTAAAGGACATTAACAAAACAGAGGGAGAATAATCTAGAAAAGGCGGAGATCAAGTCATGTTATAATCTTAGCTGTTGATTAGAGATCTAATCTCAGTCGTTGATGTCTCAACGAAAAGACTATAAAGGAAGGCTTGAGAGCCATTTGGAAAGACACACCGAATTGATCTAAGAGTTCGAAATTTTTGGGGTGGGGTTTGCTTAGAAATTCGAGCTAGAGATCTAAGTGGTGAGGGGCAAAGATAGCATCCAAAGAGGAAGAAATTTTCTCAATCGGTGGAGCATCAGTCAAAGAAAGGCAGAGGTGATCTAACCAAGCCAGCGCTGAAGGAAGAAGGGCTAACGCAATGATTACGTAGGGCTCACACAAAGGTAGAGGAGGATTTCTGGAATTTTACTTGTAGATCAGTTTTGGAGGTCGGGATCCGAAAAGTGACACGGGACTCTGTTCCTCAGGGCCCACAAACGCAAAACGACTTGGTTGTGGCTGAACGCTGAGCCTAGAAAAGGGTGACGCAGAGGCTGGAAGGTCCAGCGTTGGGACTGCACAGTGCCTCCCCAGGGCAGGGTTTTCTTCATCCGGATCAGTCGTGAGCTCAGTGATTGAGTGAGGTAAATCCTCACAAATTCTTCTACCAGTATTTCTCTCTGTAACTAAATTACCCTAGGGTTATTCAGAGATGTACTCAGACATTGCTACTACTTAATAATAAAACCCTCAGATCTGCTGCAACGATTTTCCCACATTGGGTTTTTACAAGGAATTAGTCCAAAATAAAGGTGTCATATGTGTGATTTCTTTCCTTGTTCAATTTCCTTGTTTCAGAATCATGAGTATTATAGTGTAGGCTGCTTCAATGAATTCTTCAATATTTCATATGTGATTTAGAAATAATTGTGTAAAGTAAATTACATAATAGAAGAAGTAATCCAGTTGGTTGCAGTAGGATTCCTTAGATTGTTGAGATCAAGGAATTTTCACACACACTAGACACTGCTTTAGGGGGGGGGGGGCAACTTGATGAATATGACTTTATTGACCATATCTTACAGAATCAACCTCCCAATGCCATACCAGTTGATGAATTGATGAAGGAACCCGAGAGTAATCCATGGACTGATTTGTGCTCTGTTGATTCTAACCTAGAACATGCCAAGGTTGTAGAGATTAGCCCATCCAGAACACTAAATATCAACCCCTCTCTCTCAGTTGAGCAGGAAAAACAATTATGCAGTGTGCTGAGGCAACACCTAGATGCTTTTGCTTGGGACTATAAGGAGATGAAAGGTGTGCAACCCTCGGTTTGTACTCATCATATCTACATCAAAGAGGGGTGCAAGTGTGTGCACCAACCTCAGATAAGGATGAATCCATCTCTTAAGGACATTGTTTAGGAGGAATTACAAAAGCTACTAGATGCAGGGTTCATATACACCATTTCAGATGGTTAGTGGGTGTCCCCCCTTGCCATAGTCCCCCAGAAAAATGGAAAGTGGAGGATTTGTGTTTATTATGGAGAACTTAACAAGGCTACAAAGAAGGACCACTTCCCTTTGCCTTTCATTGACTAAGTCCTAAATGGCCTAATAGGAAAAACAATATTTTCCTTTCTAGATGGGTTTAGTGGGTACAACCAGATACAAATAAGCCCTGAGGACCAAGACAAGACCACATTCACATATCCTTTGGGTACCTTTTCCTATAGGATCCTTCCATTATGTTTGTGCAATGCCCCTGCTATCTGCCAGAGGGCAGTTTTGAGTATCTTTGCTGACCTTGTTCATGACATTGTTGAGATATACATGGATGACTTCATCCCTTATGGTTGTGACTTCCAAGAAGCTCTTTAGATCTTGTGTAAAGTATTAACTAAATGCATTGAGATGAATCTTTCATTAAGTCCCAAGAAATGTGAATTTTTTATCAATGCAAGGATTGTCCTAGGCCATTCCATATCCAAGGAAGGGATATAGGTTGACCCCAACAAAATTGGCATCATTAAAAGGGTCCCTATCCCTCAAAAACAAAGAGATGTTAGAAGCTTCCTTGGATTGGTTGGGTACTATAGAAGGTTCATTAAGGACTTCAGTAAATTGGCTTCACCCTTGTTTGGACCATTAGCTAAAGATTCAAACTTCTATTGGACAGATAAATGCCAAGAAGCCTTTAAGTGCTAAAGGAGAAGTTGACTACTACACCCATCCTTAGGGGTCCCAATTGGGCATTTCCTTTACATATCCACACAAATGCATTAGATAAAGTTGTAGGAGCATCCTTAGGGCAAGTGGAAGATAATTGCCCTATGCTATCTATTTCATCAGTAAGAACCTTTATAAAGCTGAGCTAAATTATATAGTCACTGAAAAAGAACTCATGGTTATGGTACACTCTTTGAACAAGTTTAGGCACTACATCACACGTTATCAATTTTTTGTCCACACTGATGATGTAGCCATCAAGTACTTGGTGAATAAACCTTATGTCAATGCTAGGATAATTAGATGGTTGTTATTATTGCAACAGTTTGATTTAACCATTGTTGACAAACCAGGGAAAGAAAATGTGGTTGTAGATTTCTGGTCAAGACTAAACTTACCTGCAGAGAGTAAGCAGATGGTGGATGATAAGCTCCCAGATTAGCACCTCTTTGCCATCTCGGTGCTATCTCCTTGGTTTTTTTATATACAAAATTACTTGGTTGCTGGGAGGTTCCCTCCTAATCTATCCTTTAAGGAGAAGAGCAATATTATTAGGAAAAGTGCCCCATTCACTTGGATTGGGGAAATCTTTTCAAGTTTGGGCTAGATCAGATCTTGAGAAGATGTGTGAGGGAAGAGGAGGTCTTTGACATCCTCTCAGCATTCCATGATGGGCCTTATGGAGGCCACTTTGCCGCTAAGAGAACAACCTTCAAATTTCTACAAGTTGGTTACCACTGGCCGATTCTACATCAAAATGCAAGAAGGTACACCACCAGGTGTGATTAGTGCCAAAGGATAGGCAAGCCCACACCTAAGGATGAAATGCCCTTACAACCTAAACTGACTTTAAAGCCATTTGAGAAATGGGGCATGGACTTCATTGAGCCTAAAATCATGTAGGGAAGAGAGAGAGGGAAAATCGATGGATGGACTGACATGGGGAAAATGGAGGCTCGATGACCAAAATAGGAGGAGCACTCATCATTTGCTCATCTTTAATCATTTGACTGACTAGCACGCTTGAGTTGAGAGCCAAGTCTTCATGTGTTATTGAGCACATGAGATTTGCAAGCGAGAATCTCACCCTACCTTCAGTGGACTTCGAGTGCCAACCCAAGGAGATGAACTGCATCACATTTCTGATCTAGGAGTTTTCCAAGCGTATTCGTGGAGTTGGTTCAGCAGGAAGGTTCCAGGGAGAGGAATACGCAGCAATTGGAGCTGGTTGTGGAGTCGGGGATTTGTTGGGCTTTTCGGAACAATTTAGGAACATCACTTGCTGAAGATTTGGAGAGTTTTTGGGGCTCAACTTTGTGTGAATTTGTTGGGCCAAGCAACCATCACCAGGGACTGCATTGGCCTACGCAGTGTACCTTTATGCCACACATGGATCATTAGAAGAAGGTGAAATCGAGGGCTAAGGCTTGTGGGGTAATTCCAGGAGGGAATTTGCTGAGTATTGCAGCCATTTTGGGGACCATCAACAATGACATTTTCAGGTGGGTAGATATACCCAGCAGTTGAAGGAGTGAGGGGAAATTGGGCCGAATTTTATAGGTCAGCATTTGGCCAAACCCTTTCTAGGTTTTGGTGGGTTATTGGTGGAGATCCCATGGTTAATTTCCTGGAATTTTCTGAGCACCGAAGGAGGACATAGAAACCATTTCTTGAAGCCGACAATGCAGTTTTTTCTGGGGGCCAGCACAGAGCTTTTGTGAGGGACAGTTTCCTAGTGGTTGAGAAGCTGATTTCATCACTTGGGCCTTGTTAGCTTGCTTTGTGCACGCCCAGGTGCATACATTCTTATCTCATATTGTACCCCTTATTCATATTAATAAAATGGCTCAGTTTTGCGTAGATTTTGGAGTTTTTTTGGGTGTTTAATATTGTGTGTAAACTTGTGTGTGTTTCGCAGTGCATGCTTTGTTTATCACTATTAATTTTCCTTGGGGATATTACAGTTGTATCAAAGCTCATAGTCTTGGCTCAGCCTGTGGGAGCAGCTATTAGTCTATGACGCCAAAGGATAAGCAAAACATCACTTACAGGAGACAAAGGTATAGAAGTAGAGAAAGCCAACTACAAATTACTCGTGATCTAGTAATAGTTGAACCAAAGATTGAGAGGCCATACATGGGGGATAATGAGGGAGATAAGCTGAGTAAAGAAGAGGAGTTTTCCAAACATCTTTTGAAGGCCATCAATGACTTTTCTAGGGGCATTGATGAGTTGAGGCAACAAAACTGCAGTAACAACAAGGGCAAGGGAATTCAGGGAGAGATTCATCTGGGTGAAGGTTCAGGTACTTTGCACTGCCATGTAGCAAATCCACCCAACATACCTCTTGCTTCTAGCACACCACCCAGGTCAACCATCCCCACATTTCTAGCATCTGGTGTTGAAGGGCCGCAAGGGCAAGAGGAGATGCCCATGGGGGACTATTTTGTAGAATATCAATCCTACGGGCCTGAATTCAAAGAGGACATCACCTTCAAGGACTTCTGCCAGCTTAAGGGCAACAACAAGAGCAGGGGCTAGAGTGGAGGAGGCTACACATGGATCTACAGCACATGATGGGGAGGTTATTCCTCCCAACTTTTGATGGCTTGCCTAAGAGCTCAGCCAGAGCATGGGTTGAGAAGTTGGACGTTTACTTCCAGCTCAACCAGATGACAGAGGTAAAGGCAATCAAAATTGCCACACTGCACTTAGAGGGAGAAGCCCATGACAGGTGGTTCCATGGGTTGACCACTATGGGACATGCGAGATTCACAGCCTATGAGGATTTCACCCGGAGGGTACTACACCCAGAGGAGCATTTTGGAGAGTTGACATGGCTCAAGCAGAATGGGAGTGTTGAGGCCTATATCTCTGAGTTTCTAAGAGTGTTAGTGATGGTGCTAGATTTATCAGAGGCTAGGAGGGTCTTTATGTTTTAGGAGGGGCTAGCAGAGTCGCTGAGGGGCTTGGTGAGGTTGAACAGGCCCACCACTTTGCAAGACGAAGTTGGCAGAGCCCGGGACTTGCAGGATGCTTTACCCAGGACTAGGACACAGATACCCCCCAGACCCGTGTTTCAGCAAAGGGGAAGAGACATTAGGGCGCCACCACAGAGAGACACCCAGGGGCGTGGACAATTGGATGATGAGGCTAGGAGGGACCTCTGTTGGAGGAAGTTGTTCTTCACTTGCCAGGAGTCGTGGGCACCGGGGCATCGGTGTACCAAGGGCAAGGCCCACTTCATAGAGGCTTTTTCCGACAGTGAGCCGGAGGATGATGTGGAGCAGGAGATTGTAATATCCTCAAGGAGAATTTACAGTAAATAACAACCACACATAGACATAAAAATGAACAAAAATAAACACACATCAGAACACCATTCTACCGTCAAAAATTGTGTTGTTGAGCCATTTTATTAATATGAAGAGGTGTACAAAATAGGTGTTGGAAGGAATGCACTTGGGCTTGCTCAAGGCAAGCTAGAGAAGCCCAAAAATATAATGATGGACACACTCTACCTTTGTGCTCTCCGTGGTTGTAGCGCTGCGCTGGAAATGCCCAGAAATGGTGTTTCTACCTGGAACAATCTGCTGCTAAGGCCTGCTACGCTGCTCAGAAAATTCCGGGAAATTAATCCTGACTTCTACTCAATAAACCCAGAATATACCACAAAGGGTTTGGCCAAAGCTTGACACCGAAAATTGGCCATCTTAGGCTTGGATGGCTCTACTGCTAGGCAATTTGGTCATTCTGAAGAAGCTTTTGTTGAATTCTACCAAAATGCCTGCAATCCCTTTTAGGAAGCTTCCCAAGCCTTCCCTCCAAGTTTCCTCCAAAATCTCCCTTCTCTCCTCAACCTCCCAGAGTGACTCCCTCAATGACTGCGTTGTTGTATCTAACTCTGCGCTATTGTGGCTTTCTCTATGCTGTGGTGTGGCCTCCCTACTACTGAACTGAACTGGAACAAGATGGAACTCCCTCCTTGGGTTGGCACTAGAAGTCCACCGAAGCAAGGGTTGGGATCTCCGCTCGGAAACCCCTGTGTGCTGAACAAAACATGCAAACTTGGCTCACTACTCAAGCGTGCTATGTCAAGAGACAATTTCTGAAATGTTAAATGAATGACCAAAATGAGCCTCCCATGCTTCTTTTGTCCCAATTCTCCCCAACGTTCCTGTGGGCCCCATTCATACCTCCAACCTCATTCCGCTCCAATGACAATGTGGCTCTATATGGGCCGCAGTTTCCTCCAAGTGGGCCCCATTATCCACTAGAGCCACAATTATTGACCCCAGGCTAATGTTTTGGGGTGTGTAGATGCCTAAGTCTAATGTGTGGCCTCCAAACCCACTGCTCCTAAGTCAAAAATCATAATAGTGTCAAAAATGGAAAAATTTAATATTTCTACTTAGCAGAATTGCTAAGCAGGAATATTACAGTCCTCCCCACCAAGATGTTGTTTGTCCTCAAGCAACTGCAATGAGGAATGCTAAAGTATCTGCTCCCCTTCCCAAGTGGCATCCTCGTCTGGTAGGCTCCTCCATCTGATCAAGAATTCCTTGATCACCCTACTCCTCAAGTGCCTCTCCCTGGAATCCAATATGGCCTCGGACTGTAGTACCAAGTGCCCCTCATCATCCATAGGGGGTAACTCAATGGTTGTTGTAACTTGCTGGCCCAAAGCCTTTTTCAGAAAAGACACATGAAAAATGTTATCCGCCCATCTCTCCGAGGTAGCTCCAACTCGTAGGCCACCTCCCCAACCTTCTAACTCCTGAGTGACTCGGTATGGCCCATAAAAGTGGGGCTTGAGCTTCTCGGCCCCCTTTTGCTTCAACGTAGACTGCTTGTACGATTGAAGTCTTAGGAAAACAAGGTCCCCAACTGTGAAAATCCTACTGCAATATCATAGTTTACTTCTCCTACTTCATTTAAATTATACAAGTTATTTTCAGAAGTTAGATTCAGAAAATACCGAAGTAAACACAACTAACAGTCTACACATGCAGATCATTTACTGAATACTACGCTCATTCAAACAAAGTGACAGATGGATTTTTGGAAATAAGTCCCCGGAAAAACCCAAAGCGGGAAAATCAGTGCAGCAGATATGAGGGTTTATTTTATTAAGTAGATTCTAAGTACAGTAAATTTGGGTTCCAAATATGGAAAACCCGACAGAGAATAAAAGAAATCTACAGCTAACTTGTTGTTCCAAGGCCAAATATCTGACTGATTCACACCCTCAAACGGGCTTTACAAGACTCAGCCAAGATTTGGTCCTAAACACCCCAGTGTTGCCCTTGAAGCCCCAGCATCAGCCCTGATAGGCTCTGTGTACCACTGCGCTGCCCAGAGAGGGTGACGCAGGCCTTATGCTAGCCCTGGAGACCCTCTGTGTAATTCTGAAACCCTCTAGAGCTGCAACGCTGCCCTTTCCTTGGCCTACGTAGCACCTACGTAGTGGTTGTGCAGCTGCTGTGTAGTTGTTGTCACTGCTCTCTGCTCTGTCCTTCTTTGCTGCTCCTCTGCCTCTTATTGACTCTTGGCTCCGGGATCAGATCATCCCCTCGCCAATACTACCCCTTACTGCAGAAAACTCCTCCGAAAAATCTTAGCAAACCCTGCCCTAGAATTCCAGATCAGTCTCTCAGTTCTACAACTATGTGTGTGTCTCCAATTGACCCTCAAGCCTTTCTCTTATACTTTTTCATTCATCTCATCAACGGCCGAGATTAAAACATTTATCAACAGCTGAGATTAAAAGACTGCTTGATCCATGTCTTTTAGAACATTTCAACACATGTGTTAATTAATTCACTTTAATTATTTAATTTCCTAAGTTTAGACTTAGGAAATCCATTAAAATAATTAATTATTTGAATAACTTGAACACCAGCTGAAATTTCACAAAACACTTTTTGTGTTTTGGAGTTCAAGTGTATCTTAGCCCCTCCACAAAATTTCAGGGCTAGAGCACACCCGATGCTACACCAACTACACAAAATGTCAACACTCCCTCTTAACACAGAGTGTGCTCTAGCAATGCACCCACACCATGCACTACAAGATCTTGAAGTTGGATTCTGTGTTGTTGATGCTTGGCCTGCTGCCCTCCATCCACTACACTACTACTCTTTGTACTGCTACCCATGCCACTGCCACTGACACTGCCACATCTGTACTGAGGCTCCCTCTCAACTTGCTGCATCATGCTGCCCATAGCACTGCCATTGCTAATTGTTGCACTGTAACTCAGTTGCCGAGAAGTAAGCAACTAAAGGACTCCTACCCAATCGTTGAGAGACAAGTCAGGCTACCTCTCATCACTGAAGCTCCCTTGGTTGCTGATTTATGTTGTCCTCCTAGAGTCACTGCGCTGCTGCAACTCTGCACTGCGTGAGCACAACCTTTTTGTGTTGCTGAAGTCCCATCAGCCTCTGCGTTGTTGCCTCTGGATTATGTTGCTCCCTCTTCAACTCTCCATCACTACCCTTTACTTCACTGTGACCTTCTGCAACCATCTCCCGACTCATCCCACTGCCGTCTTAAGGCTCCTATAACTCGTATGTGATCCAAGAGTAGGGCTGACTCAAGGATCACGCCACTCTGTCTGTAGATGCTCTACAAATCCATGTCACACCACCTCTTCTCTCGAGGTACATGAGCACTCATGGTTGCATCATCATCAGAACCATTATCCTTTGCTGCTGCAACCTTGGAATCAGAAGCTCCTTTGTCCTTCTTCTTAGGACAAGTGTTAACAAAGTGTCCAAGATCGCCACAATTAAAGCGCCGGAACTTGGAAAGGTCCCTCTTCATCTTCCCTTGTTGCTTCCTTTCCTTTGATGCAAGGGCTGCATCATCCTCCTCTTCTTTCTTCACTCTAGTTGATCTGCTTCCACCACTGATATTCTGCTTCTTGGTGATCCTCCTGATCTCCTCTTGGCGGAGGATAACCCACATGTCTGCCCATGATGGTAATGTTGCCCTTCCCAGAATGCTCTGGACAAACGTTTCCCAATCTTCCAAGATTGTATTTAGGGTCGTCCTCACTAGGAGCCCTTCATCCAGATTTGCACCCATGGCAATCAGCTGATCCCGGATAGTCTAAAGTCTGAAGAGGAATGGATCTATCTCCTCACCCTTGATCATCTGGAACAACCGCATATGATTTTCCAGAAGCATCCTTCGTTGAATAGAGCCTCTTTGATACATCGTGTCCAAGGCTACCCACATCTCATTTGCCGTATTCTTTCTGGCAATATGAGGTATGGCGTGGTCTTTGACTTTGTCCATGATGAAACGCTTGGTCCGCGCTTGATTTTCTTCATACTTCTTCAGAGGATCTGCATCGGTTGGTACAACTAGAACTTTCTATGCATGATCTTTGAGGCCATACTCATCCAGAATTGACAGGATTCTAGCCCTCCAGATAACAAAGTTGGACATGTCGTCCAACCTATCCTGATTTCTCAGTCCATATCTTGCCATCTTGCTCAGATCTGTCAGAACAGATACTCCTCTCCCTCTTTCTGTTGCAACACTCAACAGAAAATGCTAGATCTGGGTTTCTTGGTGATTAGAAACCCTCTATAGTAGCTGCTCCCTCTAACCATTGATTTTCCTCTTGGAAATCACAATCGGACAGAACTCTCCGATCACACTCGTGATCGAATCTCAGATCTGTTTGGCTCAGATCTGCTAAGTAGTTGTCTTCCTCCCGCCTTTGTGGACTTAGCTAGGCATAATTCTGCACCGGCAGAATCTCCACCACACCAGCACTACTGAAGATCTAAAGCACTGCTTCCGGATCTTGGCAAGGCTTTCTACAACAGAAAGAATACTGGACTGTGTCCCACTGATTGGCCCAACGCAGCCCCAGTGATGCTCAGAAGTGGACTGCGTAACCCTAGACTAGGTGACGTAGTCCTTACGCTGACCTGGGAAGGCTCTGCGTAAGCTTGATGACCTTCTGAAACTGCAGCGTTGTCCCTTCCTAGATCTGCGTCCTCTTGCTGTCAAGCTGCCCCTTCTGGATCTTTGCTTCTTTTGCTGCTATCCTGTTGAAAATATATTCTTCGACTGATTGCTGGAGATTCAGCTTGATCTGATATTGCTCTAATACCATGCGAAAAGTCTACTGCAGTATCATGGTTTACTTCTCCTACTTGATTTAAATTATACAAGTTATTTTCAGAAGTTAGATTCAGAAAATACTGAAGTAAACACAACTAACAGTCTACACATGCAGATCATTTATTGAATACTACGCTCATTCAAACAAAGTGACACATGGATTTTTTGGACATAATTCCCCGAAAAAACCAGTGCAGCAGATATGAACGTTTATTTTATTAAGTAGATTCTAAGTACAGTAAATCTGGGTTCCAGATCTGGAAAACCCGACAGAGAATAAAAGAAATCTGCAGCTAAATTGTTGTTCCAAGACCAAATATCTGACTGATCCACACCCTCAAACGGGATTTACAAGACTCAGCCCGGATCTGGTCCTAGACACCCCAGCGCTGCCCCTAAAGGCCCAGCGTCAGCCCTGCTAGGCTCTGTGTGCCACTGCGCTGCCCAGAGAGGAACTGCGTAACCCCAGAGAGGGTGACGCAGGCCTTACACTGGCCCTGGAGACCCTCCACATAATTCTGAAACCCTCTAGAGCTGCAGCGCTGCCCTTTTCTTGGCCTGCGTAACATGTGCGTAGCGGCTGCGCAACTGTTGCTCTCTGCTTCTCTGCGTTGTCCTTGTTTGTTGCTCCGCTGCCTCTTACTGACTCTTGGCTCCGGGATCAGATCATCCCCTCAACCAATACTACCCCACTGCAAAAAACTCCTCCGAAAATTCTTAGCAAACCCTGCCCTAGAATTCCGTATCAGTCTCTCAGTTCTGCAACTGTGTGTGTGTCTCCAACTGACCCTCAAGCCTTTCTCTTATACTTTTTCATTCATCTCATCAACGACCGAGATTAAAACAATCATCAACGGCTAAGATTAAAATATTTCTTGATCCATGTCTTTTAGAATGTTTCAGGACATGTGTTAATTAATTCACTTTAATTATTTAATTTTCCTAAGTTTAGACTTAGGAAATCCATTAATTAATTATTTGAATAACCTGAACACCAGCTAATTTTCACAAAACACTTTCTGGGTTTTGGATTTCAAGTGTCGTAGCCCCTCCACAAAATCTCAAGGCTAGAGCACACCCGATGCTACACCAACTATACAAAATCTCAACACCAACTTCAAACTTTCTCTCAACTCAGCCTCGGTCTGCGTACATTTTCTGTTGGTTTTAGGCCATCCTCATGTTGTCTCTGAGAGCCCTCAAAATGTCCTGGCTCTCCTGTATCCAATCCTTGGCCCTTGGGGCCTTACTATCTCCAAAGATAACGTCAGCAAAAGATAAAGCATCATACCCAAAGAGTGCTCGAAAAGGAGACATACCTATAGACATGTGGTACATGGTATTGTAGCAGTACTCTCCCATGTGCAGCGACCATATACATGCTTGTTGCTACCTGGTCACATAGTTACGCAAGTATCCCTCTAGCCACTTGTTAACTATCTCGGTTTGCCCGTCTGTCTGCGGGTGATAGCTCGTGCTAGGGGTGAGCTTCGTGCCCACCCGCCAAAAAAGTTACTATCAGAAACCCCCATGAAACGGTTGTCTCGGTCACTGACAATGGTCTTTGGAAGACCATGTAGCCAGAAATCTCCTTGAAGAAAAATTCAGCCAACTATGAGGTCGTGTACCGAGCTGAGATGGTGAAGAATTGTGCAAACTTCGTCAAACGATCCACCACCACATAGATGCAATCTTTTCCCTATACTGTGGACTGCCCGATAATAAAGTTGTCTACCACTTCCCCTTAGGAATAGGAAGAAGCTGCAATAAACCCGTTGGGTGTGACTGCTCACCCTTGTTCCGTTGGCATGTCTCACACTCCCTGATATGCCGTAGAACATCATCCTTGAGGCCCTTCCATGCAAATCGTTCTGAATGGCACTATATGTCTTGGTGTACCCCTGATGTCCTGCTAGAGGTGAGTCATGGACAGCCAGCAATATCTTCTACTGCAGTTGGAAATTGGCCACCAAGTAAATCCGGTCCCTGTAATAGATCACCTCGTTCATCACCAGGTACCTATCATCTGTCACCACCCCATCAAGGACCTCACCTGCAAATCGGTCCTTGGAATACTCTACCAACAGCTGGTTCGTCCAATCCGGAGCAATGCTCATCAAGGAAAGGGATGTTAGCCTCCTAGACAACGCATCTATAACTACGTTGTGCTTCCCCTTGACATACTCTATGTCAAAATTGTACGCCTGGATCTTGCTCACCCACTTCTGTTGCCTTTCCTATAACTGCTTCTGCTCCAAGAACCTGAGGTTGTGTTGATCAGTCCTCACTCGAAACCTGTTCCCCACCCAGTACTGCCTGAACTTAGTTAGCACATGCATGATGGCTAGCATCTCCTTGTCATAAATGGGGTATAGCCTCTCATGAGGCAGTACCTTTTGACGCTCGAAAGCTATGGGGTGCCCTCCCTGCATCAACACGACCCCCGCTCCCTCTCCAGATGCATCACACTCCAATATGAAGGGTTGAGTGAAATAGGGAAGTGTTAGCACGGGGAACTGCTCATCACATGTTTAGGTGCTCAAAAGCCTCCTGCATTATAGTCGTCCATGCGAATGCCCCTTTCTTCGTCAGATTTGTAATGGGTGTTTCCAGCTGTTAGAAGCCCTTCACGAACTTCCTATAATAAGTACAAATGCCCACGAACACCCCCTCAACTCCGTCACGTTCTTGGGCTCGACCAATCCTAGATGGCCCTGATTGTCTCCTCATGTACACGCACTCCATCAACCCCAATGATGTGCCCTAAATAGAGCATCTCAGTCAGCCCAAACTCGCACTTGGACGATTTGGCATAGAACTGTTGCTCCTCTAGGATACATAGCACTGTTTCCACATGCTGTAAGTGCTCCTCCCAAGTCCGCCTATAGATCAATACATCATCGAAAAATAATAGCACGTACTTCCTCAATTGCCCACGAAATACGTGGTTCATGCATGACTGAAATGTGGCTGGTCCGTTGGTTAGCCCGATGGGCAACTCAAAATGCCCATAGTGGCACCGGAAATCTGTCTTGGGGACATCCTTGTCCCTCACCCAAATCTGGTGATACCCTGACAATAGATCAATCTTCGAGAAGAACTTGTCTCCCCTCAACTCATCCATCAACTCATCAATGTGTGGGATAGGGTAGAGATTCATCATGGTCTTCTTGTTGAGGGCCCTATAATCAATGCACATGTGCACGGACCCGTCCTTCTTCTTCATGAGAAAAACTAATGAAGCAAAAGGGCTAGAGCTAGGCCTAATGTACCCCAGTTCCAAGAGCTCATGGTTAGCTCTCTCTATCTCATCTCGGTAGGCCTTGGGATGCCGATAAGGGTTAGGGATCACAGCCTATACTCCTGGCTCCAACTCAATGGTATGCTCAAACCCTCGATCAAGTGGTTGACCGAGCGGTATATCTCCAAACACTACAGGGTACTTGTCAAGGATGGCCTGAATCTCTGGACGTGGTGGCTTGGTGTAATATCCCGTTTCGGGGAAATCTCTAAAACACGGCAAACTCCAACCAGAGATGGACTGGGAGGCCATTTACCGAATATTTCGCCTCTGAAAAGAGGACGAGATCCGGAGGCTACCTTGAACTTTCCAGACTCTGTCTAAGAGCGAAAGATAAACACACCAAGTGGTATAGAACTAGAATGCTCAAGATTATATAAAAATAACAGTGCAGCAGACATATAATAGCAAAAAAAGAAAATACGGCAACTCATCCAGAAACATAGAGAGGAAAATGCTAAGCCATTTTATTAATCTGAGAAATATAATGAAGTACAATAGGTGATCAGAGTGATGGCACCTAATCTTGCTCAAGGCAAGTGAAGAAACACTCTCAGAAAATACAGGAAATCGCTGCTCTATGAACTGCGTCCCAGCTATTGGAAAACTGCTGTGTAGCTACTACTGCTGGAATGAACTGAAGACTAGGGGCTGATCCCCTTGCCGGAATAAGCTGAAAATCTGCACTGCTCCTCTACTCACCAGTCCGGACAAAACCCAGAAACCATATCAAAAATAGCCGACCCCCGAAATCCACCAGAAAATACCTCCTCAAGGAATTACGCTGGCCTCCCAGGCTCTACGCAGAGGCTAAATAAGAATAGCTGAAACACCGCCTCAAACTCCACCAAAATCCTCCTACGGGCAAAGGCTGATCCTCTGCTCAAAATCTCGGCTAAATCTCCTGCAGAAATCCCGATCCGAAGCACCTCCAAAATGAACTGCGTCCTCTCTCCCAGTGACTGCGCAGTCTCTACTAAAACACAGCTCCGCAGCAAACCCAAACAACAAACCTCTCACAAAATACTGAAGAAATAACCTTGCCCAAGCAGGCACTCGAAGTCTCCCAGGACTAAGGGCGAGATCTCCGACCGGAGACACTCAATGCACTAAATAGTGTTGCAGACAGGCTAAACAGCCAGCGTGCTCAAGAAAAGACAAAACGTCTAGCTCAATATCATCAACCACAGAATGAATCAAATGAGAAGGCTCCCCCTTCTTTTATAACGTTGGCCTTCCTCCAATCCCTAGGCCATCTCCTCAACGTAGCCTCCATCTGTTGCCACGTGTCCAATCTCTCCTGCGCAGAAGCTTCTAGAGCTAACGTTGGCCCCCTCTCTACGTGGTGCTTGGCCCCCTTGGCTCCCCCTTAAGTCACAACGTTGCGCTAATAGGAGGGTGTTTTATTTCACTTAAGTGAGTTACACCCTCTCCACTCACTTTTTATTTATTTACAAACTATAGACGACAAAACTAAATAAAATCGAATATTCCAATTAGCTGTCGCTAATTACGAATATTACAGTCTCCCCCGGCAAAATGTTGCTTGTCCTCAAGCAACTGAAGTGATGGATGCTGCAAAATCTTCTCGCTCTCCCAAGTGGCATCCTCATCCGGCAAATTCTTCCACCTCACCAAGAATACCTGGACTATCCTGCTCTGTAACTGCCTCTCCCTGGTATCAATAATGGCCTCTCGCTGCAACACCAAGTGCCCCTCATCATCCGTAGGTGGTAGCTCCTCTGTCACTCTCACCTGCTGCCCCAGCACCTTCTTCAGGCATTATACATGGAAAACATTGTGGATCTTGCTACCTTGGGGCAGCTCCAACTCATAAGCAACCTGCCCAATCCTGCGTATCACCCTGTATGGCCTGTAAAAGTGAGGCTTGAGCTTCTCAGCTCCCTTCTGTTTCAGCGATGACTATCGGTATGGCTGTAATCGTAGGTAGACCAAGTCTCCTACCTCAAACTGTCTCTCCACCCGACCTCTGTCGGCACACAGCTTCTGCTGGTTTTGTGCTGTAGCCATGTTGTCCTTGAGAGCTCGGAGGATGTCCTGACTCTCTTGGATCCAAATCTTGGCTCTAGGAGCCTTGCTAGCACCGAACATCACATCAACAAAAGATAAGAAATGGTACCCATACAAAGCATAAAACGGTGACATACCAATGGACATGTGATGTGTCGTGTTGTAGCAGTACTTCCCCAAATGCAACCATCTCAACCATGCTCGTTGCTGCCCACTAACATAGTTACGCAAGTAGCCCTCCAGCCACTTGTTAACTATCTCCGTCTGTCCATCCGTCTGTGGGTGATAACTGGTACTCGGTGTCAACTCCGTCCCCACCAGTCGGAAAAGCTCCTGCCATTAGCCCATGAAGCAATTTTGTCCACAACGTCTTTGATGATGGTCTTAGGAAGACCATGCGGCCTGAAAACTCTCACGAAGAACAACTCGGCCACATTGCTATTGTGCTGTGCCGATGCACGCTGAAAAAGTGCAGTATGCGCATACTTTGTCGGTCGATCAACGTGACAAAGATACAATCCTTGCCCTGTACCATGGGCAACCCTATGATGAAGTCCATCGATATGCTCTCCCATTTCCCCTCTGGAATGGGAAGAGGCTGCAACAATCCTGCGGGATGGCTCATCTCTCCCTTGTTCCTTTGACAAACATCGCACTCCCTGACATGCTGGAGTACGTCCTCCTTGAGGCCCTTCCATGAGAACCTCTCTCTAATGGCCCTGTAGGTTTTGGTAAACCCCTGATGGCCAGTCAATGGAGAATCATGTGATGCATGGAGTATCTTCTTCTTAAGCTGAGATCCCTCAGTCAAGAAGATCCTGTCCCTGTAATAGATAATCTCATCAACCACCCTATCTTTGTCATGTCACACATCCATCCGTGACCACCTCACATGTCATCTGTCCTTGGGTGCTCACTAAAGTGGAGCCCTCAGTCAGTGTCCAAGCTCTTGAGATATGCATTTGGTCCTCATTGAAAGGGCCTCTGCTACCATGTTATTCACCTTAAACATACTCATTATAAAGTCATATACTTGGATCTTCTTGATCCCCCTACCATATCTACTATATTTGTCACAAGGCAAAAAGAACTTGAGGCAGTTGTGATTAGTCCTCACCTTGAACCTGTTCCCTACCAAATACTGCTGGAATTTGGCCAAGGCATGCATGATGGCCAACATCTCCTTGTCGTATATAGAATACAACCTCTCATGCGGAAGGAGCTTCTGGCTCTCAAAAGCTATAGGGTGTCCCCCTTGCATCAATACTGCGCCGATCCCCTCTCCCGACGCATCACACTCCAAGACAAATGGCTGCGTAAAATCTGGCAATGCAAGCACGGGGCAGCTACTCATCACCTCCTTGAGCCTATCAAAGGCTCGCTGCGCTGTATCTGACCAACTGAATGCCCCCTTCTTCGTCAAATCTGTAAGGGGTGCAGCAAGCTGTGAGAAACCTCTGACGAACTTCCTGTAATAGGTACATATCCCAATGAACCCTCGAAGTTCCGTCACGTTCCTCGGCTCCGGCCAATCTCTGATGGCTCTACTCTTCTCCTCATGGACCCTCACTCCGTCCACTCCAATAATATGACCCAAATACAACATCTCTGTCATCCCAAACTCACACTTGGAGAGCTTAGCATAGAACTGTTGCTCTTCCAAGATGCGTAGCACTGCCTCTATATGCTGGAGATGCTCCTCCCAAGTCCTGCTATATATGAGTATGTCATCAAAGAAGACCAATACAAACTTCCTCAGATGACTGTGGAAGATATGGTTCATGCAAGACTGAAAGGTGGCTGGTGCATTGGTCAGCCCAAAAGGCATAACCAAAAACTCAAAGTGCCCATAATGATACCTGAAGGCGGTCTTGGGAATGTCCTGTTCCCTCACGCGAATCTAATGGTACCCCGATCTCAAATCAATCTTCAAGAAGAACTTAGCTGCTCTCAGCTCATCCATCAACTCATCGATCCTAGGTATAGGGTACCTATTCTTCAGGGTCTTCTTGTTCAGGGCCCTATAGTCAATGCACATCCTCAAGGTGTCGTCCTTCTTCTTCACCAACACTACGGAAGAAGCAAACGGACTCGCGCTCGGTCTGATGTGCCCAAGAGCCAACAACTCCTAAATGGCCCGCTCAATCTCATCCCGATAGGCTTTGGGATTCCTATAGGGGGTAGTGATCACCGCCTGAATACCCTGCTCAAGCTCGATGGTGTGCTCAAACCCTTGGTTCGATGGCCGACCTGGTGGTATATCCCCAAACACTACATCATGTCTGTCAAGGATGGCCTGTATAACTGGATGAACTGCTCGACCGGTGGTCTCTGCCTCTGATACCCGCAACTCAACCGCCCACTCTATATCTCCCTTCTAGAAGTATGCCTCCATCCAGTGTGCCAAATGTGCATCCCGCAGATCTTCTCATACTTCTCAGTCTTCTTATCATCCCACTCCATCTCTAAGGCCTCCCAATCCATGGTGACCTTTCCCAGAGTAATCAACCATTGAACACCCAATACCACATTGGTATCTGGTATGTTGACCACGAAAAAGTGATCGGTCACGGTGTAGGTACCCATCGTCACTGCCAACTCTGGAACATACCGGGCACACTACATCGTCTGGGCTCCTGGGACCAAGACTGAAAATCCATCAAAGCTCTCGGTCGGTATACCTCTCCACTCGACCATCTGTGCATCAATGAAGTTGTGGGTTGCCCCACTGTCAACCAAAACTGACACTCGCTGGCCACATACTGTCCCTCGTACGCGCAGCATCAAATACTTGGGAACTCCTCGCAAGGCGGCAAGGGTCCCTCCTGTGGGTGCAAAAGCTGCACCTCCAGTCCCTGGAGGTGGAGGCGGCAACTGATCCTGAGCCGTCTGACTATCTCCTGCCTCCTCATCATCCTCCTCATCCTCTTCCCCGCTATCATCGGAGAAGACCTCAATGAAGTGTGCTTTGCTAGCAGCACACCTATGCCCTGGTGCCCACGGCTCCTGATAAGTGAAGCACAGTAGTTTCTTCCTCAACTCCCTCCTAGCATCATCATCTATTTGTGCCCATCCCGGATTCCCCTTTGGAGGAGGAACCCTCACATCCTTCCCCTTGGGCTTGAAGCCCTGTCTCTGGGGGTAAGGTGTCCGCGTCCTGGGCAATGCATCTTGTAAGTCCCTGGTCCTGCTGATAGCATCCTGGAGTGTAGCTGGTCTAGTAGATCTGACTAGACCTCGAAGTGGCTCTGCCAATCCCTCCACAAACATATAGATCATCCGTGTCGCGGATAGATCTGGCACCATCACCGAAACCCTCAAGAAATCTGCGATGTATGTCTCTGGGCTCCCTGTCTGCTTAAGCCTCGTCAGCTCAACAAAATGTTGTTCCGGATCCCTCCGGTCAAAACGCTCCATCAACCTCCTGGTAAACTCGGCATATGTCGTCACTGTAGAGTGTCCGAGTGTCACCATCCCATGGAACCACCAGTCCTGGGCCTCACCATCCAAATGTAATGTCGCCACCTTGATGGCCTCCATCTCCGACATCTGGTTAAGCTGGAAATAGATGTCCAGCTTCTCCACCCAAGACTTTGCCGAACTGTTTGATGAGCCATCAAACGTAGGCAAATGGAATCTGCTAAATGTGCGGTGGGAATCTCCATCATGGTAATGTCGGTGCCCTCTATGATTGTCGCAGGGTCTATTGTCCCGCTGGAGCTGAACAAAATCTCGGAATGAGAGAGCATCCCTGAACTCCTGCCCATAGGCCTGATACTCTACAAAATACTCGCCCATGTGTCCGAGCTCTGCCTCCTGCTGGGCTCCTGCCCCTGTGTCTGCTCCCAAGAAAGTGGGCATGGTAGAGCGGGTAGGTGCACGTGAAGCCATCGGCTGAGGAGTATCACGCTGAGCAGCACCATGCTCCGACAAATGATGGGATGTACCTGATCCCTCTCCTACCTGGAAAACTCGTGGGGTCTCACGCTGTCTAGCCTTTACAGCGGTGAATCTCTGACCCATCACCTCAATCTGTCTAGCTAGATCCTGCACCGATTTGAGGAGTGCCTCCCCAAACTGTTTGGCCTCTGTGTCATCTGCCATCGACCCTCTCTACTCTGAATCTAATACAGGCTCCCCCTGATCTGCGTCTGTCACAGGCTCTCTCTCCTGCTCTGTGTCCACCACCCGAACACAGTCTCCCTCTCCGTAGGTGTTCTCCAACCTACGTTCACGGTCTCTGTACTTCCTGCCTCTATAACAAATATATGGTCTCCTCCCCGGTGTCATAGACCACAAGTTGAGCCAGAACTATGCTCTGATACCACTGTAATATCTCGTTTCGGGGATATCTCTAAAACACGTCAAACTCCAACCAGAGATGGACTGGTAGGGCATTTACCGGATATTCCGCCTCTGAAAAGAGGACGAGATCCAGAGGCTACCTTGCCCTTTCCAGACTCTGTCTAAGAGCGAAAGATAAACACACCAAGTAGTATAGAACTAGAATGCTCAAGATTATATAAAAATAACAGTGCAGCAGACATATAATAGCAGAGAAAGAAAATACGGCAACTCATCCAGAAACATAGAGAGGAAAATGCTAAGCCATTTTATTAATCTGAGAAATATAATGAAGTACAATAGGTGATCAGAGTGATGGCACCTAATCTTGCTCAAGGCAAGTGAAGAAACACTCTCAGAAAATACAGGAAATGGCTGCTCTATGAACTGCGTCCCAGCTGTTGGAAAACTGCTGTGTAGCTGCTACTGCTGGAATGAACTAAAGACTAGGGGCTGATCCCCTTGCCGGAACAAGCTGAAAATCTGCAATCCTCCTCTACTCACCAGTCCGGACAAAACCCAGAAACCATATCAAAAATAGCCGACCCTCGAATCCACCAGAAAATATCTCCTCAAGGAATTACGCTGGCCTCCCAGGCTCTACGCAGAGGCTAAATAAGAATAGCTGAAACACCGCCTCAAACTCCACCAAAATCCTCCTACGGGCAAAGGCTGATCCTCTGCTCAAAATCTCGGCTAAATCTCCTGAAGAAATCCCGATCTGGAGCACCTCCAAAATAAACTGCGTCCTCTCTCCCAGTGACTGTGCAGTCTCTACTAAAACACAGCTCCGCAGCAAACTCAAACAGCAAACCTCTCACAAAATACTGAAGAAATAACCTTGCCCGAGCAGGCACTCGAAGTCCCAGAGAATGAGGCGAGATCTCCAGGCCAGAGCCTCAATCCCTCGCAGAGTGCTGCCCAGACGGGCTAACGACCCAGCGTGCTCAAGAAGACAAAACGTCCAGCTCAATATCATCAACAACAGAATGAATCAAATGAGAAGGCTCCTCCTTTTATAACATTGGCCTTCCTCCAATCCCAAGGCCATCACCTCAACGTAGCCTCCATCTCTTGCCACGGGTCCAATCTCTCCTGCGCAGAAGCTTCTGAGTGCAGTTCCAGCCCACCCTCTGCCGTGGTGCTTGGCCCCTTGGCTCCCAACCAGGAAAGAATTTGTACTCAGGAGGAGTCTCTGTTCTAAGTGAGTTAGACCCTCTCCTGCTTTTGTTGTTACAACAATAGGCAATGAAAACTAAATAAAATCGAATATTCCAATTAGCTGTCGCTAATTAGGAATATTACACTTGGCCACACCTCCAGCCTCTGAAATCCTCAACTCTACATCCCACTCAACATCTCCGTTCCTCAAGTCAGCCTCCATCCTGTGGGACGAGACTGTTTGTGGTGGGTAGGAGTGCATACCCCTTAACAACACTAGCTTTCCAACTAGGTCTACAAACTCCATCTCCAACTTCCACCAGTCAGTAGTGACTCTGCCAAGTGAATAGAGCCACTAGACTCCCAACACTACATTGGTGTCCAATACATCCACCATAAAGAAATGGTATGTCATGGAGTAGTTCCCCATGGTCACAGTCAAGGCGGGAACATAGTGTGTTCACTGCATGGTCCTATCACACGGCACAAGAACTAAAAACCCTTCGAACTCCTCCGTGGTGATGCCCCTCCTCTGAACCATCTGGGCATTGATAAAGTTGTGGCCAGGGTTGCGGGGGAGCGTCCCCCCCCCCTCTCGAACCCGCTCCCAATTCGCGCTTCGAGCGAGAGCATTTTGGGAGCGCATCGGGATTGTGCTCCCGAAAACGCTCACGCACTCCCTAAACAGGAAAAACACTCCTTGGTTTTAGGGAGCGTTTAGGGAGTGCTTTAGGGAGCATTTTTTTATGGAGGGAGCGCTTTAGGGAGCATTTTTTTATGGAGGGAGCGCTTTAGGGAGCGTTATTTTTATGGAGAGAGCGTTTTTTTAGGGAGGAAGCGTTTTCAGGAGCGCTTTTTTTAATGAGGGAGCATTTTCGGGAGCATCTTTTTTTCTTAAAGACTTGGTCCTAAATGAAATTACTTGCTCTCCATTTGCTTAAATCATCCATTTGCCAACCTAACTATATTGTCAATATAATTTGTGTATCAACTATTTTTTAACATATTATGATACAATTCCATTTGGGAATGGCCATTATTTTATTGTAAACCCAGGAAAGGTATATCCTTTAACAATCTTGAGACAAAAGTTCCTACCATAAAGTGGAATGGATTTTGTTCAAACTAGTTGAAAAGCATACATCATATTCATTTAATGCAAGGACCAACTGTCAAGATATGAGTAAAGGCTAATTTTCATTAAGGAATAAAAACAAAAACTTAGCTTTAAAACTCATTATGTTGTAGTTATTATAAGCAGAATATATGACCCTTTGAAAATCAGTATTTAATTCAACAACAATTTCTCTCCACTGTAAAAAGGGCCTAAATATTATGAAATCATTCTTTGTACTATTGTTAATGCCTTACACCTACTCCTTTCTCACATTGAAACCAAGTTGACAGTTCTTTGCAATCAAGATATGCCATCTTATTGGAGACAATGATGGATGACTGAAATATTTCTTGATGTTTCATCAATGCCTCTACCATTTTGGGTCATGGCCATATTGCTTGCATGAGATGGGGGCTTGTGTATTTTCCCATCCACTGTTTCTTAGAGATTTTACGACCTTAATGTCGAAGTGGGTAACAAGTTGATGAAAATGCAATTGCTTAAACTTTGGATAACTAATGATATGCCTTCTAGGTTTAAATTCCCATTTCCTTAAAAGAAATTAATTTATTCCTTAGCAACACATTCTACGTGTTCTCCACCTGTTGGACATGCCGAATACCTAAGCAGTCAGCTAAAGTGAAGATCCCATTCTCCCCTTGGGGAATAACTTACGGTTCTAAGATTTTAACTCTATTATATTTTATTAGACAAGATCCCATTTTTTTCTTAAGCGGCCATCAAATAAAAAAGCATGTGGCTTCCTACACAATGATATCAAAATCAAAGCCCCACTTTAAGCTGCCTAATGTGACTCCAACATTACAGTATCTTATCTTATCTTTTAGGATGATATTCTGTTAGAAGTGTTCCAAAAAATAGATGTATCATGTGATTTTCTCAATATGTGTTCACTGTTTATTAATACGCCATCATTTTTAAGATTTTTAAATATTTACAACCATCTAGATTTCTATGGTTGACAATTTGCACATTATTTCATCCAAGACACACCACAGATTAGAGCTTTTTCATTTTCCTCTGAGTTACATCTTGGGAATTTGTGTGAATATTTTATTGGATCATTATCTTTAAGTGGTTGTCTGACATAAAGTATCTTCTCTTCATTCTTACATATTTACAAATACCCTTTAAACTAAGAAACCGGATTCGTACCTAGGGGCCCACGTGTCCTGGATCCGTCATGTTGGACACGACACGTACGAATTCAAATCCATTTTGCAGGATTCGATCGTGTCCGTACAAGACACGTCAAATCTCGATCGTGTCCTGTACGGTCACGATTGAATCCCGTACAACCAGACACGTGCAGCGAAAAAGTGCGTTGTTGAAGTTATAAAAGTCGATTTTGTCTCATTCTTTCTCCCTGTTGTTTGTTTGTGAAGTGAACATAGAACAAGGGTTAGCAAGGAGCAAGGGTTAGCAAGGATAAAGGGAGTGTTTTCAAAGAGATTCAAGCATCTGGTAAGTGCACTGTCTCTCTATGTTTTCGCATTTAGTTTGTTGTTAGTGTTTGCATGTGCATATGTTTTATATATTTGGTCATTTTTGTTTATTTTTTATAGTATTCATGGCTCAATCAAGGGCAGCAAGGCAAGGTAAAAGAAAGGGTAAGAATGTCCCCATTGGAGATGCCCCTCCTTTCCCTATTTCATCAGGGTTTGCAAGTATTCCATCTATTGGAAGTGGGGCTGCAACAACAACTTCAAATGTTCAGGGAAAACAAACTCAAGACCCCAAAAACCCATTGTGGAAATATATGACAAGAGAGACAGGGCCAGACAGCAAGGCAAAGGGAGGAGACAATGTTGCATGGAAATGCAATTTTTTCCACAGCCATTTCATGAGCACATATTACCGCGTGAGAGCTCATTTGTTGGCTTTACCAAGTTGTGGCATTTCAGCTTGTACAGCAATTGAATCGCCATAGAGGAAGGAATTGGAGAAAGAGGCATTTGTTGGTGCGGAAACTGCGTCATCAAAATCAAAACAAAACAAGAATGATGACCCCCTTCCATTCTTAAGGAAAAGCAACAAGAAGTTCCCATTTGAGAGTTTTAGTGGGGGACAATCAGCAAAAAGAAAGGCAACTGCACTTGGTCCAATGGAAAATATTTTCCAAAAAGAGAAGAAGGAAGAGCTTGATCTCACCATTGCATTTTTTTCTATCAGAACTTCATGTCCTTTAATGTTGCACGATCACCTCTATTTATTGAGATGTGTCGAGCTCTTAGTCATGGTGCTCCATCAAGGTATGTGCCTCCTAGGTCAGAGAATCTTAGAACCACATTGTTGAGAAAGGCAAAGAAAGAGGTGGACAAAATGCTTGAGCCTATTAAATCAGCATGGCCAACATCTGGGGTTAGCATTGTTTCTGATGGATGGACAGATCCAGCACGCCACCCACTCATCAACTTCACGGTGTCATCCTTGAATGGTCCAGTTTTCTTGAAATGAGTGGATGCAGTTGGACAGTACAAGGATGCACAATATATGGGTGAGTTATTTATTAAAATTATTGAAGATGTAGGTGTCGATTCTTGTGTGCAAATCATTACAGATAATGCACCTGTTTGCAAGGTTGTTGGCATGATTGTGGAAGCAAAATATCCACAAATATTTTGGATGCCTTGCATTGTCCATTCATTGAACTTAGCACTGAAATCTATTGCCTCCGATGTGCTTTGGATTGGAGGCATTATTGAGGATGCACAACATATCCGCAACTTTGTACAAAATCATACAAATACCCTCACTCTCTACAAGGAGTACACCAATCTATCATTGTTGAAGATTGAGGATACATGGTTTGCCTCTTCATTCATCATGTTGAAGAGGTTGAGCGAGGTCAGGACCGCTCTTGGGGCCATGGTTATTTCAGAGTTTTGGTCTTTTTGGATAAAGACGAATCAAGCAACCTCAAAGAAAGTGAAGGACATAATGTTGGATGATGTCTGGTGGGAGAAGGTGGATCTACTTATTCAGATCATGGAGCCTATCATTTCCTTGCTTCCATTTGCAGATACAGACCAACCCATCCTAGGAGAGGTTTATGAGGGATGGGATTCCATGATTGAGTCTATGAGGACCATTGTTTTACAGAGTCAGTGCCCAGAGTATGAGACATCACCAAAGGCCTTCTTCACTAGCATTCAGCAAATGGGACATGAATTGTGCACCTTTAGATTGTTTGGCTCACTCCTTGAACCCAAAATACTACAACCATGGGTGGCTAAATGGTGGACCTTCCCGCAGATTCCCTCCTCACATGGATGGTGAAATCTCACAAGGGAGGAAATATGCATTCAGGAGGATTTTTTAGGATAGGGCATCCCTTGATGAGGTGGAGGATGCCTTTGCAGAGTTTTCCACTGGCACTAGGCGATTTGCGGGCTATGATGTGATTCGACATAGGGGGCTAAGAAGCCCTATTCTTGGTGGGCAACTCATGGGGCAACAAGCCCTCCTCTATAACAATTAGCCATGAGGCTCCTCTCTCAGGTGACTTCATTTTCTTATTGCGAGAGGAATTGGAGCACATATGGGAATTTGTATAGTGTGAAGAAGAGCAAGCTTGAGCAGTCCAAGACAGAGATAATGGTGTATGTGCACACCAACCTTCATCTCATCTACAGGCAGAGGGAGTACTATTGAAGGGAAAGACAAAGATGTGGAATGTATTTCCTAATTATATGAGTCTGGACAACAATGTTGAGTTGGCATTGGCCAACTTGGATCTCAACGTGTCAGTGCTAGAGCTTGTCACATTTGATGATGGCAATACAATAGAGGCGTCATCCTCCACACCATGAGATGCAGAGATGATGGAGGAGGAGGATGCAACAGAGGAGAGCAATGGTGGGCATGATGATCAAGATGAGGACAGTGATGCTGATTATGATGATGAGGATTGATGACTCATTGAGGCTTGTAGTCTTGTAGACCTGTAGACTGTAGTTGTTTTGTATTTTCTATTTCTATTTGCCACTGGCAGTGTACTACCTAGAGCCTAGAGACAAGTACTTATGTAACACATTTTGATTTTGATGACTTAATGAGAAAACTACAGTATCTTGTCTTTCTGAGTTTCTCCTATTGGATCATTGATGAATATGTCTATTACTAATACTTGTAAATTTGTAATATGTATAACCGTATGATGTATCAATGTATCAATGTATCATGTATGAGTATCTAAGATCTTAAATCTATGTTTGAATCAATGAATTTGTATGAATTTGTGTAAGAAATATCTAATTTTTAATATATATATATAACGTGTCCGAATGTGTCCTATTCCGGGGGTCACCGTGTCCCGAATCCAACACTCAAATTTGCGTGTCCATCGAATCCCGTGTCCCTGTGTCAGGTGACTTAGCCTTTAACATTTCTACAGAAATTATTCTTCATTCTTACATCTTTACAAATACCCTTTAACGTTTCTAGAGAAATTATTCACATTTTTTTAATTATATTTTCCGAGCGAAGACAATGTCAACAAGCATTAAGGCCAAGCCTTAGAAGACCACCATTACCACGATCTCCTCAAATTTCAAAAATTAGACACATCTCTTGGCAAGAGGCCAAGCAATAGATAGAACAGATTAGTCTTTTCTAGTTTCTAGTAGTTTTTTTAACTTTTTATAACTATTGAAACTTGACTCTTTCATATTTATTATGATATTTTTTGTAAACAATATATGAGTCTATGACAATTTAAGTTTGAAGTTTGAAACTTTGAAGTTGG
This sequence comes from Pinus albicaulis, assembly GCA_034641835.2. Classification (NCBI taxonomy): domain Eukaryota; kingdom Viridiplantae; phylum Streptophyta; class Pinopsida; order Pinales; family Pinaceae; genus Pinus; species Pinus albicaulis. The sequence continues at coordinate 880,195,987 of CM076569.1, read as the reverse complement.
CAGTTATAAGCTTATAACTCATTACGAATTATGAATATGATGCTCCATAAAATTTGAAAGTTGTTTCATTTCGTTTCATTTCATAACATTTCATTTCATGTTAAATATTATTTGTTGTAAATGTTACACTTAGCTTACAAGTACAACTATGGTGATCAATGAATCGATGATGATAAATGTTATATATTGAATTTTGAAAGCTTGAAACTTTAAGATTGATGAATCATGAGACTCAAGAGTCAATATGTTGTATGTTTCTAACTTCTAGATTAGAAACATAATCTTCTAGATTAGAAGATTATAACTTCTAGATGATTGATGTTATATGGTTCAATCTATGTTTTTATGCTTTTTATGTCTAATTCATCATTCTACATGCTTTTGTTGATATATATGCATCAGAATATTAAAAAAATATATAAAGATATACATATATTATAAAAAAAACGCTCCCCAAAACGCTCCCAAACCAAGAGCTTCTGAAAATGGCGCTCCCGTTCCCACTCCCAAGTAACCTTGGTTGTGTCTAGCCCCACTATCTACTAATATTGATTTACGCTGCCCCTGAACTGTCCTCGTAATCCTAATAGTCAGAAACTTGGGTACCCCACGCACTAATGCGAGGACCACTCCAGAAGGTGCAAAAGAAGCTCCCCCTAGTGGTGGTGGTGGTGGCCCTCTCTCCTGAGGTGTTGTTGATGATTTGTGATAGCATCGGATGTGCTCTAAGTCTCAAATTTTGGGGAGAGGCTTAGACACATGTATTCAAGATAACCCAAAAATTGTTTTAAGAAATTCCACCCAAAGACATTTTTATTTGATAAATTAATTATTTTTAATGAGACCCCAAGTCTAAACTTAGGAAATTAAAATAATTAATGGGTATTAATCTAAACTGTGGGTGTAACTTCTAGAAGAAGACAAGGATCAAGTCAAAATGATCTTAGCCATTGATTAGCTTCTAATCTAGGCTGTTGAATGTCAACTAGAAGATTATTTAAGAAAGCTTGAGGGTCATTTGGAAAACACACCAGAGCAGATACTCAATTGCCCAAGCAAATCGATTTTCTTAGTGGCTGAATTTCGGCAAGTGAAATTGATTCAGAGGGAGAGTTGCATGCGGAGAGGACAGAGAGGGTATAAGCATCAGTCAGGAGTGCAAGGGCAGGTGACGCAGTGCAAAGAAGGGACAACGCAGAAGCAGTCGAGGGACAGTGCAGAGCAGTGACACAGAATTGTGCATTCCTCACGCAGTGGTGATGCAGGAGAGTCAGTAGGGCCTCTCAGAGATCAGATTCTCATCAGAAATTTGTGAGAAAATTTTCTCCAGTGTAGAGATTTCTCTTCATTACTGTTGATTGCTATTTCTACAAGAAACTTTTGCTAAAGAATAATAAAAAAACCCTCATATGTTGCACCGGTTTTCTCACATTGGGTTTTTCCGGGGACAATTGTCCAAAAATAATTGTGTCATTCTTGTGCTTGTATTTCTTTATATCTTGTCTCAATATTTTTGTTCTGAAGGTTTCAGTAGAATTTATTTCGATATTTACTGAAGTAATTTTTGTAAATAACTTGTTACTAGAATAATAAGTAGAAGAAATAACAATAGACAATACAGTTGGATTTCGATTTAGAAATTTTCATATGGTATCAGAGCTTTATTGGGCAAAGGTACAAAAGAATCTGCGTTGAAGGGAAGTCGTGGTGCTACGTTGGCAGCAAATCGAACCCCAAAGGGATCACACAGTTTTTCTGCAGAGGTTGCCAGAGAAAAGAAATTGCATGATGGAAGATCATGACATCTCAGAGTTATTTTCCATATTGTTAGAAGAATTTGATTGTTTATTGACTTCTGCATCAGTCGATTATTGGTACATTGATAGCGGGGATTCAGCTCATATGACTGGAGTACGAGAATATTTCTCGAGCTATCAAGAAGAACGAAATGAACTTCCAGATTACTACGGGAAACAAAACGAAGTGTACTCCAGTAGGAAGAGGGACCAAGCATTTCAAACAAAAGCAAGAGATAACCTTCGAGCCACGAATGTGTTGCATGTGCCAGGATTGGGAATGAATTTATTTTCAGTGTCCCAGTTGCAAGATAAGGGATATGATGTGTACTTCATTGGAAGCAAAGTATACGTCAAGCATCCAAGCTGGAAGAAAAAGGTTCAGATTGGAACTCAAAGCAACAGACTATATAGGTTGCAGCTCGAGTCTCCAATGGCACTGGTAGGCAATGATCTCAATGGTGAAAAGGACCTGAATGAGCTATGGCACAGACAAATGGGGCATCTACACCATGGAGCTCTGAAGATACTCAGAGAAACTGTTACGAGAGTTCCAGTCTTAAGTACCAAGCACGATGACGTATGTAGAGGATGCGTACTACGGAAGTGCGCTAAAGAAGCATACTCCAGAGTCCAGAAGCAACGATAGGGCACAAAGTGTATTGGGGTTAATACACTCAGATAATTGTGGTCCAATTTTTACTAGAGCTCTTAGTGGTGGCGATAATTTCATCACCTTTATTGATGATCACTCCAGGAAAACTTGGATCTACTTCTTAAAGACCAAAGATGAAGTCTTTGATCAGTTCAGAGAATTCAAAGCTCTGGTTGAAAACCTGACAAGGAAGAAGATAAAAGTATTGCACTCAGATAATGGTGGAGAATATACTGACAAGGACTTCACGGAATTTTGCGCAAGAGAGGGCATTAAAAGATAATGGGCGGCTCCATATAACCCGGAGCAAAATGGTGTTGCAGAGCGGAAGGGCAGCCAAAGCAATGTTGTATGACCAAGATCTACCTATGTTATTATGGGTAGAAGCATGCAACACAACAATATATATCCAGAATAGGACTCCTCATAGAGCATTGGGCAAGAACTCTCGAGAGTATCTTCACAGGGAAGAAGCCATAAGTGAGTCATTTCAAGATATTCAGAAGTGTGGCGTATTGTCACATTCCAGATGAGAAGCGGAGAAAATTAGATAAGACTGCAGAAAAGGGGTATCTCGTAGGATACAGCGAGGCTTAGAAGGCATACAGAGTCTACATTTCGGGCAGCAGGAAGATTGTAGTCAGACGGGATGTAAAGTTCATGGAAGACAGAGCTTTTAGGAAATCCCGAGAGATGCCTACTGAAGGGCAGTCTAAAGATGTTCCTCTTGTCCAGCAGCAGCACGGGGAAGAACTGGCAGGTGGACAAACATCTGGATCAAGCACTGTAACCAACACCAGTATTTCCTCAATTGAGGGGAATCCAGATAGTTCACAACAGATGAGACAGCAAGAAGAGGAACTAATTGAGCCACCCACCAACTATGGCAGAACTACCAGAGAAGTACGCCAACTACTAAGGGACACAAAGGAGTTTGTTGGAGCTCCTAGAACCGAGAAAAGGCAGCGTAGACAACCTGACATATACTAAGCGTTGGTAGCACAGGTTGAAGAACCCTCTACCTTTCAAGAGGTCGTACAACATCAGGTTTGGGTGGATGCCATGGTAGAAGAGTATAGTTCTATCATGACAAATGATGTCTGGGAAGTTGTGCCTAGACCAGAGAACAGATCAGTTCTAGGTTCGAGGTGTATCTATAAGATCGAGTATGTTGCAGATGATAGCATAAGGAAGTACAAGGCTAGGTTCGTGGCAAACGGATATGCACAGAAGGAGGGAATTGACTATAAGGAGACCTTTGCCCCTATTCCCAGATACACATCCATCAGATTTGTTGCATCCTTAGCAGCGCAGATGGGATGGGAAATTCACTAAATGGATGTCAAGACAACATTCTTGAATGGGGTGATAGAAGAGGAAGTGTACATAGAACAACCCGAAGGCTTTGAAACCCATGACAAGAAAGCTCATGTATGTAGACTAAAGAAATCCCTATATGGGCTCAAGCAGGCACCCAGAGCATGGTATGGTCGGATTGATGGATACTTGCAGCAGTTGGGATTTCTCAAGAGTGATGCAGATCCCAATCTCTACTATTTGATGGTAGAGAATGAATCACTAGTTCTAGTACTATATGTAGATGATCTATTCCTTACAGGATCATCTAGGCTCATAAAGGACCGCAAGAATAACTTGGAAGTTGAATTCAACATGAAGGATTTGGGGTTGATGCATTATTTTCTAGGGTTGGAGGTATGGCAGAAGAATGGAGAGATCTTCCTAGGACAAGGAAGATATGCCTCAGAAATTCTGAAGAGGTTCAGGATGCAGCATTGTCGGCCCATGGCAATGCCCATGATAAATGCAATGGGAGACACGGAAGTGGACCCCACCTTGTACAGACAGCTCATTGGGTCACTTATGTATCCGGTCAAAACCAAGTTAGACATCTACTTTGTTGTCAACACCCTCAATCAATGCATGGTAGAACAGAAGAGGGTACACTGGGCAACAGCTAGGCACATTCTCAGATATGTGCGGGGAATAGTCGGATATGGGTTGAAGTACACCTGAGGAGATGATGTCAGATTGAGCGGTTTCATAGATGTAGATTGGGCAGGAAGTTCAGTAGATCGGAAAAGTACCACCGGGTATTGCTTCAGCATCAGATCGGGGATGACTTCCTGGTGCAGTAGGATGCAGAAGTTCGTAACACTGAGCTCAGCAGAGGTGGAATTTATGGCAGCTAGCACAACTACGCGTGAAGCCATATGGCTTAGAAAACTGCTAGTGAACTTATTCAGAAGAAAGATGGAAGTGGCCAATATCTTTCGTGATAATCAGAGTTGTATTAAACTCTCTGAGAATCCAGTATTTCATGATCGGTCAAAGCATATCGACATAAGGTGTCATTTTATTAGAAACTGTGTTCAACGCGGGGCAGTGCAATTGCAGTACGTCCCCACAGGAAATCGAGTGGCAGACATACTCACCAAAGCTTTAGGAAGGTCCAAGTTTTTTCACTTCAGGAAGCAGATGGGTATGATAGAGAATCTATTTCAGTAGCAGAAACAGGTGATATCTCAGCCACAGATGCAGCATTTGAGAGGGAGTTGCAGTATGGATGCAGTGTTGATCGTGGCAGGATCAACAACAGTACAATTGCAGAAGCAGCTTAATAGTTGGTGGACAACCTGTCAGACATCAGCAGCACAAAGGGAGATGCTTCAGAGTCAGAGCAGTGTGTAGCAGGGCATATTTGCTAGAGCACATTCCTTGCTAAGAGGGAGTTTTGATTTGTGGTAGCATCGGATGTGCTCTAAGTATTAAATTTTGTGGAGAGGCTTAGACAAATGTATTCCAGATAACCTAGAAATTGTTTTGAGAAATTCCACCCAGAGACAGTTTTATTTGATAAATTAAATATTTTTAATGAGACCCTAAGTTTAAACTTAGGAAATTAAAATAATTAATGGCTATTAATCTAAACTATGGGTGTAACTTCTAGAAGCAAACAAGGATCAAGTCAAAATGATCTTAGTCATTGATTAGCTTCTAATCTGGGTTGTTGAATGTCAACTAGAAGATTATTTAAGAAAGCTTGAGGTTCATTTGGAAAACACACCAGAGAAGATACTCAGTTGCCCAAGCAAATCGATTTTCTCAGTGGCTGAAGTTCGGCAAGAGAAATCGATTCAGAGGGAGATTTGCAGGTGGAGAGGACAGAGAGGGTATCAGCATCATTCAGGAGTGCAAGGGCAGGTGACGCAGTGCAGAGAAGGGGCAATGTAGAAGCAATCGAGGGACAACGTAGAGTAGTGACGCAGAACTATGCAATCCTCACGTAGTGGTGACGCAGGAGGGTCAGCAGGGCCTCTCGGAGATAAGATTCTCATCAGAAATTTGTGAGAAAATTTTATCCAGTGTTATCACAGAGATTTCTCTTCATTACTGTTGATTGTTATTTGTACAAGAAACTTTTGATGAAGAATAATAAAGAAACCCTCATCTGCTGCACCGGTTTTCCCACATTGGGTGTTTCCGGGGACAACTATCCAAAAATAATTGTCATTTTTGTGCTTGTATTTCTTTATATCTTGTCTTAGTATTTTTGTTGTGAAGGTTGCAGTAGAATTTATTTCGATATTTACTGAAGTAGTTTTTGGATATAACTCGTTACTGGAATAATAAGTAGAAGAAATAACATCAGTCACTGTAGTTGAATTTCGATTTAGAAATTTTCACAGTTGTGCAGTCATCTCCTCCCATCTCAAAGTATGCCTCTTCATCCCCACCACTATCGGAGAAGACCTCTATGTAATGGGCCTTGCCTGCTGCACACCTATGGCTTGGTGCCCACGACTCCTGACAAGTGAAGCATAGCTTCTTCCTCCGGAGGTCTCTCCATGTGTCCTCATCCAGCTGCCCACATCCCTGTTTGGCTCTCAGTGGTGGGACCCTCATATCTCTCCCCCTCTGCTGGAAAACCGATTTGTTTGGCAGAGATGCCCTAACTCTGGGTAGGGCATCCTATAGGTCCTTGGCTCTCCCCACTGCATCCTGCAGTGTAGTGGATTTGTTGGACCTCACTAGCCCCCGTAATGGCTCTACCAGTCCCTCTATGAACATGTAAATCCTCCTGGACTCTGATAAGTCTCGCACCATCACAGATAGTCTCAAAAACTTTAAGATGTATACTTCCAAACTCCCGGATTGCTTGAGCCTAGTTAGCTCCCCAAAATACTCCTCAGGGTCCTTCCTCTCGAACTACTCTAGCACCCTCCTGGTAAACTTATCATACGTTGTGACCCTTGCATGCCCCAGTGTGGTTAGCCCATGGAACCACTAGTCATGAGCTTCCCCTTCCAAAAGCAGCGCGACAATCTTGATTGCCTCTCCCTCGGTCATCTGGTTCAGCTGAAAATAGACATCCAACTTCTCGACCCATGCCTTGATCGAGCTCTTGCAGGAGCCATCAAAAGTAGGTAGAAACATCCTCCCCATTGTACGTTGTAAATATGTGCCTTGCGTGTAGCCTCTGCCACTCTGTCCCCGGGGCTTGTTGCTACCCTTTAGCTGACTAAAATCTTTGAAAGTAATGGTCGTCCCAACTCCGGGCCATAGGACTAGTACTCCAAGAAATACTCCCCATAATGTGCTTCCTCCTACTCCTGTTGTCCTCCCGCTCCTGAAACTAGGAACTTGGGAATGGTAGACTGTGGGGGTGTGTATGGTACGGTAGGCATATTGGGGTTGAGTGGTGCCTATTGCTGTGAAGTGTCGGATCCTTCTCCAACCTAGAAATCCCCTTGGATTCCCTTACCCTTACTGCCAATGTTATTACGATGACCCATCTCCTCAATGTTCTTCGAAAAGTCCAGCATTTCCTTTAGTAGGAGGTGAGAAAACTCCTCATCCTTGTTCCTCTTCTCCCCCTCAGTGTCCCCCATTCTTGTTTCCACAACCTTTGGTTCAATAGTAACAGGGACTGGAGTGATTTCCAACTCTCTTTCCCTACTCTTGTACCCCTTCCTCTAGTATGTCGCGTTCTGCTTGACTTCTGATGTCATAGACTGCACTGCTCCCATAGGCTGAGCCAAGTCTTTGAGCTCTGATACCACTGTAATATCCCTAAGGAGAATTTACAGTAAATAACAAGCACACATAGACATAAAAATGCACAGAAATAAACAGACACATTAGAACACCATTTAACCATCAAAAACTGCATTGCTGAGCCATTTTATTAAGATGAAGAGGTGTAAAAAATAGGTGTTGGAAGGAATGCACCTGGGCTTTCTCAAGGCAAGCTAGAGAAGCCCATAAATATAATGTCGGACACACTCTACCTCTGTGCATTGTGTGGTTGTAGCTCTGCGCTGGAAATGCCTAGAAATGGTGTTGCTACCTAAAATGATCTTCTGTTAGGGCCTGCTACGCTGCTCAGACAATTTCAAGAGGTTAATCCCAGCCTCTACTCAATAAACCCAGAATAACCCACGAAGGGTTTGGCCAAAGCTTGAACCCAGAAATTGGCCCTCTTGAGCTTGGATGGCTCTGCTGCTGGGAAATTTGGTCCTCTTGAAGAATCTGTTGTTGAATGCCACCAAAATTCCTGCAATCCATGTTAGAAGGCTTCTCAAGCCTTCCCTCCAAGTTTCCTCCAAAAACTCCCTTCTCTCCCCAACCTCCCGGAGTGACTCCCTCAGTGACTGCACATCCTCTATGTTGTTGTAGCTACCTCTGTGTTGTTGTAGCTTTCTCTATGTTGTGGTGTGACCTCCCTACTCCTAAACTGAACAAGAACAAAATGGAACTCCCTCCTTGGACTGGCACTCGAAGTCCACCGAAGCAAGGGCTAGGATCTCTGCTCGGAAACACCCGTGTGCTGAACAACACATGCAGACTTGGCTCACTGCTCAAGCATGCTATGTCAATAGACAATTTCTGAAATAATAAGTGAATGACCAAAATGAGCCTCCCATGCATCTTTTGTCCCAAGTCTCCCCAACATTCCTGTGGGCCCCATTCGTACCTCCAACCTCATTCTGCTCCAATGACTGTGTGGGCTTTATGTGGGTCGTAGTTTCCTCCAAGTGGGCCCCATTCTCCACTAGAGCCACAATTATTGACTCCAGGTTAATGTTTTGGGGTGTATAGATGCTTAAGTCTAATGTGGGGCCTCCAAACCCACTCCTCCTAAGTCAAAAATTGTAATAGTGGAAAAAATGGAAAAATTTAATATTTCTACTTAGCAGAATTGCTAAGCAGGAATATTACAGAGAGAGATGTTGGAGATGTTGGTCCGCCTACGTAGGGGGAGGAGGCAGAGGCCCACCACCCCCACCAGGATTTCTTGCCAGCAACATGAGTCATCGCTTCACTTCGGGGAATGCTGAAGTACCTCACTTTGAGGATCAGGGGTAACGTGTTTTAGTACTAGCGGAAAGTAGGGCTACCCACAATTTCGTAGATGCCCAGATGGTGGAGAGGAGGGGCATACACACACAATCCTTTGAGGGATTCTCGATCTTGGTACCAAGAGACCGTACCATGCAGTGCACCAAATATGTCCCCAGGATGACAGTAATAACGGGGAAATACTCTATGATAGACCGCTTCTTTGTAGTTGATGTCCCCGACACCAACGTAGTGCTTGGTGTGCAGTGGTTGTACTCACTTGGACGCGTTACTACTGACAAGTAGAAGCCAGATATGGAGTTCATGGGGCCTGACAAGAAGATGGTTTTATTGAGAGGCATGCAGTCATACCCTCTATAGACAGTATCAGCACATAGGATGGAGGCTAATTTGAGACATGGTGATATAGAGTGGGCAATGGAGTTGAGAATATCTGATGCAGGGGGTAAGCCCCAACCACCACACCCAAATGTTCAGGCCATTTTAGACAGGTATCCAGTGGTATTTGGGGACATTCCACCGAGATGACCACCTGACAGAGGGTTTGAGCACACAATTAAGCTCGAACCAGGGGTGCAGGCAGTGATTACGACCCCATACCGACATCCCAAGGCCTATCGAGATGAGATTAAGAGGGCCATTCATGAGTTGCTGGTATTGGGGCATATTAGGCCCAGTTCTAGCACTTTCGCTTCATCAGTTGTCCTGGTGAAGAAGAAATTTGGCACGCTGAGGATCTGCATTGATTACCGGGCCCTTAATAAGAAGACGCTGAAGAACCAGTACCCCATTCCCTAGATCGACGAGTTGATGGATGAGCTTAAAAGAGATAAGTACTTCTCTAAGATAGACCTGCATTTGGGATATCACCAGATAAGGGTGTATGAGGAGAAGATTTGAGCCATCCGGGATTGGCCAGTGCCTCGAAATGTGACCGAGTTGAGGGGTTTTGTGGGCATATGAACTTTTTACAGGAAGTTCATGAAGGGCTTCTCACAATTGGCAGATCCCCTCACTAATTTGACTAAGAAGGGGGAATTCGCATGGACATACAGGGCCCAAGCAGCCTTTGAGCACCTCAAGGAGGTGATGCGCAGCTGCCCAGTATTGGCACTTCCTGATTTCACCTAGTCGTTCACATTGGAGTGTGATGCGTCGGGTGAAGGCGTGGGCGCAATATTATCACAGGGTGGACATCCCATTGCTTTTGAGAGTTGGAAGCTCCTTCCGCACGAGAGGTTTTACTTGATTTACGACAAGGACATGTTGGCCATTATGCATGCCTTGGCCAAATTCTAACAGTACTTGGTGGGCAACAGGTTTAGAGTGAAGATTGATCACAATAGCCTTCGCCATTTTCTACGGCAGAAGGGCCTCAATGATAGACAACAAAAGTGGGTTAGCAGGATCCAGGCCTATGATTTCGACATACAGTATGCCAGGGACAAGCATAATGTGGTACCGGATGCACTATCCAGGAGGCCTGCGACTCTTTCACTCATGAGTGTCTGCCATGATTAGAAGGCACAACTTCTAGTGGAATACTCCAAGGATCAACAGGCATGTGAGATCTTGGAGGGAACTCATGGGGATGAGCACCACAAGGTGATGACAAAAGTCATCTACTATAAGGGGCGCATGTTCTTTCTACCAAGTTCGCAGTTAAGGGAGAGGATTCTCCAAGCAATCCATGACTCACATTTGTCAAGGCATCAAGGGTTCATGAAGACCTACAGGATTGTTAGAGAGCGCTTCGCATGGAAGGGCCTCAAGGGGGATGTGTTGAGGCATGTACAGGAGTGCGAGGCATGCCAGAGGAACAAGGGAGATTTTACTCATCCAGCAGGGTTATTGCAGCCACTCCCTATTCCCGAGGGGAAGTGGGAGAGCATCTCAATGGACTTCATCACAGGCCTTCCCATGACACAGGGTTGTGATTGCATCTATGTGGCGAGATGGCTACACTTAGGGGAGAATTGCTACAATACTACCTATCATATATCCATTGGTATGTCTCCTTTTCGTGCTTTATATGGATATGATACTTTATCTTTCGCTAACACTGTTTTTAGAGACAGTTGGGCCCCAAGGACCAAACATTGGATACAGGAGAGCCAAAAAATTCTCAAGGCTCTCAAAGATAATTTGTAGACAACCCAGAACCAACAAAATATGTATGCAGATAAGCACAGGATTGAGAGACACTTTGAGGCGTGGGTCTAGTCTTCTTGTGCCTTCAGTCATACAGACAGTGTATGCTGAAACAGAAGGGGGCCGAGAAGCTACAACCTTGCTTTTATGGCCCGAACCGTGTGACCATGAGGGTTGGCAAGGTGGCATATGAGTTAGAGCTTCTGCCTAGGAGCAAGGTGCATAACGGCTTCCATGTTTCGTGCCTCAAGAAGGTACTAGGCCAGCATGTGACAACCACCGTGGAGTTGCCCCCATTGGATGATGATGGGCATCTAGTTTTGGAGCCTGAGTCTATTTTGGAGAGCAGGGAGAGGAAATTGAGGAGCAGAGTCATCAAGGAATTCCTGGTCAAGTGGAGGAACCTACTAGATGAGGATGCTACTTGGGAAGGAGAGCAAATATTACAGCATCCAACTTTGCAGTTGCTTGCGGACAAGCAACATCTTGGTGGGGAGGACTGTGATATTCCCACTTAGAAAGGTTGCTAAGTGAAATATCAATTTTGACCAATTTTGTTAATTTATGGATAGCAACTTAGGCAAAGTGGGTTGAGGGGCCCCACTTGCAATTTTTAGGTGAAAGAAGACTCAAACATAGGACAAAATGGAAAAATCGATTTGTTAGTGGATGGTGGGGGCCAATCCAAAGAGCAATACGCTCCCCTTATCTAGTACACTCTCATGGAGGGATGAGAGACGGAAAATCGATGGATGGGACTCACATGGAGAAATTGGAGGCCCAACAACTAAAATAGGAGGAGCACTCATCATTTGCTCATCTTTTATCATTTGACAATCCCACTAACTAGCACGCTCGAGCTGAGAGCCAAGTCTACATGTGTTGTTAAACACATGATATTTTCAAGCGAGAATCTCACCCTACCTTCAGTGGACTTCGAGTACCAACCCAAGGAGGTGACCTGCATCACATTTGATCTGATCTAGGATTTTGCCAAGTCTATTCGTGGAGTTGGTTCAGCAGGAGGGATGCAGGAAGAGGAATACGCAACAATTGGAAGAGCTGGTTGTGGAGTCTAGGATTTGTTGAGCTTTCCAGAACAATTTAAGGACATCATTTTCTGAATATTTGGAGAGTTTCTGGGGCTCCATTTTGTCTGAATTTACTGGGCCAAGCAACCATCACCAGGGACTGCGTGGGCGTGCGCAGTGGTACCTTCGTACCACACGTGGGGCATTGGGAGAAGGTGGAATTGGGGGCTGAGGCTTGTGGGGTAATTCTGGGAGGGAATTTGCTGAGTATTGAAGTGATTTTGGGGACCATCAGCAGTGACATTTTCAAGTGGCTCGATACACCCAGCAGCTGGAGGAGTGAGGGGAAATTGGGCTGAATTTTGGAGGTCAGCATTTGGCCAAACCTTTTCTAGGTTTTGGTGGGTTATTGGGGGAGATCCCAGGGTTAATTTCCCAGAATTTTCTGAGCACCGAAGGAGGACCTAGCAACCATTTCTTGCAGCCAACAGTGCAGTTTTCTGGAGGGCAGCACAGAGCTTTTGTGGGGGACAGTTTCCTAGTGGTTGAGTAGTTGATTTCATCACCGGGGCCTTGTTAGCTTGCTGGGGAAAGCCCAGGTGCATTCATTCCAATCTCGTATTGTACCCCTTATTCATCTTAATAAAATGGCTCAGTTCTGCGCAAATTTTGGAGTTTTTCTGGGTGTTTAATATTGTCTGTAAATTTGTGTGTGTTTTGCTATGCATGCTTTGCTTATCACTGTTAATTTTCCTTGGGGATATAACATGTTTGTTAGAAAGGAAAAACATGAAGCATGTTTTTATAAATCATTGTGGCCCAGTAATCCTAGAATTAGATTATACCAAAAATTTGTTTTCCTTGCATGGATTCACTTTGGTTGAAGCGGGCAATGCAAGGTGAGAACCGGATGATCGGATTGCAGGGAAAAGTCTCTCGGTGCACCATCTGACTCAGAGATCTCTTTTTCATGTGGAAAAGGAGTTGTACGACAACACCTAACATGGACAGTCTCTAGAGAATTATTTGAATTTAGAGCTGAGCTACTTGCTCAGTTTAAAATGTACATCTATGCTAGAAAATTTCAGGAATCGTATTGACTCTCTGGTCTGGGCCTAATGCTGAAAAATAGCCCATCTTACCTAGTGGATCACACTCCCAAACCTTTCACCCCTTGATTTACCACTTGATGTAAAGCATTCGAATAATGAATGTAAATGGAAGATGTCTCCGGGAAAATAAGGCTTAGATATATGCATACCATATCTGTGTCAAGAGTGCTGCCATTTTCCAGCTGGACTGCAGTTACTCGCCCATCAGTTCCCGCTACGAGCCTTTTTACGGATGCACTCTGCATCATATTTACAAAAATAATAAGATATTGAGCTGTCTAGCACCAAAAATGCATAGCCATGGTATGGTGATACTAAGAATTGATATTAATTACCCTCAGATACTCTTTCAAAGCATATGTCCAAATGAAAACACACTTCTTACCTTGAAAAACTTGACACCATTTTCCTCATACAGTTCTTCATACTTTCTTCCAAGTGTAGCAGGAAACAGTCTAGCCATGACATGCTCTTCAGGAAATATTACCTGTTCACAAAAATTATAGCACACCATAAAATAATCATACTCTGCAGTAATAAAATTAGCTCTGAATGGAGAAATAGAAACATAGCATCACAAATGTCGTTCCACCAACTATATGTAAGCTCAGTAAACTTGTAAAATGAAGGTAAACATAGAAATACAGAATTACTCTCCATTCCCATCTTACAGGGCATAATGAATCTCTGAGTATGAATCCCAAGCCCACAAGATGAAAACTCTCTCAATGCCATTAAGACGTAAGCCAGTTAATGTACTTGAAATCATCACCTTATTGTACTCAAATAGTGTTGGAATTGTAAGCACTTATGACCATAAATGGACATTGAATGCAAACTTTCACAAAATATGAAACTTTCTCCAGGCATACACAATTTCATTCATAGGCAATCATTGTAAGAAATTCGTAGAAGGCCACTGTATTGCACAAACATCCTAATCTCAATTTGAATTTTTCAAATTGCTTCATTTATCTCAAACAACATAAAAAACATGAGTAATAATAATAAGTTTAGAGTGGCATTACCCACACAGATGCTATTGCAAGTAGTAACCATGCATCATCTAAAGAACATGGCCAACTACTCTAGGAAAAAATAAAAAATGGTACCGTAGTGTCAATCTTCCAACCAGCAGCAGCAGCCGCTACCTCCATGCCAATGTAACCACCTCCAATTATAACAAGTTTTTTGGCACTTTGCTGCAAATAAAAGAAAGACCTGGCTTAGCCCCGAAATAGCTATTAAATCAAACATAGGAAATAATAGTCGAAAAATATCAAAGATAGATGACAAACAAAGCGATATTACGTATTTTCATGCTTAAATGCTTATTGGTTTTATTTATGATTTTTAAGACAGTGAAAGCACAATAAACCTTGGGAACCTGGAAATTATATCTAACGATGAAACAAGAAGAGGTCACCCATTTTGGAACCTATTGCTTAAAAGTTTCTTATGTCCAAGGAAATGTTGCACGAAGTGGGGATGAAGCGGAGACGTTTTTTGGAAGTGAAGCGTCGAAAGCGTCATTTTCCAAAAATCTAGGAAGTGGAGCATCCCGCAAGCATCTACTTTATATATAAATATATATGCATTATATTCAAAAAAATATCCAAAATACCAAAATAGTTGTAGAAGATATGAAAACATGCATATTTGTACCTAAATCAATATAGATATGGCATCCATTGTACATCAATGATTAATTATTCGAGCATCAATGATCAACCATCTAGACTCTAGCAATTACAAACATACATCAAATTTTTAAGCATATCATAAAACATAAAACACTTATAAGATAAAATCATAAAACATTCAAATAACTTATCTAGCAAGTGAGCAAGTGTTAACATGAGCCATGTCCAAAATAAAATAATAATGTTTTCAAAATAGGCAACCTGGCCACCACCAAGTTCAAATCTATGACAAGTCTAATCTATGACAAAAGTAGTAAATTTTGAATATATCTACTAATCTCTCCTCCTTCCTCCATGAACACTACATGAGCCTTCATGTGGTGGCAGTGAAGAAGATGGTGCTTGTGGAAGTTGTGGAATGGATGAAGATGAAGCCCCTGTTATTGGTGTTGAGGACTGGAACCTGGGAACCATGGGACTGAATGGGGGTGGCATCTCAACTCGACCATCATCATCCTAGATAAGACCGTCCTCTGATTGCTCTAATCGCAACACTCCAACCTCCAAATTGGCCTCCTCTGGATTTTGGTCCCAAAGCTTAAGGTCTTTATTATTCTTTGCATCCTCACAGTAATGGGACAACAATCACAAGTTGTAGTGAACATAAACCAAGCTCTCTACTTGATTTAAATTTAACCTGTTTCCTTTAACACTGTGGATGAAAGAATAAGAGCTCCAACACCTCTCTGCAGAAGAAGTGTTTACCCCCTGTGATAGCACTCGCAATGCCAAAGTTTGTAGAAGTGACGTGAAACCTCCGTGCATGTTCCACCACTCAAGAGAAGAGAAATTCTCTTGATCTTTAATTGCATGAATGCTCCCAAATGGACAAGTGTCAAGTGTAAAGTTGCTCAATTTTTTTCGTAGCATGGAAGACTCTTCCTCATCAGGGACTAATTTATCCAATGCTTTCATATAACTAGATAGAACCTCTAGATCTAATTGTGGTTTTCTCCTACCACCCCCCCTAGGTGCTGGTATTGAAAGCCAAGATGGATAATTGTATTTAGGTGTCAAAACTTATGTTAAGGCATGCAATGGAATGTTTAGCATTTCCCATCGTTTTTCCACCTCTACGCGGATATAATTGTACAAGGTGATATCTCTAGGCTCAACAATGTCTTTAATCTACCCCAACATGCTATCCATCTACTCATACACCTCCCCAATTATTGGTCGATCTAAATCTGCAAACTTGATCATGTAATAAATTGGTTTGGAGAATCGCAAAACATATTTAATGTGTGACCAAAAGTAACTATCAAGAATAGTGTCCTTGACTACATTAGTACCATCTCTATCAGTGTTAATGTCATCCCATGATTCACATGTCACCATATTAGTTAAAGCTTGTCTCACCTTCAATAGCCGCCTAAAGGTGAGGTAATAACTTGCAAATCCTGTTTTTGAAAGTTTAAGCAACTACAACTTAGAGTAAGTGCCATAAAATTAGTTTACCCTTGTATGCCCTGTGAAAGAAATTAATGAGTTGCTTCTCTTTCTTGTAAAGCTCATTAATCCATCAACATTCTTTATGCTTCCACCATGAACACTACGTGAGCCTCCATGTGGTGGCAGTGAAGAAGATGGTGGACGTGGAAGTTGTGGAACCGATGAAGATGAAGTCCTTGTTGTTGGTGTTGAAGACTAGAACCTGGGAACCATGGGACCAAATGGGGGTGGCATCTCAACTCGATCATCATCATCCTAGATAAGATTGTCCTCTGATTGCTCTAATCGCAACACTCCAACCTCCAAATTGGCCTCCTCTGGATTTTGGTCCCAAAGCTTAAGGTAATTTATTATTCTTTGCATCCTCATAGTAATGGGACAACAATCGCAAGTTGTAGTGAACATAAACCAAGCTCCCTGCCCGGTCTAAATTTAACTTGTTTCCTTTAACACTGTGGATGAAATAATAAGTGCTCCAACACCTCTCTGCAGAAGAAGTGTTTACCACCTGTGATAGCACTCGCAATGCCAAAGTTTGAAGAAGTGGAGTAAAACCTCAATGCATGTTCCACCACTCAAGAGAAGAGAAATTGTCTTGATCTTTAATTGCATGATTGCTCCCAAATGGACCAGTGTCAAGTGTATAGTTGCTCAATTGTTTTCGTAGCATGAAAGACTCTTCCTCATCAGGGACTAATTTATCCAATGCTTTCATATAACTAGATAGAACCTCTAGATCTAAGTGAGGTTTTCTCCTGCCAACCCCCCCCCCCCCCAAGTGCTGGTATTGAAAGCCAAGATGGATAATAGTATTTAGGTGTCAGAACATATGTTAAGGCATGCAATGAAATGTTTAGCATTTCCCATCGTTTTTCCACCTCTACACAGATATAATTGTACAAGGTGATATCTCTAGGCTCAATAATGTCTTTAATCTACCCCAACATGCTATCAATCTGCTCATACACCTCCCCAATTATTGGTCGATCTAAATCTGCAAACTTGATCATGTAATAAATTGCTTTGGAGAATCGCAAAACATATTTAATATGTGACCAAAAGTAACTATCAAGAATAGTGTCCTTGACTACATTAGTACCATCTCTATCAGTGTAAATGTCATCCCATGATTCACATGTCACCATATTAGTTAAAGCCGGTCTCACGTTCACAAGCCGCCTAAAGGTGAGGTAATAACTTGCAAATCTTTTTTTTGAAAGTTTAAGCAACTGCAACTTGAAGTGCCATAAAAGTAGTTTACCCTTGTATGCCCTGTGAAAAAATTAATGAGTTGCTTCTCTTTCTTGTAAATCTCATTAATCCATCCACATTCTTTATGCTTCCACCATGAACACTACGTGAGCCTCCATGTGGTGGCAGTGAAGAAGATGTTGGTTGTGGAATTTGTTGAACAGATGAAGATGAAGCCCCTATTATTGGTTTTGAAGACTCGAACCTGGGAACCATGGGACCGAATGGGGCTAGCATCTCACCTCGATCATCATCATCCTAGATAAGACCGTCCTCTGATTGCTCTAATCACAACACTCCAACCTCCAAATTGGCCTCCTCTGGATTTTGGTCCCAAAGCTTAAGGTCTTTATTATTCTTTGCATCCTCACAATAATGGGACAACAATCGCAAGTTGTAGTGAACATAAACCAAGCTCTCTGCCCAGTCTAAATTTAACCCGTTTCCTTTAACATTGTGGATGAAATAATAAGAGCTCCAACACCTCTGTGCAGAAGAAGTGTTTGCAACCTTTGATAGCACTCGCAATGCCAAAGTTTGTAGAAGTGGAGTGAAACCTCCATGCATGTTCCACCACTCAAGAGGAGAAATTCTCTTGATCTTTAATTGCATGATTTCTCCCAAATGGACTAGTGTCAAGTGTATAGTTGCTCAATTGTTTTTGTAGCATGGAAGACTCTTCCTCATCAAGGACTAATTTATCCAATGCTTTCATATAACCAGATAGAACCTCTAGATCTAAGTGTGATTTTCTCCTGCCACCCCCCCAGGTGTCGATATTGAAATCTAAGATGGATAATTGTATTTAGGTGTCAAAACATATGTTAAGGCATGCAATGGAATGCTTAGCATTTTCCATCATTTTTCCACCTCTACACTGATATAATTGTACAAGGTGATATCTCTAGGCTCAACAATGTCTTTAATCTACCCCAACATGCTATCAATCTGCTCATACACCTCCCCAATTACTAGTCGATAAATCTGCAAACTTGATCATGTAATAAATTGGTTTGGAGAATCGCAAAACATATTTAATATGTGACAAAAAGTAACTATCGAGAATAGTGTCCTTGACTATATTAGTACCATCTCTATCAGTGTTAATGTCATCCCATGATTCACATGTCACCATATTAGTTAAAGCTTGTCTCACCTTCACTAGCCGCCTAAAGGTGAGGTAATAACTTGCAAATCTTGTTTTTGAAAGTTTAAGCAACTGCAACTTAGAGTAAGTGCCATAGAAGTAGTTTACCCTTGTATGCCCTATGAAAAAATTAATGAGTTGCTTCTCTTTCTTGTAAAGCTCATTAATCCATCCACATTCTTTGTGCTTCACAATATCATGCATCAAAAGTTTCAATGTGTGCACCAAGCACCCGAACCAAAAGATGTGTGGATGAGTACGCTCAATAATTTTTTATTTTGCCTTACAATTTGCTACATTATCAGTGATCATTTGAACCACATTATTATGTGGATTGATTTCAATAGGAGATCTGCAATGTTTTGGGAAGTTGCATTGACGCAGGAGTTGTGACTTGCAAGAAACACTACACTAATAGCAAAAACACCAAGAACATTTATCAAATGTTGGTTTCTAACATTTGTCCAACCATAGATACAATGGATACCCCACAATCCACCCACTCATTTGTAAAACGTGTCAAAGCTCTTTGAACCTTTGCTTTTTCTCTTTCTAATAACAGCGTTTTAGCTTTCTCATAGTTGGGGCTCTTGTATCATTTTGGGGTTTCAATGACGGCCTTAACCATATCATGCCAATAGGGAGAGCGAAGCACATTGAATGGTACATCGCAAGCACAAAGAAACTGGACCAGCTTTCCTTCCAAGTTCCACATCATCCCTCCCAGCAACATTCAAGAAATTTGCTATTGTTCTTCTATTTTCAGAGATTGCAGAAGTACCATGGGGAGATGAGCTACCAAATATAGAGGTTGCAATTGCACTTGATTCAGAATGAGTTTTTTATTTCTTGTTTTTCTTTTGTGCAACCTCCTCTATTTAGACATGTTTTCTCCTTTGTTCCATTAAAACCCTAGGGAAAATTGAGATCCCTACGAGACCCTTGTTTTCATCATTGTCCATTACCCCACAAAGATGCCTCCTCACACAGGTATATGAACCACTATATGGTTTTCCTCCATGATAACCATGAGGGCACACAAACTTGTAGCTTCCACCACCTCTTCCCCCCTCAAGTTTTGTCACGTAATTCCACAAGGGTGTCAATGCAGCTTTCCCCTCTTGCATTTCAGTGTCCTCTTCAAACCCTTCCTCTCCATCATACATTCGGTAACTCATATGGGGACCACTATCCTCCTGTTCTTCTTCCCTTCTATTCCTACAGCTGGAGAATGTAACTATTTTCGGTCTTCATAATTGTCATTTTACTCATGGCATAATGTAATTCTTATGTATTTATCAAATGAAGAAAGAAAAATGATGTAAAAAACAAAATAAAAGTGAGCTATATAAAGCATGTGATTCATGCTCAAGTCATTTATCATTGGATCAACCATCCATTGAATGCTTCTAGGGTATGCACAAGCCAAAGAATCATTGTCATGTTGTAATATACCCTTTTGGGCACTTGAATCAAGAAAGGAAAAAATATTTTTGAATTTAGAAGTGTCTATGAGGCTCTCAAGATCAAGTCGGCCAGTCAAGGAAAAGTCGGCCTAGAGAGGGTAGTTCAAGCCTCTTGGAAGGCTATAAAAAGGAGGCACTTCAACCTATTTGAAATACACGTCACACACAAATTTGAGTTCAATCTACAATTGAAAAGGAATATGAAAGTCTTAGAAAAGCAAGGAGAAGGCTAGCGAAGGACGGAAGAAGCCCTAGACGAATTTGGAAGTCTGAAATGTGTCTTCTATTGTTCACACATGTGAGTATCCTAGGGTTTCTAGGGTCACCTCAAGTCTGAAATTGCAGAGAAAGGTGAAGATTGTTTGAGTAAGGACGAAAGGCTAGAAGAGCCAGTATCTTGAAGGGATGTTGCTTCATTATCCTTGGAAGAGCTTTGTCTTGTTTTGCGGGAAGAAGATTGGTTGGCTTCCTTGGTTCTTGGTTGTGAGCCTGGTCTAGGTTTTTGGTCTTGGAAGTCTCCTTTGAAATGATTTTATAAGAAGATCATTTCTTTTTGGGTTTTCCCTTTGGAGGGGTTTTTCCTTGGCTTCGAGCCTATATCTTGTGTTCATCTTTGCATGGTTGTGATCTTCATTGTTTTGGCATTTATTTGATGATAAGAATATTAGCATAATCAAGAAGAAGAACATAATCTCACAAATAACTGTCATGTAAGGAAAAAGTTGAATTAAATGTTGCCCTAATCAATTTTCCAACATGGTATCAGAGCTAAGGTCAAGAGTCTTGGCAGTTGGAAGATCACTAGAAGGGATTTTGCATTACTCCGAAAATCCAAAAAGAATGGATTGTATATATTAGTTTTGATGACCGAGCCATCTAGAAGTAAATCCAAGTAAGAAAAAGCCATTTTCTGAGCATCCAACAAGAGCAGATCTCTCTAAAGAAGAAAATTTCATACCTTGGGAAGCTGAGAAGATCAAAAGTTAAAGGAAGGACATGTTTTTTGTCTTTGATTTGGGTTTGTTTTGGCTCAGGTAAGGTAGGAAGAACAACCGTGTTTTCTGAAAGCCTTCAAATGGAATATATGTCGAGTTTAGTGCCTCTATTCTGGCGTGAGGAAGATTCCTACAAAGCCAAGATTGCAAGCTATCTTATCTCTGATCTAAAATGGTAATTGGGCTGAAAATCTAAAGGCGACCTAGTGCACGTTGGTTGTAGGGCTCCTACACATGGAAAAATTGTGGATTACTAGGCCGAGTTCAGTCATGGAAGGGACGAGGTAATATGTGAAGGAAAAGAGGATTTGTTGGACGTATAGAAGCAGCAACAGTTTGAAGTTTGGACTTGCGGTTCCTCAGAATTTCAGAGAGGGAGGAAGTCACCTTCAAGATCAAAAATTCTAAAGGAATCCAAAGGATAAAAGTAGTTCCACAGTTCAACAAAGTATGGCATCTTGAAGAGGATACTAGTGAACATCTTTTTATTCTTACTAGAAGCCCTAGTTTGAGGGACAAAGAGCACAATGAAATTAGTAGTTTCAAAATTGATAAAGGTACCAAACCTCTTGCTAAGGAAATAATGAAATAAGGAAGAAGTATGGTATCCTATTCAAAGTTTGTTTAAAGCAAGGAGTTGTATAGTTTGAGGCCTTGTAATAGCATATGCTATATACATCTAACAAAATTCAAGAGGAGCAATAGTTAGTCTGTAGAAATTTCTGAATCTTAATTCTTATGCAGAAATTATTACTGTTAATCTGGTTAAGCTTCTCCTACTTATACAAGTTAATAATTGAATAAATTCAAGTTAACATCAAAGCAAAACACATAACAGATCTCTACCAATTTCAGATTTGGAAACCAGAGTTGTGTATTCAGAAATATTCTTAATAATAGAACCCTCCAGCAACCAGAGATCGGTTTTCCCACATTGGGTTTTTCTGAGGACAGTTTGTCTAGAAATAACTGTGTGACTGTGTCTATGTGTGCATATGCTTATTCTAGATCTGAATTGGTAGAGATCTGTTATGTGTTTTGCTTTGATTTTAACTTGAATTTATTCAGTTAATAACTTATATAAGTAGGAGAAGCTTAACCAGATTAACAATAATAATTTCTGCATAAGAATTAAGATTCATAAATTTCTACATGGTATCAGAGCAATTGCAGATCTGAAGGGGAAGCGCAGTTGACCAGAAGGGAAAATCTGACATGAACCAAGGGAAGGGTTCATGCAACCAAAAGGACTCACGCAGTCCTCCAGAGCATGCAGAAATGCAGAGGGAACATGACATGAAAGTGTTGGCATCTAGACTAGAGGAGGATCTTGCATGTGTGTCAAGCACAGCTCCTCCTGATGTTTGGTATATTGACAGTGGAGCATCTGCTCACATGACGGGGATTCGAGAATGTTTTTCGAGCTATCAAGAGGAGCAGAAGAATTTCCAAATAACTATGGGAAACAAAGGAAAATGTACCCCCATCGGGAGAGGTACCGTAACTTTTCAGACGGAAGATGGCCACAAGATTCGAGCCACGAATGTTCTGCATGTACAAGGGTTGGGGATGAACTTACTCTCGGTGTCTCAACTTCAAAACAAGGGCTATGATGTATACTTTATTCAAGACAAAGTATATGTCAAACATCCTAACTGGAGTAAAAAGGCACAAATTGGAGTAAGGAGTCACAAGTTGTATAAGCTTCAGCTTAAATTTCCGGTGGCCCTGATCGGTAGTACAGACGACAGAGATCTGAATGAGTTATGGCACAGAAGGATGGGGCATCTACATCATGGAGCCTTGAGGATTCTCAAAAATACTATCATAGGGGCTCCTGAACTCAACACAAAGAAAGACGATGTTTGCAGAGGATGCGTACTAGGGAAGTACGCTAAGGCAACGTTTCCAAGAAGAAACAGCAGAGCCAAAGGTGTATTAGAGTTAATACACTCTGACATTTGCGGTCCGATGTCTACAACAGCACTCAGTGGGGAAAAATATTTTCCCACCTTCATTGATGATTATTCCAGGGACTTGGATCTATTTTCTGAAGACCAAAGATGAAGTCTTTAATCGGTTTAAAGATTTCAAAGCATTGGTGGAGAACTCTACAGGAAAGAAGATCAAGAAGTTAAGGTCAAATAATGGTGGAGAATATATCGATAAATACTTCACAAATTTCTATGCGCAGGAAGGCATCAAGAGAGAGTGGACAGCTCCCTACAATCCAGAACAAAATGGAGTTGCAGAATGGAAGAATCGGACCATAATAGAAGCTACAAGGGCAATGTTGTACGACTAGGAAATGCCCAAATTCTTATGGGCAGAGGCCTGCAACACATCAGTCTATATTCAGAACAGAGTTCCAAATAGGGCTTTGGGGAAGGTGACTCCCAAAAGTGTGTTCACAGGCAGCAAGCCTAAAGTGAGCCACATCAGAATATTCGGCAGAATAGCATACTGCCATGTTCTAGAGGAAAAGAGGAAGAAACTGGATCAAACTGCAGAAAAGGGTTTTCTGATGGGCTACAGTGAGAATGCAAAGGCATACCGCGTTTATATTCCAGAGAGCAGGAAAGTCGTGGTAAGAAGGGATGTAAAATTCCTTGAAGAAAGAGCCTTTATGTAATATTCCCAATTAGCTTTGCTAATTGGAATATTGCATTTTTGCTTTATTTTGCCGCTTTAGATAGAAATAATAAATAAAGTGAGAAATAAGAGGCACATTTGTTCTGAAGGAAGCTCCTCCGACGAAGAACAAGAAGAAGAACAAGTGAGACCCCCACCACTGATGGGAGACCGAACAGAGAACTCCAACAGATTCTTAGAGAGGCAGAAGGATTTGTTGGAACACCTAGAGAAGGGAAGAGGATAAGGAAACAACCTGACAAATATCAAGCACTGGTAGCTCAGGTTGGAGAGCCCTCTACCTTTCGGGAAGCAGCTCAGCATCAGGTATGGGTAGATGCCATGGTGGAGGAGTATAGCTCCATCATGACAAATGATGTCTGGGAAGTAGTCCCTAGACCACAGGACAGATCTGTTGTAGGATCCAGGTGGATCTACAAGATCAAATATGCTGCAGACGGTAGCATAGAGAAACTCAAAGCAAGATTTGTAGCAAAGGGGTATGCCCAGAAAGAAGGCATTGACTATGAAGAAACCTTTGCTCCTATAGCACGGCACACTTCTATCAGATCCATCATCTCTTTGGCAGCGCAGATGGGATGGGAGATTCACCAGATGGATGTCAAGACTGCGTTTTTAAACGGTGTGATAGAGGAGGAAGTGTACATAGAGCAGCCAGAGGGCTTCGAGACACATGAGCAAAAGACTCATGTTTGCAGACTTAAGAAAGCCTTGTATGGCTTGAAACAAGCCCCCAGGGCATGGTATGGTCGGATTGATGGCTACTTATAGAAGATGGGATTCGTCAAGAGTGACGCAGATCCCAACTTATACTACTTGAAAGTTGAGAGTAGAAGATGAGCCACTTATTCTTGTTTTGTATGGGAATGACTTGTTTTTGACTGGGTCATCCAAGCTCATCATGGACTGCAAGGAGAATCTGGCAACTGAATTTGACATGAAGGACTTGGGATGGATGCACTATTTTCTTAGGTTAGAAGTTTGGCAGCATGAAGGGGAAATCTTCCTAGTGGCAAGGAAGATACATGACAGAGATTCTGAAAAGATTCCAGATGGAAGACTGTAGACCCATGGCCACGCCAATGATCACTAACTGGAAGAAGATAGACACATCAGAGGATGATGAGGTTGATCCCTCCTTGTACAGACAACTCATCAAGTCATTGATGTATCTGGTCAATACAAGACTAGACATCTACTATGCAGTGAATACCCTCAGTGAGTTCATGGTGGAACCAAGGAGGGCTCACTGGGCAGTAGCTAAACATATTCTCAGATACTTGAGAAGGACAGTCGAGTATGGGCTAAAGTACACGAAAGAAAATGAAATTTAGTTAAGTGGGTTCACTGATGCAGACTGGGTTGGAAGCACAGTAGATCGGAAAAGTACCAGCGGGTATTGTTTCAATCTCGGATTAGGAATGACCTCCTGGTGTAGTAGGAAACAAAAGTCCGTAGCAATGAGCTTAGCTGAGGTAGAGTACATGGCAGCAAGCACGACTTCGTGTGAAGCCATATGGCTCCGCAAATTAATTTTGAACCTACTTAAGAAACAAATAGAGCCGACCAAGATCATGTGTGATAATCAGAGTTGCATCAAACTCTCTGAGAATCCTGTGTTTCATGACCGGTCAAAGCACATTGACATTCGGTGTCACTTTATCCAAGACTATGTTCAAAAGGGAGCAGTACAGTTACGATACGCTCCTACAGGTGAACAAGTAGCAGACATTCTCACAATGGCTCTGAATAAGGTTAAGTTCACTTACTTTAGAGAGAAGATGGGAATGATCGAAGACCCCTTCCACTAGAGGAAAGGGTGGTCTTCCGAAGAAGAGGGAGCTGTAGTACAGTGGTTGCAATGGCAGTGGCAGAGTCATGGGCAGCAGTACAGAATCGCAGCAGCAGTGCAGAGTTGAGTGGCAGGAGGCCAAGCTTCAACAACACAAAACCAGTGCCCAAAATCATGTAATGCATGAGTGTGATGTATTGCTAGAGCACATCCTTGATGCTAAGAGGGAGTGTTGAGATTTTGTGTCTTTGGGGTAGCATCAGTTGTGCTCTAGCTCCCAAACTTTGTGGAGGGACTAGAGTACACTGGATCTACAAGACCCAAAAATGGATTTGGGAAATTTCATTTGGTTTAAGAGATATTAAATTAATTAATTAATTATTTTAATGTATTTCCTAAGTTAAAACTTAGGAAAATAAAATAATTAAAGTGAATTTAATTAAACATGTGATGAAATTATCTTAAGTCACACGGATCAAGCTTTATTTTAATCTTAGCCATTGATTAAAGATTTAATCTTGGCCGTTGATTTGTCAACGAGAAAAGTATAAAGGAAAGGCTTGGAGTCATTTGTAAAACACACATGGAAGCAGAGCACTGAAACTAAGCTGAGATTCTAGGGCAGGGTTGCTAAGAATTCTCAGAAGTGTTTCAGCTGCAGAGAGGGGAATTTAGACCAAAGGGATGATCTGATCTCGGGGTCTAGAATACACAAAATCTCAACATAGTCATCTTGAAGAGCAACTTGACTTGACATTTTTTAAGCTTCTTTTGACGGCAGTCCTAATAGGAAGATCATGACAACAATCGAAGTGACATTTCTTTGTGTGATCAAGTTTTTGAGATCTTGAAGAAAGCTTTGTGGTAGCTTCCAAGTAATCATGGAAGACAAAGGTACGCAGTCCTTAAGGTATGTATAATTGTTTTATGCTTAAGTTGAATAAATAGTTGCATAATGTAATACAATTAGTCATCTTGAAGAGCAACTTGACTTGACATTTTTTAAGCTTCTTTTGAAGGCAGTCCTAATAGAAAGATCATGACAATAGTGGAAGTGACAATGCTTTGTGAGATCAAGTTTTTGAGATCTTGAAGAAGGCTTTGTGGTAGCTTCCAAGTAATCATGGAAGATAAAGGTATGCAATCCTTAAGGTATGTAGAATTGTTTTATGGTTAAGTTGAATAAAGGGTCTGCATAATGTAATACATTAGGGTTTTAGGGTTTGTAGATTTCACCTTGAAGATTCATGGAATTTAGTGAAAAAACCTAGTTAACTTGTTCCCTCATTGAAGCCCTAGCTCTTGAGATCTAGGGTTTGCAAGAAGAATCTTGTATATGGTAAACCCAAGCGAGTGTGGAATTGGATGTAATCTAGGATATGACATCAAAACCCTAGGGTTGATGTTTCCAAGGGAAATATCAAGGAATTTAGGGTTTGTTTCTAAGAACCCTAGGAGTATACTATTAGTTTTGTAGCATCGGATCTATTTATTTCAGAATTTATTGAAGCATCTGTAAATAACTTATTTCATAAGTAGGAAAATAAACCAAGTATTGCAAAAATATTTTCCTCTTGAAAATTTCACACCAATGACTAATAACCCGAAGGATGGAGATGATATCAAAGGGAATGACGTGATATGGAAAATGTTAAGTATGGTAAAGGAGAATGGACACACTATTTCAATCCAAATTTTCCAAGTAGTGCCCCTCCTATAACCCCAAGGCCTTATGGGAGGTTCCACTAGACTAGGGCCAAAGATTAACCCCCCTGGTAAGATGAGAGAACAAGTTTATAGTCAAATCATTCAATCCTCTAGATCACCCCTTTATCCATACTAAATGCCCAAAACTTTATATAAAAGCACTCGATTGCAAAATGATCAAAGTACTTGTTGAGTGGTAGCCCACCTTCGTCCAAAAGGAATGCCAGATGGTGAGAGGTGTATGACTAGTGCAAATGGCAAAGGGGACTGGTTTATCATCACCAATGAGCATGTGTTTAGGGCTGCTGGCTGGCCGACTGTCCAAGACGGGAGAAAAAGTTTTCTCCTGTAGGGTTACCCATTTTGGTGAGTAACAGGTATGAGGGTTGAGCATTCCTGTGATAGAATTATGGGGCGTGAAGAGATTTGTAAGACAAAGATTTCATGTCTGACTAAGAATCATCAATTTAATAAAATTCCACCATGACCTCATGCGAGCACTAACAATGGAATCCACCAGCCTCAAAATTCACAGCTTTAACTCAACTAAATGCCATTATTGAAGGCAGTTATGCTAGGTTTATTATTATTATCATCAAAATCATTATTAAGAGGAAAGGCTTGTCTACATTATGATTGCTTTGGGAGTCTCTGCTAGATATATCACACCTGACCCCAAAGAACCTAATAATTATTGCCGTCTAAAAGATTTTGCAAATAGTAGTAGAATAGCCTGGAGCAAAACTTCAGAAAAGATTAATTAATAATTGGTTCTCTTGGTCATTCAGATGCGAAGTAATCAGTTTCCCATATGCTTTAGCAAATAAATAAGATGTTATACTCACCATAGAAGATACCAATAAATCAGCATCAGCAACATCTCGAATATAATGGACACCTGGCAAACTTCCTCCAATGGTGTCCGGCAACCTAGAACCATAATATACACAAAAACATTTTAGTTTGCTGATGCCATATTTTTTGTGAAAATGATAATGCTTCACAAATTAGATAACTACGCCTTTGAATTTTTTCTTATATCTTGTCAACCCTACAGTAAATGCAATTCAAAGAAAGTGAAAAAAATATTGTTTGACTGTCAAACAAACTTGATTTTTAAATAGTATCGCAGTTGCATTATCTAGTAAGCTCTGCCATCAATAAAATTCACATAAGCATGGAGAATTTCCCAGAGAAGAATATAATATTATAATGTACATTGTATACATATTTGAATTATTTAATCTATAGTTGTTCACCTTGAAGCACTGCAGCCAGTAGCAATAATAAGAGAACCATATTTCAGACGGCTGCCTGAGGCCGTTGCAAGTGTTTGTGTTGAGATATCCAGACCTGTGACTGTTGTACCATAGATAACCTTCCAATGATAAATTCACTTGTTGTCAGATCTTCTTCCAGGGAAAATAGTTGGGGAATGTTGGACTAACAAATAAGTTCTCTAGCATAAATATAATACAAGAAACTCAAGCATGATCTAGAAGAATAAATACTACAAATGGCAATGCAAAGGACTTACCTCAATCCCTTTGTCCTTGTACCATTCAGGTGTTTGTCTCTCTCCCCCAGAGCCCACGCAAGTATGAAAACCCTGATAGAGAGAGATTTGCTTAGACAATCTGCCCGAGGAAATAAAAGTGGCCGCAAATCATTGAAGTCTACCATCCTTGTATGCCTTTTAAAGAAATTTCTACATTCAATCAGTATGCCGTTAAAAAGAGTCTTACTGGCAATCTTGCAGGCTTTTTATCCAGTGGAAAGAGATATGCTTTTGTCAAAGCTGGCCGTTCATATGGAGCAACACTCTGCACAAAAAAGTTAGACAAATGCCATATGCTGATATATTCAGTGTTTTATTTCAAAACTAATCAGCATTCAGAAAGCATACAATGGAGAATTTTTTTAAATACAAGTTTTCAAAGTGCATGCTTGCAGAGTTAGAAACTAAAAAGCTGGATCAGATGAGATTCCACATCCATAGAAATGTAAGCATCAACTTTCAGCATAGACATATCCAGTTCGCATAGCTTTCTAAAACAAAGTCACAAACTTATGTTGTCCACTTGATAACAGCCAACATTAAAGAATTAACTTTTGTAGAATGCATTCTTACTAAAGCTTTCATAATTGCAAGTTTATTATTCCCATGTAAGCCATGAGACACATCAAGGTTCAGTGTTCTACGCAGTAGTCACATAACAATAATCACCAAACCGTCAACGACCGCAACCAGGCTAAGGTGAATTTTTTTCTCTGAAAATCTGTGTTCCATTATTCTATATTATACAAGACAAAAAATGGTACAAAATCAAGGACAATACAAAGCTTTACTCCCCTCCCAACAGAGGGGAGGAGAGCAAGCATCTCTGAACCAATCCCTAGATTAACAAATATAATATATATTTTTAAGATGGAGCTTAGCCCCTACCTAGGTTTAAGTATTGAGGGGTTTCCGCAATGCATTATATTAGATATCATTTTTTGGGATTCAACTGCATTAAGAAAGTCATTCAACTATGACCATTTCCATGAGAGATAGTCGTAACTGACTAATTTCTCATGATTTTTGAATAGTCTACTTAGCACTCATTGCATCGGGTGATGCTCACAGGGGTGAAGAAGTGGGATTGAAACTAGTGAAATGAATCACATAGTGTCAATCATCACTTCTGGGACTTTCAACCGGTAACCAGGACTTCCCGGTAACCTAGGTTGTCAAGTTTAATATATTTTTTAGGATGGAGATTATAGCCCATACCTAGGTTCTCAAGTCATCGTGAATGAATGAAAAAAAAATGAAAGATAAGTCCAACAAATCTTAGGGAAACTTGAGGACACCACCCGCTGTCACCTTGGTGACCATCCTCCTTGTTACCCCTCAATTTCAATCAGGATGGCCACTTTTTTTTGCCAGACTGTCCCAGCATTTAATTTAATCTTGTGCAGGATTTGAGATTATGTCTGAACCCAATGTTCCATCATCACTTGTGCCTTCACAAGGAATGTTGTTATGTATCATGATGAGCCAGAAGTTGTGACCATCTATCTTATGTATTTTCACTATACCATGCTTAGTGACATATATAAAGTGTCGTTTTTACGTAGGTGGCTTCTCTAGACCCTTGTGGTTTGTCGTGGCTTGTCCTCATCGTCTGCATTTCAAGGCTAGTGCTTCCCTTATGGCTCATTCTAAATATCTCTTAGAGATCATTTCGGGCCAAGATGGGTGTGCAAGGGTCTTGGAATCGATCTTTTAGAACATATGACTTAGAGTACCCCTAAGTTGCTTCACTTTACCTCTTTGTAGATATTGTGCTATTGTATTGTAAAAGGTTGCCATACCTAGAAGCACACTTTCCCTTTATCCTAACCAGGGATCTATGTATGTATGTTACACTTTGGCCTAGATGATTGTCCGCCTATCACTTTTGGGTTATAGGACATGTATTTGGCACTTGAAATCATGTAAAACACCTCCATGAGGGGCCTCTACATACTTTTATGCACTTGGATCTTGAACATCCCATTCCTTCAACACCTTGAACTTTGTAAGACAGGTTTTTATCTATGATACCTTGTTGGAAGATGCCACGTCAACTCCTATGGAGCACCCCACCACTTGACACATGTTTGGAATAAATTGTCATCACCTTTGAAGAGTTGTCCACCTTGCTGAGATTGATGGAGCATCTCCTTTGATCATGGGAATAGTTTTGGACCTTCCTTGCCTTGGAGGTAGCCGTTAGCAGGAAGGAAGGTATTGATTATGCTTTGGAAGACTCACCCATGAGGCCTTTGGATCATTTTAGGAGATTCGTCCATATTTTTTAGTCCCAATGTGCCACACGTGTGACCTATAGGGCCTTATATGTAATGTCCCCATTTTCATTTTCCTCTATATTATAGCCAAGATGGATTTCCAAGGTACGTGATGGCTAGGTCACAGGAGCAGGACTACGTCATCAAAGATCTCGAAGGGATTTTAAGGAGTTTTATGGGGTCCGACAGTGTTCACTTGGCATATTCCACCATCATGGTCAATTTTGCGCAACTTGCTTTTGGTTCTATTGCATTCCAATAATTCTCGTAAAACGGGGTTATTATTGAGCCTAACTTAATTAATTACGCTTAAGGTGGCATTCTAGGAGGAATATTTGATAGAACACCATAGTGTAATAGCTTGTTGGAACCGAAACGAGAAGATTTACAAGATGGGATGATGAGAAGTGACTTCTAGCGGCCAGAGAAAGTGTGGTGGGAAATTTACCATTTTCTCGGATTAAAAAGTGACTTTAATTAGTCACTTAATTAAATAAAAGAAGGGGAAAATGATTGAAGGAAAAAGGTCAAAAGTGACTTAAGTAAAATAAAATAATATTAAAAGTCACTTCAATGAAGTCAAGGGGGAGCTTCTAGAATAATACTAAAATAATCAAAATTAAATACTTCTAGAAGATTGGAGATATATCTATCGAGCCTTTAAAAGGAGAAGGATGAGATCATTTGGGACATCTTGGATTGTTTGTATTTTCTGATTGGTGAGGTTTGGAGAACTAGATTCCCAACTTTTATAAGCCTTAGGACGAAAACCCTTGGGTTTCGAATACCCAACACTCTTTGAAGAGATTTCATCCAGAAATCTCATGGAGCTTCAGAGCTATCAGCAAATTGGAGTGGCGAGCACACAAATCTCCAATTTAGGCGTTATTTCTAGTAGCAGTTTTGGAAGCGAGGACCAGCATTGCAGCATTAGTTCTTGGAGGTCGTAGTGTTTATTATGGAGGAGATCTTTATCCATTATCAGCCATCTCCGATATTTGTCGTTGTTTCTCAAGTTTTGATCTAGATTTGGCATGTCATATCTTATTCCAGTAAATAAAATGAGGTTGATTTTTTTTATCAATATTGTCTATGTATTTCTTGATGAGTTGTTGCAAAGTGCCATGATGTAAATTTTGTGGCAAATTATTTGTGAAATTTTTTGAAGATTGCTAAAGAAGAAAAATATATCAAAATTTTAGAAAATAAATAAATTAGGATATTACATTATATGCTCATATTTTTGCTCATTTGAGGGTTCAATATTGCTTTGAGGAGTTTTTTGAGCTTATCTCCTTGCTTCGAGAAGGAACATTGGAAAAAGCACCAATCTTCTTCCTCATTTGGTGGAGATTTCATCTCTCCTAGGAAACTTTGTATATGTACCATAACCAACTCATTTATTATTGTATTATTTGACCTAGTCCTCATTAGTTAGGTGGAGAACAAGAGTTTTTTATGATCCCCTAGACTAGACCTAAGGATTTATCCTCAAAAAAATATTATTGTATTGAGAGGGTTGTTAATCCTCAAATGCTATATAAGAGGTTCCCCACATTGCTTAATTTGTTGTTGTTGGAATACTTAAGAAAATCATTGTTGAATATCAAGCACTGAGATAATTTGGTTTCTTCTTCAAGGTATTCCATCTTGGCTACAATATTTTGGTGCTTGAAGTTGGATGCTGGTGTGAAATCTTCTATATAGGAAATGATAGCAAATTTGATTCACTGAATGGTAAAGTCTACCATTTGGAGAGACTTAAGTGTGGTAAAACATATTCCTTTGTTGTTATCTTCATCATTGTGAATTGATAGTTGCTTTATATATCTTCTAAGAATTATAGCAAGCTAATTGATTTCAATTGCTAGGTTATAGTTGAATTTGATAGTTGAAGGTGGATCTTCTCAAACCCCTTCCTTGTGGGCGTTTACATTAATTTGCAATTAGATTAGAGTGAATTACAAGTTGAAGGTGAATTGCTTTGGACCTGTTACCCCTCATGTCAACAGGGGTACATAGAAATTTTTGCAATATTTCTCACCACCATTGTAAAACCAAGGTCACAAGTCAAAAGCAATGCGAAAACCATGTGAGGCCTTGTATTGGGTATCCTAAGCCTTGTGTCTTGTCATTGAGTCTGTATCTTGTTGTTTTGGTCAAACTGTGGCTGGTCCCTCGAAGTTCACTTTAGGGTCTTTTCGTCTTGTACAGGATTGGAAGGCCTTAGGTAAACTTTCTTGAGGAGTCGTGGTTTTACAAGAATTTGCATTTGTAGGGGTGATTACCGAAGTATGGACCAATATAACTCGCATCAAGGTGCACCTATGTCTTTCCACATGTAGGTGGCCTTGGCTTTGGGGTAGTATTCCTCAGAAAACTATCATGCATGGCAGTCTCATCTTGACAACTTTCATGTTTCTTGAGGTCGTTCATGATTCCCAATGTAAAGTGGTCCCTGTTACCCACCACCTGTGGTTACTATGCATTAGGAGAAAAAAAATTCTCCTAGATGGTCCTCAGTCGACAGCCAGCAGCCCTTTTAAGACCCCAGATAACTCGATGTGCCATTTTCTCCACCACCTGAGCCAACCATGTGGTCCCTTGCCCATCTGTTATGAATGTATGTTTGAAGGTGGGCCTTCCGACCCCAAAGGTATGACTTTTCATTTGTTTGGTACAGTAATTTTGTTTACTTTTCATGGGAACTTTTGGGCATGGATTGGTGGGGGGATTTGGCAGAAGTATTCTTGTCTCCATTGCCCGATTTCGTGGTTACCCTTGTATCATAGTCCTGTGGAATCTCCTTTATACTGGTCATTAGCTTTAGGGTTGGTGTTATCACCAAATTGAGTCCTGATGGGCTGCTTCAATGGTCAACTTGGAGTAACTATTTCAAACCACTTGCAACTGGAAATTAGCCCTTCCAGTCTGAGAAGGCTCTCTCAAAAGGATAAAGGATATTCAATGAATAAATTGAAAGAAGATGGCTAACTCTGAATCGGATTGAATGCGTTTTTGTGTAGGTGAAAGATGTAAAGAAATAACTACCATTAGGCTTATGGAGTCAATATAAAAACTCAATCACAAGTCAATTTATCTCATGGAAGCTGAGGCAATTGTATTCTTATCAAGCCACACATTAAGGACAAAACAGCAAGCTATATGTATACAGGAAGTTGGAGCATGTCACCATGAATTCCAAGTGATTATACATAAGAAAACTAATAAAACATGACATTTGCAGCAGACTAGGTGTATACAGGAAGTTGGAGCATGTAATCATGAATTCCAAGTGATTATACAACTAGAATACTGGAGACAAAGTAAAATACTCATAGAACAAACATACATAAGAATAAAGAGACAAATCTCAGGTCTGAAATAGGCTGCTGCAACTATATCTTACTGATATTAAAAAAATTACAACAGTGGTAGTGTCAAGTAATCATCTCCCAACCCTTTTTCATTCGAAGTTCTGCCTATTAATAGGCTTTTGCTTGTTACATTGGATCTGCCCAGCTGGCTAGATCATCGAACCATAATCTTGACACCTATCTTAACCATAAACTATATTCCTGGAACTTCAAAAGACACCTAATAACTCAAGACTTACAAACCTATTAGGACTCTATGTGTCATTTATTACATTCACTCCTTTGTAGAATAGGATAATTACATTGATAATTGACCAGTTTCTCGAATGGCACTCACCATCACCAAGACATGAATACACCCACTAGATTTAGGAACTAACACTCTTATTTTTAGGAAAAGATAAACATAACTTTGATCATTATCTTCATGTTGAGCTGGATACGTGACAGTTTGTCGAGTAATGGATCCCTGCTGGAGTGACCCACTGCCATCTTGAATATCTCCACGTGGTTGGCTGCTCTTTAAAAGACTTTTCAAACCTCCAAATATCACTAAAAACACTTCGCTGCCAAAACAGAGCATACTAGGTAGTTTCGTAGCGTAGTTTAGTAGCATTCTTGTTTCAGCCATATAAACTCCTTTTTTTATTCTTTTTTTTATTAGGATATGTTTGCTAGACAATATTAGCTAAATACAACACTTTCCCTCCTTTAATTTCCAGAAAAAATGAGTTTTTAAGTAAAAAAACATCCGATAGAAATTTCATAGCGAATTTCGGCCCTCAAGCCTGGAGTTCGCTACGAAACTGCCTGACTTTGCAGAAAATTCGAAATTATTTCTTTTTCTTCAAAATTTCGTCTGTAGGTCTACAAGATGATATTATGAGGCATGATAAGGCAAACTTGGTTCAAAATACCTCTTACCCTCCTCAAAAAACAGCGTTTCACCTTCAGCAAGTTCATCTACCAATGAAAATGGCTCTATTTTTCTGAAAAACTAGGGCTGAGAGATGAGTTCCTATCTCCCGATCCTTGATAGCTGTTGAAAAAAGGGAGGCGGTTTTTGTAAATAAGAATGTTCTGAAGAAAACCCTCTCTTGGTTTTTTGAAAACCATCTCCATCTGTCCAGAATCTACATTAGAAAAACATGTATAAAACAGGAAAATTTTCAATTCTGAAAATAGGTCCCAAAGACATCTTCGAATCTCCAAATTGGTAGCACCTGTGAGAAAAGTGAAAGAGGTTATTGTTCCTTGTTTTTTGCTTGACAATAACCTCTCTCAGTATTGCAAAATTCATCTTTGTTCACCCAGAATATTCTCTTGAAGTTGATTTCTCACACATTCCAGAAAACGCAGCAAATTCCCTTGTAGCTCAAACAGAAATTCAAGCAAACCTGAATTAGTGAATGCTTCAGCAAAGATAGGGTCCTCCATGAATAGCTTAAGGTCCATGGGCTCCTGTCTCAGCACAGAGCCTCCTTTGTATGCTTTCTTCTTCATGGCCATCTCCCTTTATAACCAAGTTGCCTTCTTAAAAATGTGACACCTGCAAAGAAACAAATTGGACCGCAAGCTGCTTGCCACAAAGCTAAACTCTTCTAAGGTGAAAAATGATTGATATATGCAAAGGCTGAAAGGTTAATGACAAAGAGTAACTTGGGTTATTTGTTTAAAAAGATGAAATTCGAATATGAGAGGGATAATGACAAATGGAGGGATGAAAGTGGAATGATGACAAGCACTTATGATTTCACATGTTGGATATTTGTCATAACTACTAAGTGATCTCACCTTTCCCCAAAACCAATAGAAAATGACAAGTCATCAATTTTCTTTTGGCAGATTTTCTACGGAAAGTTTAGGTAGTTTCATAGCAAAATCTGTTGTTCTGCCACTGTATTCGCTACGAAACTATGAAAAACTAGACAAGTGTCTCATTTCTTGATTTTAAGGCATGGGTGTGAAAACTAAATGATATAAAATGGATTTGACTGACATGACATGACTCGTAATGGTTTTTGACTTAGGATAAACATGCTTTTATAAATTCTTCATCAAATGCATGACCCAACATGACACAACATGAAACCTATGGTGACCTTATCAAAACAAATTTTGAGTGTGATAACAGTTGGCACTACACAGGAAACCCTGATTTTGGTTGGGTGGTCCCACTTCCTGACACCATATACATCACCCCCTTCCACTCATTTTAACCCATTCATCATTTTTCCCATCCAGGTTTGCATGTGTCCACTAGGTCTACATAGGGTTAGCCTCCCCTTCCCCTTGTCCACACCTTGGGTCGAGCCTGGAACGATGCCCCAGAGGTTGATGCAGCTAAAAAGAAAACAAAAAGAACAATTTGGCCACTCTCGATAGAAAATCTACCACAAAATGGAAAATATGGTCAAGACATACAAATTTAGCATGTGGGAAAAAGCCAAACATGACCTCTACCCCTTATCCATGGTCATCACCATGGTTCCTATGGGCCCTAGATGAGCCCCCTCTATCATTAAGGAACCCATGATTGCCCCAACCCCTGGTGGGCGATGAACCGCCCCACCTTAAGGGGGTATTCACTGTTATATACTACACATCATTCTCTCATCCCCTAGAGCCCCGAGCAGTTACAAAGAAAAATCAATCAAAGGCAAAAGGCATATGAAGAAGGATGGAAAAACAATTGTCAGGGTAACTCATGTACCACGATTTTCTCCCTCCTACAGTCATATACCCAGGTGTGGGCTTCCCTTATTATAGCTACCCTTGCACCTTGACATGTGCTCTAGATAATTCCCTTGATCCCCACTTTGTTCCATTATTATATCATTTGCCACCCACCACTTGAAGGATGTACCATGGACCTATCACCCCCCTTTAAAGGCTGAAACCACCTAATAGGGTGCATGGTTAACCCCCCTATTGAGCTTGGAGATTCTTGTACATGCCAAAGCCCACTATGGAAGGCTATGGCATGTTAAAGAAATAACGATGGCCACGAAATATGCCAGACAGATATAGAAAATACAATGCTGGAACCAGATCATGGAACAAGTACTCATAGAATGCCAGAAAACTAAGCCATTTTATTAATCTGAAAGTACATAGAGAGGAGTACAAGATAATCAGAATGAGTGCACCTATCCTTGCCCTAGGCAAGTGGAGACCCTCTCAGAACAAATGATGGCTGCAAATAAGGACAGCGTCCTAGCTGGCTGAAGAGCTGCTGCTGGAATGCAATGGAACTATGAGCTGAAGACTAGAAGATGGCTGATATCAGTCCTCCAAACCCTCACCAATAAAAACGCTGTCTCTGCTAGTGACAGCGCAGAAACAGATGGAGTGCTGGTCACAAAACCTCCGGATGAATTGATCAACTCCTCAAGACTAGGAATGCTGGAAAACGTTGTCAAGCCCCACTCACATGACCCTGCTCGTCAGATCAGCGTCCTCCCTGATGGATCTGCGTCCTATATGCTCAGATCTACTGGATCTGAAGCCTCCAATCCAGATCTGCGTCCTATCCCTCCAGATCTGCGTCCTCCTAGGTCAGATCTACTGTTATCTCTTCAGATCTATGCTGGATCTGCCAATATCTCCTCAGATCTGCAACCTCCAAGGCTGGATCTGATGTTATCTCTTCAGATCTAGGCTGGATCTGCCAATATCCCCTCAGATCTGCAATCTCCCAGGCTGGATCTAATGCTATCTCTCCAGATCTGCACCCTACAGAACTAGATCTGCAAATATCTCCTCAGATCTGCAATCTCCAAGGCTGGATCTGCCAATGTGTCTTCAGATCTGCGTCCTTCTCTCCCTTGGAACAACGTTCTCTCTCTAAGTCTGAACTGCGTCCTTTCTTCCCCTGGAACAGCGTCCTTCCTTCAGATCTGAACTGCGTCCTTCCTTCCCCTGGAACATCGTTCTGCCTTCTAGACCTGCGCAGCTACAAGAAGGGCTTCTTCCTCTCCAAATCTCCACCTGAAACTGCTACCAATTCCCACTGAAAATGAAGGATGTTACTCAGAAAATAACCTTACTAGGGCGGGCACTCGAAGTCCCCCGAAGCTAAGGGTGAAACCAGAAATAACCTTACCAGGGCAGGCACTCGAAGTCCCCCGAGGCTAAGGGTGAGATCTCCGACCGGAGACACTCGGTTGCACTAAACAGTGCTGCAGACCGACTAAACAACCGGCGTGCTGAAGCAGACAGAAGTCTAGCTCTCAATATCAATATCAAATCATGCCCAAATGAGGTGAGAACCCCACCTTTTATAGTGCTAAACTCCCTCCAAAACCTTAACTTCGTCCTTCACTCTCCTTGGCCTGCGCAGTTAACCTTGGGTCAGCCTGATGCCTCCCCATCATACTCATGTGGACCCCCAAGGCCCCCTCTCTAAGTTATAACGTCAATCAACTAGGAAAAGAACACTTTATTTATAAAGTGAGGTGACCCCTCTTATTTCCCACTTTATTTATTACTTCTAGCTAAAGCGGCAAAATTAAACAAAAATGAAATATTCCAATTAGCAAAGCTAATTGGGAATATTACGGGGCATGCCACCATGAAGTGCCCCATTGGTTCCATGACTTGTAAGCTATTTTACTTGATTATTCTGATGACTTGTTATATTGGAGGGCGAGGGGACACATTGGCTCTTATGTAGGATTGCAGGTGGGTCTCCATTTGGGGCTTGGTCTCCCTATACGGGAGCCCTCCAGAGGGCCACATTGGCGCTTGTAGGGTGAGCGTTGAGAGCCATGGGCCTCCACCATAGCAGAGATTACTTCATGGATCCCCAACAGCGCTCGTTGATTGTTCATGTTCCACCTTTTTGGATGAGGATGATGCACTTGGTTCACCATGCCCAACCAGCTCCAGACTTGCACCATACACGTGGCAGATGTTCCAGGGTCCAGAGGATCTCTCTTGTTGCAAAGGGAGGGCTTATGTCATCATTCTAGCCCTTGTAGATGGTTTACAGGCATCTTCGATCCATTTGGAGACCCATGATGATGTCCTTTATGCCCCCACGCCCACTTGGGAGAACTACAGTTTCTTGCTTGGAAAACAAGGGGTCAACCCCTTGTCCACCATGTTTGGAGTCCATTTCTTCATCATGGCACCCCTTGGACTGCATTAGGCCTCCTCAAAGGCCCAACGACTCACTTTATTGATCATTCGACCCTCTTGAGAGGCTTATTCTTGTATTATTGAGCTATTTGGTGGGCTTGTCACCAAAAGTATTGTTATTATGCACATTATTTTATTTTTGGGGCTCAATTAAACCAATTTAGCTAAATCAAATTCATTAAAGAGTGTATAAATAGAAGTGAGATGATTTGTAACAACCCACACCCTAAGTTCCTACTCCCTAATATTTAACTAATAGCTAAATATAATATACAAACATAAAGAAAAACTAACTTTAAAGAATAATTAGAATAATTCATTAAACATTCAAAGCACCATGATTAAATATATTCAAATTAATACAACCTTATCATCTTATTCGAATGACCTCTCATTAATGCAACCTTATCATATTACATTCAAAGGACATCTCATTAATGCAAACCATATCATTCGAATGACACCTCTTTGAAAACATTCATTTCTACATTTATGGACATTTTATCTCGATGGAGTTGTGGCGGTGGGATGTTAGCTGGATGGTGTTGTGGCGGTGGGGCAGATTGTTATTTAAACAAGAAGACATGAAGGAGGAGGGGGGTCTTTTTGGTTCTTGGATGAAAGGGGAGAAAGGCTGTTGTGGTGAAATTTATCAACTGTGGGAGGGAGACTTACTGTTCTCAGGATTCTGGGCACGGGGGCAGAGGAGGCGTCCTCTGGATTTGGGATTAAATCCTAAATTGGTTGGGAGGAACATTTTGGTTCTGTAATCTGTCCAATAAGCTAGAGAGGAGGATCACGGTTCCAGCAGTTATCAGCTTGAACAGTTCATCCAACAATCATCGATTAAACTCTGGTTTGCAGCTCACCGTTTCCAGGTATTTCTCTGAGCATCAGTTACTTATCATGTCTTAGCATCAGCTGGTTAGTGGGTTTGTGAACTTAGGAATATTCTGAAACTGTGAATCTGTTATTAGAGTTTAAGTTTAAATCCTCCTGCAATTATTTTCTGCTTAAATATAAAGATCAGATGTTTTATAGCAATGGATGAAATGAGACCCTACACATGGTATCAAAGTAGGTTCAACTTTCGGACCTGTGTTATGTGCTGTCTTGTATATTACGCTGTTCTGAATTATAGAGTAAAAACAACCCAGAAATTACAATAACATAGTTCTAGCAATAATGCAGTCACTTTATCACTGTTTTACAAAACTTACGGAGATCAGAAATGATAAAGAGTAAACTCAGCCATATGATATCTGTCCTCTGTCCTTTTTATCAAACAATAAACTCAGCCAAGCAAGAAAAAGAACTCAACCTGTAAACCTGGGAATATATGTGAACATGAACAGAAGCAAATTCGGCTCTTTAACTAGGTAAACTTAGACCAACAAAGAACAAACTCGGCGTTAGTGATCTAATCATAACTCGAATATATAATCATAATGTTGATTATATATTCAAAATAAAAAAAAAAAATACTCAAAATCAAGTATTTTGATTACTGATAAATCCCAAGTGATCTCTCTGGATCTCAACAACTCCGTGCACAGAAATAAATAACTATTCAAATGGGCCTCTTGTCAAACACCCCAGTATGCTGTTTTGGTTAAGGATTCATATCCATAGATAAAAGGTTAGATAAATAAGATGCAACACATTGAAGCCGAAACTGCTAACTGTCTACAGGAAAATATATCTAACAGAACCGCTAAGCATCAAAAACACCCTCGCATTTGAAAATTGCCTTGTGGTGCTAGAAGAATGAGAATTTTATGAAACATCTCTCTGCTATATTTGTGACTGTTTTGTTGCTATTCAAAGAAAATATCTGATTTCAATGTAGTGCTATTGCTAATGAAAATCAGTAAGCTGGATGCTTTAGATGCTGCCCTGCATGCACAAATGAAGATTAAATTAGGTTTCTATTTGATATTGTGAACCTTTCATAATCCATCAAATAATAATAATTGAGTTCAATGTCTGTTTTACGGCTGGTTAGGTTTGCTTGAAAGTAATTTGCAGATAAATTTGCGAGAACCAGAACCACCATTGGCTTCAATTGGGTTTCAAAATTTGATGGTTGACATTTTTCTTTTCTCTTTTCTTGTATCACTTTCTATTAATCAGGAGGTGGCAAAATTTTAGTTTTCCTATAATAGAAGTGTTGCGACGGACAAGACCAGTAGTTATCTGGCCTCAGATTCCTATCATGGCAAAAAAAAAAATCTGTCTAAAATATGTACCTTTAGGTGGGGTAGGTGAGAGTTCCATTACCATCAAAAAAAAGTTCTTGTTCGAGACAATTTCTGGAAAAACTGTGGAGAATAAAAGACTTATTTATCTCATCCCATAGGGGAAAACTTGAACACACAAAAACCTACAGATTATCAGGCTGCCTTGCAGCAATATTTTGCAAGGAAAGAAAATAAAAAGGCAAGCCTAACACATATCCATTCAAAGAACTACTGAACCGTAGAGGACTAGAGAAGTTCACAAATCCTGAAGAGCTACGTTGCATGGCTATGGACACAGTAATGGATATGGATACGGTTTCTAAAATGGATATGGGATTTTTTTTAGAAAATCGGGATACATTACAGCTAGAATACCTCAAATGCATACATTCATATATATAAAAAAAAAAGAAATCAGAGATAGGAAAATTTCATAATACTGTTCATGGATTTCAAATTTGGAAATAAAGCCAAAAAGATAATTGACATTAAGAAAGGCCCTAAGACCTATGTTTATAACTTGATTTGTAAGAAATTAGTGTTGGCATTGTTTCATTTAATTTAGAGCAGAGACATCCAATTCAAAAGCATCAAACACACCCTCGCATTTGAAGAAGCCCAACTCAAACTTCAGGGCAGCTTCATGTCGTAGCCATGGCCTTAGCAAAGATGACACCCGCCGCTGCAATGCCTCCTTGACCACCATTACTTTCACTTCTAATTACGATACTATCACTCAAATACTCGAGGTTTGCAGTACAATTTTAAGGTATGAAGATTAAAATTGACGAATTCTCCTTCTGTGATCCGCAGCATAATGTCTTTTCAACCCGTGCTGTGAACGGCGACCAGGCAGCCTTCGAATTGCCCATATTTTAGATGTAATTTCTTCGGACAGTCTTTAACCGGTTAAATAGTAAGCTTAGATAATGTCTTGCCCGGTTTTGAAATATATTGCTCCAGAGTATGGGTCGAACCTTCGACCAATCGCCCGAGCAACCTGCATAAAATAAACAGAACCTCAAACAATGTGTGTTGGGCCAGCGTATGAACCCAACACTTTAGTTAAAAGTTATGGCCAGAATTGAAATCGGGTTTTGCCCATAGATACTCAGGCCTGACCAACTGATTGTCCGTAATCTGCCCTCCTGCATGCTCCAGTTTTCAAAGATTATACCTACCTAAGAAGTAAATTTATGAAGATATACCATATCACGAAACAGCTTGATATACAAGTCGAAAGCCAAGGGAGGAGTACACTACACATTGCACAACGCATCATAAGGACACGAGTAAAGAAACCAAACGAAACCTTGAAGTGCCATCTGTCGCATGCGTAGGTCTCAAGCAATTTGTTGTCATAAGCTTGAAATTAACAATATAAAAATATCAAGGGTGAAGCCACGATAGGAACCACGATAACGAACAGCGTCAGCCCAGGTATCCAGGTGGCTAAAAATAAAAAAAATAAAAAATAAAATAAAATAATTTTTTTTTGTGTATGGTATCAATTTCACATCTAGATTTACGCTG